>JBBMOC010000253.1:178715-211215 GCA_037975185.1 Centropyge bicolor | reverse complement strand
GGGCCACGCACACACGCACACACACAGATATGCTCTGTATACTGTACAACACCAGGAGGTTTCCTCAGGAGACAGACGCCTCCTCCTCAGTTCACTGTCTCAGTCTCTGGACGTCTGTGGCTTCATTGTTTCTTTGATCCCACAGACAGTAAAAAGAGTCTGTTTCTGTCTGACTTCACTTCAGTCTGCAGCACAGACATGGAAGAGTCCTGTCCTAAGATATTTATTAGTTTCTGACTCAGTGAAAACGTCTGAACCAGATTAAGCTCGTTCAGGATGTTCTGCCGTCTCTGTTCTAATGAAACCTGTCCTGTCCTCCTGGCTCCGCCTCCGTCAGGTGACCCCCTTCGTCCAGTGCATGTCGGTGACCGTGTCCGTCTTCTCGCTGGTGCTCATCGCTCTGGAGCGTCACCAGCTCATCCTGCACCCCACCGGCTGGTCCCCGGCCGCCGGACACTCCTACCTGGCCGTGGGGCTGACGTGGCTGGTGGCCTGCTTCATCTCGCTGCCCTTCCTGTCCTTCAACATCCTCACCAACGACCCCTTCCAGAACATCAGCCTGCCGGCCAACCCGTTCAGGTGAGCTCGCACCGCTGCAGTCACTTCCTGCTTCATTCTTCTTCACGTCTCTTCACCACAGCTGTGTTCCTGATCATGGTCCTGTCTCTGTGTCCGTCCTGTCTCAGGGACCATCTGATCTGCATGGAGCTGTGGCCGTCGGACAAGCACCGCCTGGCCTACACCACCTCCCTGCTGCTCTTCCAGTACTGCCTGCCGCTGCTGCTGGTGCTGCTGTGCTACCTGCGGATCTTCCTGCGCCTGAGGCGACGCAGGTCAGTCAGCCGCTCTCCTGTCTTCCAGCTGTTGTTGTTGTTGTAGCATAGTTTCCGTGCTGCCTGAGGTTGGCTGTGACCTGTGCTGCTGTGTTGTGCAGGGACATGCTGGAGCGCAGCCGCAGGACCCGAGGGGCCCAGAGGATTAACGTCATGCTGCTGGCCATCGTGGTGGCCTTCGCTCTGTGCTGGCTGCCGCTCAACGTCTTCAACACGCTGTTCGACTGGCACCACCAGGCGCTGCCCGACTGCCAGCACGACGCCATCTTCTCCGCCTGCCACCTCACCGCCATGGCCTCCACCTGCATCAACCCGGTGGTGTACGGCTTCCTCAACAGCAACTTCCAGAGGGAGCTCAAGTCCACGCTGCAGCGCTGCCAGTGCGGGAGCCGCGCCGCCGAGAGCTACGAGAGCTTCCCCCTGTCCACGGTGGGCAGCGAGGCCGTGACCAAGGCCACCTCGCTCCACAGGATGGGCTCCGTGTGTGCTCCCTCGCCCAGGCCCGAGCTCAGCGCCGCCATACCGGCCAAGGCTATCCCAGCAAACTCCTAATGATGAGAGCGGCCACAGTCTGCCTGACCAGGCGGCGGCGGCGGCGGCGAGCGGCCACAGTCTGCCTGACCAGGCGGCGGCGGCGAGCGGCGAGCGGCGAGCGGCCACAGTCTGCCTGACCAGGCGGCGGCGAGCGGCGAGCGGCTCGTGAGCCCACGACAGCGAGAACAACAGCAGCTGTCCTTTGCTTCACTTGTTTCCTGACAGAGCTTGTTTGTGCCTGTTCGGGGGCAGGAGAGGACGCGGGTGGAGGCTGACTGATGGACTCTGATGAAGGACGTGAAGAGACAGAAGAAGAACCGACCGATCACTGACTCCGTCTGTGGCACATGTGCAGTTTATAAAAGCATCAGATTTATAATAACATTAAACACACTGGATCCAAACGCAGCTTCTGGTTTGTAGCCTGTGAAATGAGCCCGGACAGAACTGAAGAGCTCAGGTGACAGGTGAGAGGTGATGTCATGCTAACAGACTGAAGCTAACAGGCTAACAGGCTCCTCACCCTGATCAGCTGATGGAGGCGGAGCCTGCTGGTGTGCTGCAGATAGAGTGTATCATGACTCCTGAAACAGTTTCTTTATTGTTCATATTCTCAAACAGAGTTTTTCACCTTTTCCAGAGAAAAGATGAGGATGAAGACGAACTGAGACTGAATCTGATGAAGAGCAGGACGAAGCTGCTTCGTCACTGAGAACAAACTGGTGAAAATGTAGAAGTGAGACCAGAATGAAAAAGTGTGTAGAGTGAAGAACGTGTGAATGTTCACTGACGTTCATGTGTTTTATCTGTGACTGATCCGTGTGTCGACCAGCATGAAGTCTTGTTATAGTGTGGTGGAGATGGTCAGTGCCATGTATCATATAACCAGTTCATCACAAACCACTGAGCAGCTGATGGATTTACTCTCATGAACTTGAACTCTGGATTTTCAGCCTTACTTTTCCCAATGAGACGAAACTTTGTCGGAATGTTTCAGCGTTTTGTAGCAGTTATCAAACCAAACACCAGGAATTAAAAGGTCACATTAAGTCACTTCACAATCTGCTTCTTCCTTTGAGACTGTGGCTTCACAAACAACCAGAATATGTTGGAGCTTAACTCTCTGTTTCTGTTTCTATGGCGCTTTTCTATTTGAGCGTTTCCACCTTTCATTTCAGAATGAAACTCTTTACATTTTGTTATTGACATTCAACAGTGTCCAGCTTCCTGTTTCCTTTTCATCACCTAACTCTGCCTTTGCCTTCTCAGAAGAATGATTGACTTTGCTTTGTCACGTTTAACAAACATTTATTCAGTTTTACATTTGATTAACCAACGTGAGTCGTTTGAGTTTTGAGCAGTTTCTTCTTCGCTGAATTCTGTCGAGCGTGTTGCTTCATTGAGGCCGAGTCATTAAACCGAGTGTGAAAACGTGTCTGTTAGTTCAGCTCAAGTTGGAAATGGAGAAACGTATTCACAGATTATACAGGCACCTGCAGGCATTTGATTTTTTCATTAGTTTAGGTATTAAAAGATCCATTTGAAATGTTCTTACAGCCTCCAGGTCTGAATAATAGGAACGTGATGCTACTGCTAATTAGCATCAAACTTGATCCTCTGAGCCGAAACTCTGATCTGAACTCACAGACACGGCTCGGGGTCATGACGTCATCGAACGTTAGGAATCATAGAAAACAGGCTTCTTCTTCTTCTGTCATGTCTTCACCTTCAGCCTGGTTCTGGATGCTCTCTCCTGGTTCGGACATCAGAGACATCAGAGACTGGAGGACGCTCCTCTGCAACATCTGGACGATTCTTCCAGCTGTGACGACGGCTGGATTCAGGCTGTGTCTGTTTGGTCTTTAGAGCAACGATTCCAGGTCATGGTTTTATAAGTGAACCATTTTTAGAGAGACTCAAAAAATATATGTTTTATCAAAATCACCTCGAGCTCAAGGTTCACGTACGAGTTTTTCATGGAGCTTCAAACAGCTTCACTCGTGACATTTGTTCAGTTCATTTTGCTGCAGATCTGTGCTCTTCTCTGTTGATCTTTGTTGTTGTTCCAGTAGAAACTCCTGATCCTCAGATGAGCCGGGCTCCGGCGGCTCGGCTGGATCTGGATCGATGCTCCTCCACCTGGAAGCACCAGGCTTTGTTTCTGCGCTCGTGTCTGTTCACAGATGGACCTTCACCACGACTGCATCACATCCTGTTTGACTTCAGACAACAGAGTCGATATTCAGAGAGCAAACTGAAAACACAACGACGTCAGGAAACATTCTGTTGTTACTGCTGGAGAAAATAACCCACATACGATGTTCGACTCCTCCACCTCCACTCGAAGCCGGAGCTCCGTCCCAGCGCAGCTTCAACAGTCACATGACAGGACGAAGCCTGTTGTTTCCATCATACAGTCCAGGATTATCTCCATCTAATTAGCCTCTGTGTGTGTGTGTGTGTGTGTGTGTGTGTCTGTGCATCACACACCCTCGGGATGAGCCGCTGATTGAATCCAGGCCTCCGGCTGCAAACTGGCTTCCTGTTTCTTCATCACACACAGATTGAATCAGTGTCAGTCTGATTAACACGGCGGCGGCGCTGCTGGCTCTCTGGGGCCCAGGGGCAGCCTGGGGGGGGGGGGTCCTGCAGGGGGGTCCTGCAGGGGGGTCCTGCAGGTATCAGTATGCCAGTATTCCCACCGTCCTGAACGTTGGACGACTCGTTAAACTGTCACATGAGTCCAGCCAATCAGAGCGAGGCCTGACAGCGGGGGCCACGGGGCCGCCGGCAGCTCGGGCTCCGTTAACGTCTGCCGACAGAGGAGGAGCCGCTGCTTCCTCATGTGGTTCAACACAAGGCTCCTGGATGATGAAGCGTAAACATGGCGGGAGCTGTGGAGTCGAACACGTCAGCTGTGAACAAGACACGACGTCACAGTGAATCAGCTGCAGGTTCTTCATAATGCAAACCTCCGCTCTTCGTTATCAGACCAATCGGATGGTTCTGACTGAAATGCATGCTGGGAGTCGTAGTTAACTTCTGGCTGCACAAACATTCAGAGTTCTGTCGACTCGGATGATGTTTGACTCTGAACAGAAACGACTTCAGTTGACTGAAGAAGGACTCGATCGGAGACGACCTCTGAGGTCAAGCTGCTGCGACGTCAGAGACAAACATGCAGCGCGACCTCGAGCAGCAGACCTCAGACGTCTCCGTTCCCCTCGGGGGCGGCTCCAGTCCAGCTGTGACCCGGCTCGTCCGCTCTCCAGTCCTGCAGCAGAGCCGACTCTGTGACTGATGATGTGTCTGATTTCAGCTGCAGTTTGTGTTGAAGATGCTCCAGAAAACCTGTAATTCAACATGACAAGAACATGGAGAGAGATTTCTCCCACCAGCTGTTCAGCAGCAACAGGGAGTGAAGGAGAGCTCGCACACTGCAGCAGCACACAGTCTGACACAGGCTGTGTGTGTGTGTGTGTGTGTGTCTGTGTGTGTGTGTGTGTCTGTCTCTGTATGTGTGTCTGTGTGTGTGTGTGTGTGTGTGTGTGTGTCTGTGTCTGTCTGTGTGTGTGTGTGTGTGTCTGTCTGTGTGTGTGTCTGTGTCTGTGTCTGTCTCTGTGTGTGTGTGTGTGTGTGTATGTGTGTGTGTGTGTATGTGTGTCTGCGTGTCTCTGTATGTGTGTGTGTGTGTGTGTGTGTGTGTGTCTGTTTGTGTCTGTGTGTCTGTGTGTCTCTGTATGTGTGTGTGTGTGTGTCTGTGTGTCTCTGTATGTGTGTGTGTGTGTGTGTCTCTGTATGTGTGTGTGTGTGTCTGTGTGTGTGTCTCTGTATGTGTGTGTTTCTGTGTGTGTGTGTGTGTATGTGTGCGTGTGTGTCTGTGTGTGTGTGTGTCTGTGTGTGTGTGTGTCTCTGTGTGTGTGTGTGTGTGTGTGTGTGTTGGGGGCTGATCAGAAAACACAGCGGCTCTGAACTGCAGAGGGATTTGCTGGGCTCTCGCATGGGTGACTCACTTTGCATACATTAGCATTACTTTGATTTATAAAAAGAATAAACACAGTCGAACATTGAGACATTTAACGAGACGAAGCTCCACAATTTTATCTCAGAATCAGACACAAAAAAAGCTGAACCGCAGTTAAAAAGTGCAGCCGCCTGAGAGGAGAGGGTGCAGAGAGACGAGAGATAAAACAGGAAGCTCCGCCGTCTCCCCCCGTCCCCCGTTTCCTTGGTTACCTGTGATGGCACACACACACTCACAGTTGCTATTTGTGAAACTCTCTCTCTCTCACACACACATACACACACACACACACACACACACACACACACTCTGACTGGGTGAAGAAGCATTTCACCAGACTGGCATCAAATGTGGCCGACTCATTTTTGTGAAAGCTGCCCTTTGAACACCTGACATACCAATTTGATACACACACACACACACACACACACACACACACACACACACACACACACACACACACACCGCTGTGTATCTGCCTCAGTGGACTCATGTTGTCGTGCTGAAGTTTGAGCTCCAGTTTGTATTGGGGTCACAGAAACATTAACCTGGATGAAAACACCACAGGTTTTAACCAGTTTGGTAAAATGAGACATTTGTGACTCTGATCATGATTAAAAACCTTTGTCTGAGTTGTTTGATTCTTTTCACGTTCAGATCAGGACGGTGGCGTCGTGAAAAACAACCACTCTTTATTCAATGTTTATGTCATTAGCAGCCTTTAGCGAACGCCGTTTCCCATGAGCCTCTGGGGTCGCGGCTCGGCGGCAGAGGTGAGTCGAGTGTCTGCAGCTGGTTCACACTTCTTTTTGTATGGGACATGGGGAATTGGCTTTGCAAGGCATTGTGGGATATCAGGTTCTGACCTTTTCCCAAGTGGTATTGTGAGAAAATGGTGGAACAGGAAGTTTGTTCTTCACTTCCTGTTGATAGATGTCTGAGGATGCTGCTGCTCAGCGTTCGTCTTCACTGTGAAATTCAACTGACAGATTTTTCTGCAGCTGGACCGGAGACGATCACACGACTGGAGGAGAGAGAGCGACGTGAGAATCAACATCTCTGCTGCTACGATGGAACAACACTGTGAAGTCGACAGTGTTCGCAGACACATTCAGCATCTGTTCACACACGGCGGCGTGGACCCGCTGAGTCGGCGGCTCCCTGTGTGTCAGCAGCTGCTCGGCCTGGAGACACGTCATGTGACAGGAACAACAACATGCATGAAGCAACGAGCCGACCTCAGTCCACCTGAGACCGTCAGACCAGATCCAGATCCAGCAGCAGCAGAAGCTCTGATCGATGCAGACTCTCAGAACTGAATGTGGATGAACATGAATCTAACCGTGATGATGTCACAGCTGGAACCTGAGACATGACGTGTCGCTTGATCTGAGAGTTTATACGGGTCAGTGTGGACGAACGGTTGAATAACGACAGAGACGAACTGATCAGCATCATTTCCAGCTGCTGACTTCCTGCTCTGAGCTTCACCTCGCCGGCCGCGGCCTCAGTCACTTTCTCATGCTGATATGTATCTGAGAGCTGATCCATAATTCATGAGGCTGATTTCCATAAAATAACTGGGGGGAAATTTCCAGCTTAATATTTTATCAGGAGAGAAAACCAAAACCCACAAACATGCAGGAGTCAAAGGAACAAAGGACGGTCAGTCTGCTCTTCATCAGGCCGCAGCCTCCTCTGCCTCCACCCAGCTGACGGTGTTACTGTTCAGGTATCTCTGTGGCTTCTTAGTTTTATCTCCAGTGTTTTCAGTTTCAGATTGTTTCTTTGTCTTTTTGATCAGGCTGCTTCAGTGGCTGGGGGCGTGGCCTCTGGCACTGGGGGCGTGGTCTCTGGTGCTGGGGGCGTGGTCTCTGGTGCTGGGGGCGTGGTCTCTGGTGCTGGGGCCTTCTCCCTCACACCTGCGTCCAATTCCACCTGTCACCTCTGCTTCTCCTCTCCTCCTCTCATTCTCCTCTCAGGCTGCCAGATGGTTCAGTGTCTCTGTCCAGTCTGTGGTCCAGTTCTCCAGTCTGGAGTTTTTCTGCTCTCTCCAGCGTGTGTTCCTCGTGTTCCCATTCGTTCCTTGGTTTTTCTTCTCTTTGTTCATCCTCATCTGCTCCACCAGATCATCTCCAGCCGCCCGGCCTCCAACCACTGAACTTCCTGTTTCTCCTGAGCCTCATCTTTCGTTCCCGGTGAGTCCTGGAGGTTTTTTGTTGATTAATAAATCCTGTTTTACCTTCCCCCATGTCTGTGTCTAACTCCTGGGTTCAGTAACCAAAATCCTTAACAGACGTTTCTACGGTCAAGTCAGAGTAAATGAGTCTAGTTTGTTCTCTCCAATTCAAGTCAGTGGGAAAGAACCAATAAACAAGCAGGACCCCCGAGAGACTGAGGAGCCAATCAGGAGCCTCACAGGGAGGCTGTCGCTGTCTGCGTCAATGATCAATCAATAACTGCAGCTTCTCATTAGACGACCAGACTTTCAGCTGCTTTGTTTCTCTCCTTTAAGAAATGAATGAAATTAAAGGAGCAATGTGCTGCAGGATGAACTGATCGACTTCTGAACACAGTTTGACACAAAGACAACATTCTGTCATGTTGATGAAAAACACTAGTTCATGTACATTTGAGCTGAATACAAATATTTGAATCAGCTTTCTGTCCAAACCTCGGTGAGAGAGAGACAGATGACGGTCGGATGGAGCGTGTTTGCTCGGTGTCAGTTGGGAGCAGCCGGAGTCAGAGCTTCCTGTTGGTGTGTGAGCGGAGACGCAGACGGAGGCGGGTCCACGTCCAGGCTCCCAGGATTAATGGAGCTGCTCCTTCTTACTGTCAAACTGATCCTGGATTACTTCTGTAGTTTCTGACAAAAAGGCAGTTAAGAGCTCACATGAGGAGCTTTTTCTCTATTTCTGTTCAATCATGACTTTCAGCGTCGCTTCACCGAGCTGATGTCTGATGTCACACTCAGCTCCACATGACCAAGGTCTGAAACTCACACCATCATGTTAAAGCCTGGAAACATGGACAGGAGAAAATGAATACAGAGAAACCAGAGCAGACGTCACATGTGATGGATTCACTACAAGAGGGAATTCAGAGGTTCATTTAAATGTAACATGTGCAGTTAATGATGAACATGATGAGGAGCCGCCGGACGGTCAGGGGGAGACGGCTTCGATGAAGCGACGTCGACCAGATGGAGTCCAGCACTGACACACACACACACACACACACCCCACAGAGCGGCCCTGGTGTGTGTCTGATTCACAAACTTCATCCTCTGAATGAATCAACGCGTCTCTGAAACATTAAAACCCTGATGAAGCCGCAGCAGTTCGTCATGTTCAGCCTGTTGTTCCAAATAAACTGGACACTGAGTCTCTGACCTGGTGCCACTTCATGTGAAATGATGCTGTTAGACTGACCCCTGCTGGTGACCAGAGGTACTGCAGGACCGTGCACATTCACAGTGATGATTCTGATCCAGCTGGATGTGACTAATTCCTGAACACAAACTGGACAACACAGCTGCATCCCTCAGGTTTATTCGCACATTGGACTCATGTCTCCACCCGGGTGGGTCCAGACTAAAACTTGGACACTGGTCGACTTCACTGACACCTTAAAAGAGTCAAATGGAGTTTTCCTCCTTTGAATCTTTTGATGCTGTGTTATATTGATTATCTACTGGAAAAGTTCACGAGAAAACGAATGAATCAATGAGGACACGTCGAGCAGCAGCCATTAACTTATTTATTATATTGAACTTACGAAAAGTAAAAGCAAACACTTGAATAAACAGTATAGTACATGTTTAGTCTGTTATCCTATGTTTCTGTGGAGGTTGTTTCTGAAAAGCATTCCACTGTACACAAGGCTGATCACGTTTCACAGCCTTTGTTTTTTTTTTTCATATTTCTTTTTAAAAACACCCAAAAGCAGACGACGTGGACGCTCCGGCGCAGGCGCTCTGGAGTAAGGCGGACACAGGCGTGGTCACAGGTGTGGACACGACCCCTTCACTGTCACCGAGACGCAGGGAAATCAGAAGATCCAGACTTTTACTGGTACACAGAGAGGAGAGAGGAGGGAGGGAGAGGGGGGAGGGGGAGGAGAATAAAAACTAATCTTCAGCCCTGGTGGCTCTCTGTGGCCCTTCAGTGTTGGAAGCCTCCAGACTCCAGAGGCCGGCTTCATGTCTCTGAGGCTGATTGTGGAGATCTTTAACTGTACACAAGTAACTGACATGCATCGGAGTAAAGCTTCAAACAGACAAGTGGGGGAACTGGACAGCTACTGTTTCATCATATCAGCTGAATATTACACTTGAAAGGAAAAGGTCGAGTGTTTTTCAGCTGGGTCTTAATCTGACAACGGACTCTGGGTCAGATCAACTCGAGTAACGGCCACAGTTCACAGCCGGGCTGAGAAACACTCGACCTCTCGTGTGCATCTCGACTGCTGTAAACATGGAAACCAATGATTTAAAAAAACAAAAAAAAAACAAGGCATTTTTCTACATTTTGTTTTAATCCTGTCAGCTGACACAAGAAGCCGACGAAGTGACTGATGTGGTGACATTTTCCTCTTCAACACAACATGTCATGTTCACGTAGAAACATCTCATTGGTAATAATGACAGGAAACATAGAGGCGGCTTCAGTTCAGCCGGCTGGATGATAAATTAACCGCATTGACTTTGCTCCGAGGTGGAAACTGTGCAGTTTAGGCCAGATATAATATACAGTGGTTTTCTTTACTTTGTCTGCTCACTGACACGAGCACTATATACTTCTATAGTACTGCAAACCTAATTCATGTCAGAAACAGAAAAAAGTCTACAAAATGGACATCAAATAAAAATCTAAGTCTTCGGTCTGGAATGAAATTTCAACAGTAGCAAAATTAAAAAAAAAAAAAAAAACATCCAGGTTTATTGACATTTCATGATATTCTACACCTTGCAGGCTTTTGGAGGCAACAGAGCGATACCAATACTTCAATGTGGACTAAATCATAACATAGCAAGGCCTGTAGGAGTCCACAGTGCTAACCGCTGCCCTCTCAGATACCCTGACGGCCCTCTGATGACAATGTCGGGGGGGTGGGGGGTGGAGGGTGGAGGGTGGAGGGTGGCGTCGCCGTCACCCTACAGCCGCAGGAGAAGGGGGAGGAGGAGGCCAATGAAAATAATACCTTTATATAGTGCTTTCAAAAAGGAGGTAAATGGAAACGAGCACACAGAAACGTGTGTTTCTCTGGGGGGGAGGAGGAGAGCGGGGGCTGACGGGGGTTTAGAAGCGGTTGGGTAGATAGAGGTACCCAGAGATGACAGGTGCATGGAGTCTCCGACAGGATGATGGGGGAGATTTGAGGGCAGTTCTGGGGGCCATCGCAGGGCGCCATCGCACGGCACCGGCCCCGATTAGAAGGTCTTCCTGTGGATGGCACGTGCTCTGTCTTCTTCATATTCCCGCTTCGACACCCACATCTTCTTAAAGGTGTCCAACGACGCCAGAATAGAGCCACTGCAGGAGGACAGGACGGTTACACATGTCATCAGGTCACACAGCTCGACCTCCAACTCTCTAACACTGAACCCTGGAGTCTTACCCGATCCATGTGGAGTAGAGCCTCTCCTGGGGGGCAGAAATCTGGACGGAAGAAAAACATCTTTACTGAGCTGCGCTGACACTGAACAAGTCAAATACACCATTAAATAATGATTAGTCGAGCGCCTTGAGCCGCTCCGGGGGGCAGAGACTCCTGAACGGACAGTGGACACGACTCATCGACGAGTGTAACGTGAACATGAACCTGGACCCACCTTGATCTTCACGTCTTTGGGCGCCAGCTTCTTGACTTCAGTTAGTAGTCGTTCCCCAAATCCTAAAAGAAAAGAGACAGATTGAACAAGTGAGTGTGAAGATCAGGAAGTGACGGAGCAGGAGTCAAACACAGCCGAGCTCCTCTGGAAGAAACAACATTCAGAGTTTAACCATCAGTGTGTGAAGGATGAAAAACGTGCTCGGCCCTGCTCACAGAGATCCTCTGTCAATAACATCGATCCAGACGTGTGCCTCCTGACTTCATCCCATATTGACTGTATTGATCTCACACCTTTGTGAAGCAGGTTTCTGTAACGTACAGAACATCTGCGAAGGTCTGCACAAACACCTGTGTGCTCAGCTTCCCCTCCGTCCACACAGGTGTGTCAGAGACAACAGCGTTTGAAAAGAGGGGCATTAGCGACAGCCTGACTTCCTCTTACCAACCTTTGATCAGAGTGGACCCCCCACACAGGACGATGGTGGAGAAGAGCGTGCGCCGCAGGTCCATGTCAGACTTCTGGATCGCGTAGGCCAGGACCTCGTGGATCCCCGAGCTCTCGTCTCCTATCAGGTCGGGTCTGAAGAGCAGCTCTGGAGCTCTGAACCTGGCCGGGCCGATCTGCAGGGGGGGGTCACATGTCAGGGTGTGAGCTTCACAGAGGAACATATAGAAAGACGTGCTGCTGCGTTCGACTCACGTTTAAAGTGCTTCCATCAGGGAGGACGTACTGAGCCTTCTCTGTTTCTAGAGTCTCGTCCTTTTGCGGGTTGAGGGACAGATAACAGGCTCTCTGCAACGGTGGAAACACAGTGGATTAGACACAGGAGAAGGTGCTCATGTTTAAAGCAGCTCATAGCAGCTGTTACCTCTTTGACGGTGCGAACGACCTCGAACTCCGCCGAGGTGTTGAAGTTGTAGCCTTCCTTGCGCAGCAGCAGACGCAGGTACCGCGAGACGTCTCGTCCAGCGATGTCCACACGCATGATGGAGTGCGGGATAGCAAAGCCCTCGTAGATGGGCACCACGTGGGTCACGCCGTCGCCCGAGTCCAACACCACGCCTGTAGTGCGACCTGTGGCGTACCTGCATCAAACAGTCACATGACACATGACACATCACAGCAGTGTGTTCCTGAACCAGCCGTCTGTCACTCACACCATGAGGGAGAAAGAGTAATAATGACTGTCAACTCCACAGAGCAACTTTAAACAGAGTAGGTTTTGTAGATTTAGTAACTCCAGACAGGCAGCCGGAGTCAGTGCCTCTGTGCCTCCACTGTTTTATCCAAATATGTTGGGTTTGTTTTTCACTCCCAGCAGATTTTAGACATGTGCAGTTCCAGCTGCACACTGCCTTTAACAACAGGCCACCAACACATTTCACAGCACAGGCAGCCTCGGCCTCGCTCCAGTCATCAGTCAGCAGTAACATGATAGTGTTTCGTTCTCAAACCAGCAGGAAGTTGCAGAGCTTGTCATAAACCAAGTGAAGAGGCAGTGAACAGGTCTTACAGGCTGAGGACGGCCTGCATGGAGATGAAGAGAGCAGGGACATTGAAGGTCTCAAAGAAGACCTCGGCAGCCTTCTCCCGGTTCTTGCTGGGGTTGAGAGGAGCTTCAGTCAGCAGCACAGGATGCTGCACACAGAGAGGTGAACAGGGATCAGACCTGACAATCATGTGACCTTCGGTATCAGCAGCAGACAGGAGCTCACCTCTTCAGAGAACGTCTGCAGTTGCTCCTTGGAATAAACGTACTGCCAGATCCTCTCCATGTCGTTCCAGTCCTTCACGATCCCGTGCTCCATCGGGTACCGCACCGACAACAAGCCCCTGTGCTCCTGATCACACAGAGACTCATGAGCAAGGTGCAAATCAACATTACTAACAGCTAACATCAGCAGCTGGAGCTAACAGACGTGTGTGGATCTGCAGAGCTTCACTGTTACTGTGTTCCCTCTGTTCTTCACTGGCTTCTGTGGAGCGGCTACTGAGAGAGTGTCACATGCTTCAAAAACTGCAGAGATGATGAAAGAGAGTGTAAACTGGAACAGCTGTTGTCTGTGTGCACCACTTTCACGGCAGAGTGGCGAAAACAGCCACTGTGAAAAAAACTCCACATGACACCTCAGCCAGTGTTTGCCTGAAGGCTCGTGGCAGACACCGTGGAAGACGGCGATGTGTCGGATGAAAATGGAGATTTTAGGACATCACAGGAAATGCTCGTATGACTCGGTGTGTGACATCATTCCCGCCATGAGGCCAGGTGGTGGCAGCATCATGACGTGGGGATGCTTCTCTGCGGTGTCCACATTAACCTGTTAGCAGCTCCCTCTGACACAGGATCAGTTACTGGGACATAATCTTTCTACACTGCAAGCTGGTTATGAAGCTACATGAAAATAGCATCAGAACAACGGTGACGAGTGGGGATGAAACAGGTTGATAAAGTCCACATACAGAAATATCAACTTTAAGTCTGCTACCATGAATACAATGTCAGACTTTGAATATTACTAGCTGTTTTTTAAAGTATTTATAGTTTTAAGATTTTTGTGTTTTAAATTCAAAATACTTCGGCAGATGAACTTAATATTGATTTGAATTATTAATGTTCTATCTATTCCTGTGGTTCCTACACAGGTGATGCTACACTTGAATGTCAGTATTGGAAGAGCTCCAAAGAATAGTAATGGTAACGCCAGACATTCCTTCCAGTGCACTGCAGATTATTGGGGGAATAAAAGTGAAGTGTCTTTATTCTGAGCTGCATAAATATGTAGTTATATTAATGAACAAGAGTACACATTGTCCAGTGGAAGAATTCTTACTGTGTGACTCCATAACTCCTCCATATACACAAACTGATGTGAGGAAAGCAGGAAGTGTCTGTGTCTGTGTCTGTGTGTGTGTGTGTGTGTGTGTGTGTGTGTGTGTTACCTCTGCTTTGGGTCCAATGAAGAGGTCTCCCTCCAGAGCTCCTGCCATCACACGCACATGCTTGGGACGCCCCACACTGTATCACACACACACACACAGAAGTAGAAAGACAAAATGAGACAAAATCTCTGACACCACAGTGGAACTGAAACACTGGGTCAAGTGGCAGAATTGATCTGGAACAAAGCAAGTACATTAGATAGGTTTGTTTGATTGTTATGTGAGTGTTGTAAGAAGAGGGCTGGAAACACTTACTAGTTCGGGAAGCAGTATTTGGGGATCTGGTCACCTGCAAAACCAGCCTTGATAACCCCCGAGCCCTGAAAAACAAAAGGCCCAACATTACAGGGTTCTGGTTGAACTAAGAGCTGCAGTGCTTTAATCTCTGAGCAGTACGTGTTTGAGAGAGAGGAGGTCATAAGACACAGCCAGAGGCCACCGGCAGTCACACAGTCATGCTCAGACTCCGGCTGGCAGCAGCAGAAACACTGTGCCCCAGATCCCGTCTGTCTCCAGAGCTATCACTTTCTGTTGCACTAATATGTTTTCTACAGTTGAAGGAAAGGGAGAGATTTTTTGAGGAGGGAACAAACTTATGTAACACTGGTGTTACACTAAATCCTGTGACCCATCACTTTCTGTGACATCTGTTGGAAGTTCATCTAAATTGCCAGTGCAAATGTTTTTATTCATACTTTATATCATAATGTGATGAGTGTGAAGAACCGTGGTTTCCTAAAGCATTTAGACAGAATCATAACTTATAATAGTTGTTTTTGTATTAACAGGAGAGGAGTTGGTCTTCTACAGACACACCTGAACTCATCACAGCCATCAAACCTATTACAGGATCTCAGTGATTGTATGTTTGTTTGACAGCCTGGAGCTCTGTGTGTTAACACCTGTCGAAACACAGCATGCAACGTTAAAACATATGACACACATTCAGTATTCTAGCTAAAAACCCTGTGCAGCCTTTGCAGCGACGTCCTGTTTGTGTTCAATGCTAACATCCGTGTGTGCAGAAAGCAGAGCTGCTGTTTGTGCCACATTCACAGACGCAGATAGTTTGTATCCTCATCACTCAGTATGAAACATAGCTCCTCTCTGACAGCTCAGCCTGCTTTGTTAGCTCTTTAGCGTCACGTACACAGTGCAGATTTGTAATGAAGCAGCACCACGGACAGCTAATGTTAACGTTAGCTAACCGGTAAGCTAGCTGCAGCTTTAGCTAGCGCTGCTTGACGTTGGATAAATCAGAGGAGGCTACATGTACGAGCAGCTGGATCAGTGCTAACAGCGTGTTCTGTGGATCACTGTGGATTAACGTGGGTAACAGTTAACGAAGGAGGTCGAGGCTAACAGTCTGTGTTGTTCGCTCTGACACAATAGCTCAGTAAGCTAACAGTTAGCAAACGTCCCATCCAGCGGCCTCAGTTTGGGTGTGGATGAATGACATCATCATACTTACATTATCAATCACAACCGGCTGGTTAGCTAAAATGTCATAGGACTCCATGACGGACTGAGTATCGCAGATGTGTTTCTATCGATCCGTGTGTGTTTTCCTCCCGGTTTAGTGTTTTAATCATGAAAAGCTGACGCCCTGTCTCCGTCCGCTCCGCCGCCTCGACGCCGCTGCTGCCGCTGAGCGAGGACCCGCCTCTCGGCCGCTACATCACCGCGGCTTCCGTTGGACTGACAGAATAATGAGCCAATCATATTACAAGACGTCCTAACTGACAGGAGGGATAACCAATGACAGTGTTCAACCGGATAGCCATGAGCTTCCTATGTTTGCTGATGCTCAGAAGCATCTTTGTCAAACGTGAAAATAACAACATGTGTTTATGACAAAAATGTCTCAATAATAACTTACTGGTTTATTCTGGTCCAAAAAGTCACTCTTTATAAATGGTTTAAAAGGTTTAACACGATAAAAGCATTAAAGATCCGATATGAGACTATTAATAAGAACAAATTTTGGGTTGGCAGAAAAAAATCTCTTATGGCTGATGTTTTTCTTTTTATTCAGTAATAATGTTGCGATCATTTATTACCTAATCCGCAAGGGCTTTACCCTTTCTAATAAACCATCAATTCTGCTGTTATAAACGATGATATGTGTCATTATAATAAATTGATTTATTCATCAAACTGCAGTTTTAAATTTGAATAAATGATTAATAAAACGTTTTAGTCTTTAAGTCTAAAGTTATGAATGTCACGACAATAATTAATAAAGGCTTTTAATCGAGTCTGTTGTTGTAGGTGCAGACAAGTTGTTGATAAACTGAGTTATTTTACTGCTGCTTTTTCTAAAATTTTAATACTTCAGTCAGTCAGTATTCATAAATTGATGAATAGGCAGATTTTTTTTAAATCTACGAGGAAACTCCACCATATTTTTGTTCAAATGCGCTCTGCCACCTTTGTGGCCATTGCGGACAGATTATAGAATTTACGAGGTGCACTTAATGCACCATGACTAATAATAATAAAAAATACACTTAAAAATTGTAAATTCCATAATTTCCCACATACAGTGAAAGCAGCGAGCTACGTCACAGGCGCCGACCAATCAGAGAGCTGCTAGCTTGTCCTCTCGTCCTGCTCTGAGAGTCAAACAGAAGAAAACAGCGCAAATAAACACGAGTTTAACAGCGAAAACAGTTTATATCCGGATATTTTCTCATCGTCAGGTAGGTGGTGTCTTAATATCAGTGCCACACAGCTGTTTTCTAAAGTGACAGAAAACGAGGTCAGTTTTATTCCTGGTTAACCGAGCTGTGGTTTACTAGCGTCATGTAAAGAAGCGCCTCGTTAGCTGAAGCGAAGCAGCTGCTCCTGTTAGCATGAGTCTGTGTCTGAGGTCAGAGCAGGTGGAATCACGTGTAAAGTGAAGTGAAGTGACAGATACTCCAAAAGTCAGTCAAAGTAAGAGACAGTTAAGGTGAGTGGACATGTTGTCTTTGTGTTTTAAGTGTGAACTGCAGCTAACTTTTACTTTGACTGTTGGTTTCAGTTATGATCGAGTGACCTGACAGATTCACATCTGGGATCAGACTTTGAACTTGAAAGAAATTAGTTGGGGACAAAATTAGTATCAAGTTGTTTCTGGTTCAGAACGATCAGGCTTCTTGTCTTCACTGGACTCAGATTAAGTGAGAGTAAAACTTCAGTCACTGAAACCTGTTGGCAAGTTCTAGCTGACACCTTTGACTTATAACAAGGAAAGGTACCTGTGAACTAATTTTTTAAAACCTTTAAATTGTGTTGGGTTGAATATTGTATAGTTGGGATTAAAGGTAGATTATTTCTCTCAGAGATGTAGAGGAGAAGAAGTAGAGGGTAGTACAATATGAAATATTCAAGTACAGTAAAAGTACCTCAACACTGTACAGCTCAAACCAGTACTTTCATATTAACAATGTGACGTGTGTTCTTTATGGTGACTCATCAGCTCTGCTCTTCCCCTTCGCTCCACAGAGCCTCTTTTAGCTCATTGTTTTGGTTTAGCCTAGCTAACAGGTTTGCTATATCAACTTTACATGTCAGTGTATTCCATTAATGCAGGTGTAAGTACAGCACTTGACTAAATGTACTTCCCATTGTTTCTGTGTATCCATGTGTGTGTATTTTTGTGTTTGTGTGACTTCATCAGTGTGTAAATGCTCATGTTATAGATCACTGTCTGGTCTGGTGGCTTCATGGTATCCAGGAGAGCAGAGCCTGTTCAGTACCATGGCCCTTGCTGAGGAGCAGCCTGAGAAGTAAGAACACATGTCCTTGGTGCATGTCATGTCAGGCTTATTGCAATATTTTATTCTGCCATGATTTTTTGTGTTGAAGATATTACAATTCAGATGTTTGACTGTGGAGATTATCTGTATGTGGCTCATATGGAAGGTCTGGAACATTTGTGATGTATATGATTTCATACCAAAGAAAAAAAAAATCTAAATCCAAGAAAATTGGCTAATGTGACATGTTCTCCAAAATCACTGACTCACTCATTTAACAACAAACCTGTTCTTACGAGTGGCTCTGGAATGAGGATCAGTGTGTGAGTGAAGTCAAGTTGCTGTTGATTCTTGAAATAGATTCTTTAGTGCTGGTGGGACAACGAATGATTTCCCATTCATCTCTGTTGTATTTGGGTGAAGGCTGAAATCTCAGCAGACAGATTCTGTGAACAGATTCATATCTTGACCAATACAATTAAAACTATCTGCATGGCAACATAAGGGGGGGGGTGTTAATGGTCTAAAAACACAGCTTCATATTATGGGT
Organism: Centropyge bicolor; assembly: GCA_037975185.1. Taxonomy (NCBI): domain Eukaryota; kingdom Metazoa; phylum Chordata; class Actinopteri; family Pomacanthidae; genus Centropyge; species Centropyge bicolor. Next base: position 192,752 of record JBBMOC010000253.1, on the reverse strand, counting down.
TTACAACAGTGTGTGTGTGTGTGTGTGTGTGTGTGTTTACACAATACTTCTAGTGTTGCAATCTGTGATACAGAAATGGAAGTGGCTGTGATTGGCTTCTGCCATGTTGTCTGTTATTAACACAAATGAACCATACAGCTGTATCCATCTGTTATGACTGTGTGTGTGTGTGTCACCTGTGCAGACACTGCTGGGTGTGCTTTGCCACTGAGAGAGACGACCACAGTGCAGAGTGGGTGAGCCCCTGCAGGTGTAAAGGCTGCACCAAATGGATCCATCAGTCCTGTCTGCAGCGCTGGCTGGACGAGAAGCAGAAAGGAAACAGTGGAGGAGCAGTCAGCTGTCCACAGTGTGGCACTGAATACCACATCACCTTCCCCAAGATGGGTCAGTGAAACTTTACCACCAGGGGGCCGAGTGCTCAGTCAGTCTCTCATGTCAGAAGCACAGAGAACCTTCAGCTGCTGTAGATGGAAAAAAATACTTGACACAGGAAGAACAAACAGTCTTAATGGTGTTGTTGTTATGTTCTTGCCTTTCCTCAGGCCCGTTGGTGTATTTCCTGGAGCAGGTAGACAGAGCTCTGTCTCGGGCCAGTCCCTTCGCTGCCGTTGGGGTGGTGGTTGGAACTGTGTACTGGTCAGCTGTCACATACGGAGCTGTGACTGTCATGCAGGTACAGAGAGCGACAGCACACTGCACAGAAGAGAGGGTCACCAGTGAAACAGTGTGTAGGACCTTCAGCTCTTCGTGTCTTCATGTGCAGGTTGTGGGACATAAGAGGGGCCTGTATGTGATGGAGCGAGCCGACCCTCTGTTCCTGCTGATGGGTCTGCCCACCATCCCTGTGGTGCTGGTCCTGGGAAAGATGATCCGCTGGGAGGATTACATCGTGAGGCTGTGGCACAGATACTCCTACAAAGGGAAGCTCCCGCCAGGTACACACACACACACACTACATGTGGCTTAACTAATTCAGACAAACAGTTATCAGTGATAACAGTGTGCTCTTATTTTGAATTAAAGGAAGAATAAGTCGAGTGAAACTATGATCAGCGTTTCACTTGGTTTGGTTTGTGAGGAGTAGCTGGCTGTAAAGAGGCCTGATACCTGCTGTGTTGAGCCTTTCTAAAAACCTCTCTAACTAGAAATAACAGACTGTAGTCCTCTTCTCTCAGGTCCAGTGAGGCCCAGCCTCCTCTTTCAAACAGCCCAGTGTGATGTCTGATCTTCTGCAGTGAAACTCAAAGCACAGTGATAGACGACGTCAATGTGATTTGAGGTGGAGCGAGCAGCTTGAGAATAAATCACATCTCCATCATTAAGTTGAGAAAACTGTCAGGATCTCACTGCTGCTACTGATGAATAAAACATGCTGATAATAATAATCATCATGTGCTTCAGAGACTTGTGAGGAACACAGAGGGAATTTTAAAGAGTTCCTGTCAGATTAGTCAGTTTGGATGAACCCTACAATAAGTGTAGTATCAGATTATAATGATTGTTGATGTAATCAAATTAGGGGTCGTGTGTTTGACCTCAGGCTCCAGTCGTTATCTGCCCCGTGTCCCTGTGGACGGACCCGGTGCCGGAGACCACCTCTCTGTGTCCAGGACTCTGTGTGGCGCGCTCATCTTTCCCTCCATCGCCAGCCTGGTGGGACGGCTGCTGTTTGGACGGATGCCCTCCAATCTTCAGCGCACTGTGCTGGTGAATAAACATCATGTACTGTTGGCAACAGAAATACTGAAATTGCACCATTGCTATATTTGGCAACTGTGCGATTCAAGAGTCTTTGTAGCAGAAAGACAAAGCTCATAAGCTTTGACTGAATGAATGAGATCGCAGATACGAAACGAGCTTCCTCTGCTGAGGAGCTCAGACATCCAGAGGCAGGTCGGAGTCGAACCGCTGCTCCTTTGTGATCAGGATCCTCTGCCCTGCTTTAGAGACAGGAAGTGGAAGAATTGATGGATGTGGAGACTTTCTGCCTGAACTAGAAGTCACTTATTTCCATTGTCACGTCATTAGTCGTCTTGCTTATTGTGTTTAAATGTTGCCGACTCCGTCCTGTCCTCCTCTTCCCCCACAGGGCGGCATCGCATTCGTGTTGATCAAAGGAGTGTTGAAGGTGTATTTCAAACAGCAGCAGTACATCATTCAGGCCAAACGGCACATCCTCAACTACCCAGAGAGACCCGGAGACGGCCAGGCTGAAGGTGGAGAGGAGGACACCGAGGACAGTGGGAATGAGTAGTTTGATCAGCTGACTTTGAGCTGGTTGCAGGGAGGAGCCAGAGATGATGGTACGAAAGCAAAAGGTACTTTTCCATAAAACACAGAGCAAAGCATTTGTCTTTTAAACTGAGATGAGCTCTAATGTAGATGAGAAGTGTTTGGGGAGGAGGAGCTGTGTAGCTTGATCTGCCGTCATTGGAATCACAAAGAACCTGAACACTATAGTTTCCAGCCCACGAAACTTTTACTGTGTAATTCTAAGAAGTCTCCAACATCTGTGATAAACAAGAGCCTGATTCATGTGCAGGTCAATATACCCGATTCCCTCAGTTCTCTCACTTTGTTTATTCCACATCATCTCACCTATTGAGCCTTAACTCAGTGGATATTAATGACTTCCTTTTATGTGCCTTATTTGAAGCTCTTTTCATGAACAGGACAAACAAGTCAAAGCTTTAACATGAGGAGACCTGCAACACACTGTCTGCTGACATTTCCCAGTTATCAGTGAATCTCCCTGATATTTTCACATCTAAAGCCAGTTCATTTCATCGCTTTTTAAAATCTAAAAATGCCCTGTGACAGTTTTCCTACATCTTCCAGATATTTAAATTCTGACTCTCAGTCTCTCTCTGTTCAATAAAAGGCCGCTGCTGCTGCTTGCAAACACAGTTGACCGACTGCACTATGAACTTTGATCATGAACTTTGAACGCTCACACATCACTTGCTCCTTCCGACATGATGCAATGTAATATTTGGACCTGCTGAATCCCAGTTGTTTGCAGACTGAAATCTGGGATGCTGTGGGCTGAATGTGAACTGTTCCCACAGCTCCCAGCACCGCAGACCGACACCAGTCGAAGCATTTCAGATGAGACAGTTTGTGGTTTTTGGCTGATTTTTTTCACTTGTTGCACAGCAGAGTTCCTCAGTTATTTGAAATATGAAAATAAAAGTTTGAGATTTATTATTTGTTTGCAGCTTTTCAGGCAGAAAAATGTTCAAATTCTTGATTGATTGTGGAGAAAAAAAGACTTCCTGGTCATCGAGTGTTTGTTGTCTTTGCCAAATTAAGCAGCTCTGGGACAGATTGCACAAATTTTCTTGCAGATATTATGTGGATGTTAAACGCAGCTCTGATTTTATGTCTTGGCGAATATGTTGTTGAATAAAGTTCCTAGTAAAACAACAATGTCATTTTTTTATTTGACAACTACAACCTGAGAAATGTGTATATCCTTATGTACCAGTTCATTAGCACAGCTTTAAATAAATAATTTCTTTCAAATATTTTGAGAGAGTGATCTAATATCTCACATTATAGCATCAAAATATACTTCAAGTAGCAAAAGTAAAAGTACTCATGCAGAATGGCCACTTTCAGACAATGATACTGTATGTTATATTATTGGAGTATAATTATTGATGGAGTAATGTAACTGGCATGTTGCAGCTTGTAAAGATGGAGTTCATTTTATTTTAGATACAGATGATAGTTTAATTTTTTTAAATAAAGTTTTATTTTAACTTACTGTTAACATGCTGTGTTTGTTGATTATGCTTTGTATTCAAATGAAGTACCTTAAATGTGTACTTATGTACAGTACTTAATGTACTGTGGTGGATTGTTCTGTTGCAGATTGCAGCTTTATAGAGTAACATTTAAGTTTGGAAATTGCATTAATAGATACAAATATTCAACAATCTGCGGATGCTCTGCGGAGACGTCTTGGTCCCGCCCATCTCTTGTCTGATTGGCTGTTGTGTTTCGATGTACACAGCTGATTGGCTCACTCCGCTTCCCTGTGTGTTTGAGTGAAGAAGAAAAAGGAAGAAGAAGATTGTTGCCAAAGATTTTATTTAATGGATGAAACTGAAAGACGGAGACGGTTCAGCTGATCTTATTTTGCCATGAGAAGAGTCACACTGTTTGTCAACGGAACCTCCACGAATGGAAAGGTGAGCTGAGAGAGATACAACAGACAAACACCGTCAGATGTGAACAAACGCGGCTCGTGTAGCTTCCTTCATGTTAGCCGCTGTTAGCAGCTGCTGTCAGACATGTTGTTCCTGAAGGTGGCTTCACCGGGCTCTTACCTGTCTCACAGGTGGTGGCCGTGTTCGGTTCTCTGGAGGATTTACTGTCTGTGGCCAGTTCGAAACTGGGGATAAGAGCCTCTAGCGTTTATAACGGGAACGGCGGCCTCATCGATGACATCACGTTAATCAGGTGAGACTTCAGCCAGGTGAGCTGAAGCGTCATACAGAGAAGGAAGTATTGAGACCGTCCTCAGTAAAATGTCCTTAAAGTGAAGTTAATTTGTAAAGTAACAAGTAACTAAAGCTGTGAGATAAGTGAAGTGGAGTAGAAGTAGAAAGTCACATGAAAAGAAAATGATGAATCACTTTTCACGACTGATGATCAGATATGAAATGTTCTCTTTGTGCCTGCAGAGATGATGACGTGCTCTACATCTCAGAGGGAGATTCATATGAAGGTAGGTGTTACACTGTGAGTTTGTGTTTAGTCACAAGTTCAACATTTCAACTTGAAAGGTGACGATGTGTTCATGTTTTGTTCAGGTTGTTTCTGGTGAAAACAAGAGCACAGAAAATAAGTTTAGAACACGTTTCTCTCTAATCTCTTCGTATTTGAACAATCACTGGACGAATCATCATGTTACCTACCAGTTACCTGCAGTAACGTTACCTGTGTGCAGACCCTCAGGACGACCTCTGCGGCCCTGACAAGGGTCAGACTCACACTGATTGGCTGACGCTCAACGTCGGTGGACGCTGCTTCACCACCACCAGGTAAACATGACTGTTGTCTCCTTCTTGTTTTTGACGTCATGGACGGCAGCACTGAGCAGGTTGTTGTTCAAAGTGGAACGTGTTGCCTCCTTGTAACGAGCTCCTGTGTGTGTTTCCTCAGGAGCACTCTGGTCAGTAAAGAGCCTGAGAGCATGCTGGCTCACATGTTCAGAGAGAAAGGTGAGCTCACTCAGTCAGCACAGAGGTGAGGTCATTGTTTCTGTTTGACTTCTTGGCGTCGGATGTGTCACGTCTGCTGTTTCCTTTTGTGTTTGATTCAGATGTTTGGGGGAACAAGCAGGACTCTCAGGGGGCGTACCTGATAGACCGCAGTCCGGACTACTTTGAACCCATTCTGAACTATCTGAGACACGGACAGCTCATCATCAACGAAGGCATCAACCCTCTGGGTAAAACAGACACACTCCTGAACATGCACCCAACAGTGACGGCAGTGTTTTCTCACCTTCAGTCTGTCCTCTGCAGGTGTGCTGGAGGAGGCTCGTTTCTTTGGCATCGAACAGCTGGCTGAGCAGTTGGAGACCCTCATAAAGGTGAGGCAGTGTTTGCAGAGCTCAGAGTGAGGTGTGTTTTCACAGCTTCACCTCCACCTGTGTTTGTTCTGCTCAGGCCTCTCAGCCCCCTGATGACCACTCTCCTCTGACCCGCAAGGAGTTCATCAGATTCCTGTTGGCCACGACGACCAAGGCAGAGCTGCGGTGTCAGGTGGACACAACACACACACACACACACACACACACACACACACACACACACTCACATCCGGAAAACCTTTCAGCTGCTGTTGATAAATCTGCTGAGCCTGGAAACACCTGCTCACCTGCTTTGTGTGTTTGTGGTCTGTCAGGGTCTGAACTTTAATGGTGCAGATCTGTCTCGTCTGGATCTGCGCTACATCAACTTTAAGATGGCCAACCTGAGAGGAGCCAACCTGACCCACGCCAACCTGAGCGGGGCCAACCTGGAGAGAGCAGACCTGTCCATGGCCTGTCTGGATGTGAGAGCTGTCTGCTGTTCAGACCAGAGACATTNTGTGTGTGTGTGTGTGTGTGTGTGTGTGTGTGTGTGTGTGTGTGTGTGTGTGTGTGTCCATCCCAGGCAGCCAACCTGCAGGGTGTGAAGATGCTCTGCACAAACGCTGAAGGAGCTTCTCTGAGAGGCTGCAATTTTGAAGATCCGGCTGGAATCAAAGCCAATCTGGAGGGTGAGGCAGCCGATCACGTGTTCAGACAGACCTGAGCAGGTGACGTTTGTGTTGGGCTCATATGTGAATGTGTGTGTCTGCAGGGGCCAACCTGAAGGGTGTGGACATGGAGGGAAGTCAGATGACCGGGATCAACCTGCGGGTCGCCACGCTGAAAAATGCCAAACTGAAGAACTGCAACCTGAGAGGAGCCACACTGGCCGGGACGGACCTGGAGGTTAGAGCACACACTCACACACACACACACACACACACACACACACACACACACACACACACACACACACACTTACTGTACATCCATATCTTACATAAACCTGCAAATCTGAACCTGAGAGACGTTCAGGTGTCGTATGTTTTTACAGAACTGTGACCTGTCAGGATGTGACCTGCAGGAGGCGAACCTGCGAGGCTCCAATGTGAAGGGAGCCATCTTTGAGGAGATGCTCACTCCTCTGCACATGTCTCAGAGTGTGCGGTAAAACACCACCGGCTTCCATCCACTGCTTTAACTCACAACATACAGTGGAGGGAAATTAGTATAAGAGTCAATCTGCAACAGACTCCCAGACAAACTACTTCAAACACAACTTCAACACTTCAGACTAATTCAAGCACATTGGTACAGTTTAAATGCTCCATATGTTTTCAACATTCAAACAAAGGTTTGACTCACAGAACATAACCCGACCTTCAGTGTCTGTTCATTGAAATGTGTTTGTGGAGCAGAAGATGCATTTGTGAACATCGTGACACTAGTTTCTCTCCACGTCTCTCTCTGATGACGACCAATGAAAACCAAACTTTCGCTCTGAACCAAACAGCAACAAGTGTCAACTTCAGCTTTCTACAGTTTTCTTTGCATCCGTCACAGATAAAGTCATTATTTCGACATGTCTGTGTCAAACAGTTCAGGATTGACACAGAGTGTGTCTGTAGGTTGATCAGGACGTTATCGACAGGCTTCTGAATGTAGTTCTGCATTGTTTATAAAAGTAATCTGCGTTTAACAAGTCTTTTCGTTTGAATGTTGTTAGAAATACATTGGAGTGAAATGGAATCAGTGAGACGCTGAGCTGTTGTACAGCAGAACATCCAGCGTCTGCAGCACTGAACGCCTCACTTTTAGGCTACTGAAAGGATGAAATGCTAAAGTTTAGAGACTTGAATGTGACGACATGTTGGTGAGATTCTGTTACAAAGTTAGTTTTGTTCACAGTTGTTTTAAAACTGTATTTTTTACAGCTCATAAATTCCACTTAAACGTAAAAATGTTGTTGAATTATATGTTTTTCATAAAATGAGACAGATTCATTGGTGCGTATGTGCTTCCTCAGCGTAACGTCAGTGACCTTCAGCTGCTTGTGAAGGGAATTAGACATGTTGACTGTTTTATGACCAGATGTTAATTGGAAAAATGTGTCTTGTTTTCTTGCACTGATTGTAACACGATGTGAAACCGAGTCTTTGACACAAAGAAAAAAATGTCCTATAAAACCTGCTCAGTCTTTGTGTGTTTGACCAAACTGCAGCTCCACCATGTGACCTCTGACAGGTGCTGCCGGTGTTCGTCCTGCTCGTTGTCTTCTGAAAGTGACAATGCTTTGTCCAACAGTTCAGTGTGAAAACAGATTGTGCACATTTCTATCTGCAGTGTAGAACAAACAGTTAAAGCTAAACTTAAGTGTCAGTGAAAGCCTCCTCTGTGTGTCGGTTCATTTAACTGCTGTTTTTCTACATGATGTTTGCTTTTCACCGTGTAACAGAAAAATGTCTATTTTATTAAATGTCCTGTCCTGCTGACTGCTGGTGTGTGTTTGTACCGTGTGTGTATTCTCTTTAAGTCAGCGGCATCAACACGTGTTCCATGTGAAACCCCCGAGGTGCTAAAGCTGAACCGTCTGATCTGCTGTGGTTCTGTGATCATGTTGAATAAATGGCTTTATTAAGACTTTCTCTTGTTTGCTTCATTAAATACTTTGTTATATATTACATGAATTCTTCATGATCATATTTTATATTCTGTGTCATATTGCTGTATTATAATAAACATGATGATGCGTCACAGCTCACTGCCGCTGGTGTGATGTGAGCGTGAATGGGTGAATGAGTGATTTGGCTGAAGGTGCTGTTTACTGTCTGAGGATCAATGATGCGTGTGTTGAAGTTTACCAGACAACTAGTGATGTTTTATAAAAATCATACTCGTCTGTGGAGTCATGTGGAAAAGTGTCACAATAATCAGATCTGATTCACATTAACACAAATGAATAATGAGAGTGAGCTTTGCTTTTCCAACAGCTGCTGGATGTTGTACCATGATTGTCCAACAGGGGGCAGTGTTGTCTCAGTGACCGGCTCACTTGTAGATTAAAGAGTCGGAGCTTGCAGCAGAAACATGTTAATGATTTGAGTAAAGGTCAGATTTTAGAAGCAACTTACAAACATATAGTTTCATGTTTAAAAAGGTTCAGTAGTTTCAGCTGCTCACTTTAGTTTTTATCAGACAAACAGGAGCAAATAGAGCATTTTCTAGGGACTATTTTCAGCGGCGGATGAATCCACATTTGAGGCTTTGGTGAGTTGTCAGGAGATGCATTTACCGCTGACATGAGATTTGTTGGCATTAGGAGAAATACAGATGATCTCCAGACTGACCCTGGACCTTTCTGCTCTGTGGTGTTGATAGAAATCACCAGGACGGGCTCCAGGCCAAACCTCCGGATCCGGACCTCGACCCCAACCCAGCGTCTTGTTTGCAACTGTTGCAGATGGTGATTTGGCTGCGGCTGCAGTTTCCATCTGTGGTGTATTTCTGCACACATGAATTCTGGCTGGAGCGTAAACACAGGAATGTGTAAACAGGTGCCCCCCAACAACCGGACCTGGGAATCAACAGTGGATCTGAGCCCTCTGTTGCAAGACCTGATGGAGCTGTGCCCCTCCGCTTTCTATATCTGCTGTCTTTCATCCAACCGCTCCAGCACAGCGCGGCGGCGTGTTTACACCGGGAAATGAGGCCGTGGGTGGAGGGTCCTGATTGGTGGTTTGTGGTTGAGAGACAACAACTGGTCCAAGTTCACTTCACTTCCTTCAAGCTGCATTAATTGATTCTTGGCTTCTTTGAGGCCAAACAGGCTGTAAACACAAAACTTATCATCGACTTCAAACAGGGCTCAAAATGAATGATGGTGTTGCTTCATCGCTGCTGGATGTGGGAATAAAGTTCAGCAGGTCAACCTCAAAGCTGATGATAAGTCAGTGTCAGCTTCTTAGCTTGTTTCTGCTTGTTGTAGCTTTAAGGACGAATGTGTCTGCACAGATCTGGTCTCTCTGTCCCTCCCCAGGTCCGACACCACCTGCAGACTCCGGCTCCTCAGCTCGGCCTCGTCTCAAATGTTCGCTGATGTCATGGTTTGCAGCTCGGGTCATGTGGTGCTTCTTGGTTTAACCAGTATCAGCTGTGTGGCCGGGCTGGTATAAAACATCCTGACAGCTGCCAAACACAGGCCTCCCCCGCGCTCTGCTCACCGAGCGCTAAAGGAAACTGGTGGGTGTGTTTTCTGTGTTGCTTCACTTGGCGCTCGGTCAGACTATCCTGGGCTCTCGGCTCGGGGGGGGGAGGGGGGGCTGACATGCCTGGCTGTGGGCTGGAAGTGTTTATGTTGAAGTGGCTGCTCTCTGCTCACCTTATAGGGCTGAGTGTGCTTGTTACAGTTTGCTCACGAACACTGGTGGCTTTCAGGTATGCAGCTGTGTGCAGAGGGCTGCTGGTTCTGCAGGGACACAGGGTCTGTCTATAGGACCAGTCAGACCACAAACATACACAACCGGGCTCAACGACGCCAACAAACTGCAGCAACACACACACTGATGAATCTGATCCGGCTGTGATGACTGATGAGACCCTGTCGGACCCGGTCTGTTCCGGTCTGGTCCAGTCGGTCCTGTGGCACCAGAGAAAAGGGCACATGTCAAATACAGGAAAGCTGCATTAACAGAGGAAGGAGTCACAGCGGCCACAAGCAGACCATCAACTTAAAACCAGTGAACAGGACGTCTGGTAACAACAATGACAACCACAGAGTGTCACATCACTCAAACTATGATTTAATACAAGGTTCATTTATTTTACAGCCGTCAACTTCTGACCAAGTTACAGGAAAACACATTTATGTGTCATCAGTGCAAATGATAAACTGATCATTTGTGTTATAGTTTGTACACACAAAGCTAAAGTGGTCTGAGTACTGATCCCTGTGGTACGCCATGTTTCACCTTAGAACATGAAGAAACTCGACTGTGCTGTTCTGGTCCTGAGTGGGAAACTGTCCACGCTTCTCTCCCTCTCTCTCAGCTCGAATTGACCCGAAGCTAAACTGACACAGCTTCGTTCCACGTAATGTCAGTTTTTAAACTCTAACCTCAGTCCATCCACACGTCTGTCTCGGTGCTGTAATGACAGCAGCCCACTCACATATGAGCTCATATGAATAACTGTCACATCTGTTCCACTGACATCACTGAACCATCATCTCTAATACTGTCTGCTTTATTAATACAAAAAGTTCATGTTAGTGTCGGAAAAAAACATTTACTTTCATATGAATAACGAGCCTGAAGCTGCGCTAGCGGCCACTAGAGACGGCAGATATTATTACACTCCACAACATGAAGGTGTGTGATGGTTCAGACCTGCTGACACCTCACCTGCTGCCTCAGCTCTGGTTCAGACTACAGGTGGATTCTGTACGAGCTGCTCGACCCGTCCATTTCTCCGGACGTCTCCTCCCACCTCACTGTGCTGTGATGATGTCACAGATCCATGATCATAACCCCATTCAGCCTGTACAAACAGCAGGGGGGTCAGAGCGGTGGATTCTTCTGTGAGGCCGTTTGACTGGATCCCTGCAGCCTCCAACACACAGGAACCTTTCTGCTCCCAACAACCAGCGAAGACGGACCAATATTAAATGTTAATAACAGATGGAATCTATTGTGTGTGTGGATGTTTTTACAGCCACACTCTTTCTGTGGGTGGGTGTGGACGTGTGTGTGTGTGTGTGTGTGTGTGTGTGTGTGTGTGTGTGTGTGTGTGTGTGTGNTGTGTGTGTGTGTGTGTGTGTGTGTGTGTGTGTGTGTGTGTGTGTGTGTGGGATGTGGCTTTCTGAGCTCAATGAGGAAACATTTTCTTCAGGCCAAATAAAGCTGCCCATGTAAACTCCACATTCCTGAGCTTGTGGTGTTTCTGTCTCCAACTCTCTCTTTTATGGAGGGAGGAGGCTGCATGTGTGCATGTGTGTGCCTGACATTTGAGGATCTGCACAAGATTGACATTTAGCCTCACACACTTTGTGCTTACTCTTGCGAAACGTCTGCAGCAGTGGCCTTCAGGAACCATTTCACATGAGAGCTGTAAAGTGCTTGTTGGGATGGTCCAACTCTCAGCAGCTGTGTTGTGACTGAACATTATGAGATTCTTCTGAAGATAAACCTCATTAGCTTCATGGCCGGTGGAAGCAGTCGTGGAAAATAAATAAATGCTCAAACACAACGTTTCTGACGTCTCTGTTGTTGTTGTTCCAACAAAGAGACGTTTCCCCTCCGAACGGCTCAGATGCTTTTAATTTGAAAGAACTGACCGAGGTCCAGAGACGTCAGACTGACAGGAGTCAAACTCAGAACGACTGCAGAAAGAGAAGTGTTACTTTAACTACACTGAGCTGATGATACGTGTGTACTTCTACCTACAGTAAGTCAAAGATCTGCATCCTCCACCGCTGAGCGTCAGTGTGACAGAAACATGCAGGATGGAAACATTTAAGTCGTTGATCCACCCAGGAACCACCGAAACCTTCAAGCGGCTCCGCAACAATCCCACAGCCTCGATGACCTCGGGGGACGTTCTGATCCAGAGTCAAAGAACCGCACACACACACACACACACACACACACACACACACACAGACACACACACACACACATACACACACACACACACACACACATACACACACACACACACACTAACACACACACACATAGACACACACACACACTCACACACACACACACACACACACTCACACACACACACACATACACACTAACACACACACACACACATAGACACACACACACACACACATAGACACACACACAAACACACACACAGACACACACACATACACACTAACACACACACACACATAGACACACACACACACACTCACACACACACACACACTCACACACACACACACAGACACACACACATACACACTAACACACACACACACACACACACACACACTCACACACACACACACTCTCTCTCACACACACACAGACACACACACACACACACACACAGACTAACACACACACAGACACACACACACACACAGACACACACACTAACACACACACACACACAGACACACACACAGACACACAGACACACACACACACTAACACACACACACACACACAGACACACACACACACACACACACAGACACACACACACACACACACAGACACACAGACACACACACACACACACACACACAAACACACACACACACACACACACACACACTAACACACACACACACTCACACACTCACACACACACAGACACAGACACACACACACACACACACACACACAGACACACACGTTCAGCTGAGTGTGCAGTATGAGACCTCCCAGGACGTTATCACGCGGCGGCGTATAAAACTCTCTCCACCTGATTTAGGGCACTTCAGTAAATACACACTATCTCTGACACACTGGCAGCATTACAGTGCATTATCATCTGGCCCAGCCCTGGAGCCTCACTCTGTCATTAGCCTGCAGCTCACTGAGGCCGAGCATCTCCACTAAATTACACACTTTGGTGGCTGAAGCTCAGAGAGCGTCCGGGACGTTCCCCATCAGCAGCACGCAGCTCTGACAGCGAGATGGAGTGACCCCGGAGCCGGGACCATCTGGCTCCGCTCCGAGGTCACTTCAACTCTCTGGGCTCTCCGCAGCTGAAGTGGATCTGGAAAAACCCCACAGGACTGGAGAGTCTCCAAGAGTGAGTGAGCGAGGGCGATACACAGAACCAGGACCTGAGCAGAGTCACTGTGTTTTCATTGGCTCAGAGAGCTGGATGTAGAAACACTCTTGAACTGCTTCACTTGGCCTAAATGTTAAATTTGGCTTTTGGTGCAAACTCACATTTTGAGCTGGATGTGAAACCCCTTCAGTCCTCCAGGCTTCCATCCAGCGCCTGCACACGTGGAAACCAGCTCTTATTCAGTGTGTTGTGAACTTTCTGTCCCCATTGCCCCCCCCCCCCTGCTTCCTGGGAGCTTCTCTGTCACTGCTGCTTCCAACAGTGGATGAAATGCTCCTGGTTGGTTTGCTGGTTGGAGGAGTCTGATGAGAAGAGCACCTGTGTTTGCTGCTTCAGGAAAAGCCTTGAGGTCGAGTTTGGTGACTCAGAATGTGCTTGTTATTGGCCTGGCACGTCCTGGCTCCGTCCAGAGCCTGGGGTTTGGCTCCAGCTCCAGGTCTGGGTGGGTCCAGACTGGTCTGGCTGTGTGGTTTAACAGGGTCAGTAGTTAGCGCTGGGCTGGGGCCGGGGCTGCGGCTCACCACCTCACAGAGACATCTGCTCTGTGCTCACACAGGGAATGTCCAAAATAATGAGTGAGTGTAGCTGCTGGGAGAGGACGGGAGGACGGGAGGACGGGGGGACAGGGGGGA
>JBBMOC010000253.1:161875-173841 GCA_037975185.1 Centropyge bicolor | reverse complement strand
ATATGACCATGAAAGACGAGAGTGTGTTTGTAACTTTTTATGTCTTTGTTTTTATTTTAGTTTTCACGGTGTTCAAGGTGTTTCAATGTGTTTGAAACGAGCGGTGATTAAATCATCATATGCACCAGTATGAAGCGTTGCCATTATTTCCTGGGACCGGTGTAGCTACAAGGCCAAAAGCATCACATTCACAGACCAATCACCATCCAATGGAAACATCCAGCCAAACTGATGACTCCTCAAAAGGATGAACGCTTCATGTTTTCCATGAATTCTGTCATTGAACTGAGGCCAAACGTTTCTCCTGCACACATGGTCTTAATTCAGCTCAGTGTGATCGTCGGACTGTCATGATGTTTGAGAACATTCGTGCTCCTCAGAGAAAAGAAAACTCCTTTGAATCTGTGATTTCATGACTTTTCCTCCAACGCCACCCAACATTTTCAGAGCTGCTGCTTCGCTGTGACTCTGAGGTTTGGGTGGATGCTCAGCACAGATTCAAAAGGGAAAGGCAGTTCGATGGATTAGACAGAGTAATAGATTTATTCAGATGTGGAGTCGTTGCCCCTCGTTGAACTCGACTCGCTGTCGTGGGAGTGTCAGGCCAGAAACTGGTGCTGATGCAGCCTTTGTATATGTACTGGATCTTAGCATTCAGCTAAGTGAAGGATTGGTGATGCAGACGTGTCTGTTTGGCAGAAGAGAATCACACAATACACTCTCTGTCTCCGGCCTCTGCTCACAACACACACACACACACACACACACACACACACACACACACACACACAAACACTCCGACTCATTGTTCGCAGCCTGACACTCTCAAACACACATTATGCCAATCTGCCAATGAATCCACAATGGAGTCCATCTGTGGGACATTCGCTCTGTGTGTGTGTGTGTGTGTGTGTGTGTGTGTGTGTGTGTGTGTGTGTGTGTGTGTGCTGGGTGGTGATGTAACCACTGTTAGTCTAAACAGCTGATTATAATCACAGGAAAGTGATACAGAGACATTCAGAAACTTTCTCCACTTGTTCTTCCTGAACCTTGTCTTTAGTTCATCGACTGATCTGAGCGTCAGATTTAATACTGTTGTTAAGAGCAAATGTATTGTTATAAAACTAGTTACAAGTGTCTGATTGGTTTTTTTTTTTTATCATTCTTTATCAAACAGAGATGGAAAGGAACCAAATGCATATACTCAAGTAGTTCTCAAGTTTCAGAGACTTGTACTTTGAGTTTTTATGTTCATGTCACTTTCTCCATTTCTTCCACATTTCAGGGGGAAATACTGGACCTTCTACTCCACTACACTCATCTGACAGCTTTGATTACTTCAAGTTATAAATTAAACTCCCAGCAGTTTATGAAAGTACAGCTGAAACCATTAGTCCATTAATCAATGAGTCAACCAACAGGAAATGATTGATCAACTAATCATTGAAATCATTGTTCCTGTGAAAATATTTCTTGGTTCCAGATTTTTTTCCTTTTGACTGATTGATTTGAATGTGTTTGTACCCAGGACCAGGACCAGGACCAGGACCAGGACCAGGACCAGGACCAGGGCAGCACAGCAGGAACCTGCAGGAGAGGAAACCTGTGAGACAAAGCGGGGGGCAGAGAACCCCCGGGTCTCTGGAGGCGGTCCTGGTCCCTGGAGGAGGTCCGGGTCTGTGGTCTCAGGTCTGGATGTAGACTGTGACACTCGCGCTGTGGACTCCTGAAGTCGCGCGTTGACCAGAGCGTGGAGGAGGAAACGCCCCCTGCAGGCGGATCCGCGCATCGACTGGACGCGGAGACAAAAACGGTGAATGAGCCAAACTTTTCCCACGTTTTTCTCCGCAGGAGCGAAGCGAACAGAGATGAGTCGGTTTAACGGAGAGAAACGAGTCTGTTCATAAACACTGAAACTCAAACTGGAACCGAAGTTTGAATCAGTCCGTGTTTTGAAGCTAACGCGTTTTGAAGCTAACGCGTTTTGAGGCTAACCTTTGATTCAGTCTGAGCGGATTTAACCGAGGACGAACAGGTAACATCCACCTTCACATTCAAGCTTTTTAAACCCATAATATCTGTTGTTTATGAGCTGCTTTGCTGATGCTGGAGTTTTCTGTTCGTCTGCACAGTTTGTTGAAGCTGTTTGTTTGTAGGGCAGTTTAGTTTGTTGTCTGTATTTTCCAGCAGAAGAAGAAGAAGAAGAAGCTGCTGATTAGCACTGTTAGCTGAAGTAGAGCTAAAGTAGAAATACTGTAAAGATACTTCATCTCAAGAAACGTTTCCGGTCCAGGGTTGGAGGTTTTGATTACATGAAAGTATTACCGGCAAAACTAATACCTGTAGTAATTAGTAGTATCTCAGCTCATTTAAAGTTACTTCAGTAAAAGTACTAATACCTCACTACTGCAAGTAAAAGTCCTGCATTGTAATTGTTATAAAAGTAAAAATATATAACTATTATCTGCAATTGTCCAGTATCATCGTGATAGTATAATGTAGTAATAATTTAGCTGTATATTACTTCATTAAGAGCAATACTACACCATAAAATACTCTATTACAATTATTGTTGTTTTGGGTAAGAAGATAGTAACTGTTACATACTACTAAAGTCAGTCAGTAGTATTACTTGCAAAAAGGTGCTTGAAGTATCTAAAGTAAAGGTACATAATGCAGATAATGTGAGTAGTAATCAGCAGTGGATGAAATAGGATATTTAGATACTACAGATTTGAAGTACTTATACTTTTATTTTATGCTACGTTATGCTCCTGCTCCACTACATTTTTTTTTCACAGTTATAGTTACATGGTGCTTTTTAAGCTTCTTCACACAAAAACTTTAATCAAGTCATCATCTTTAATGAAAAGTGTTATTCACCCAACTGTATATAAAATGATAAGTATTTGATTTTCTCCAACTCGACCAACAGCAACAGACTCTGTTATGCTGATAGTAACTTTGTACTTTTGCTTCCTCAATGCAGGAGTATTACTTGTTATGGAGTATTTTTTTACAGTGTGATCAGAATACTTTAAATACCCTCCAAATGAGTAAATACTATATTTGTCTGTGATTAGTTCATTATTAAAGCTTCATGTTGTAGTTCATTGTGGCGGCTCCGTCGTTTCCCATCAGCCCCGTGGCTCCTGAGCCTTTTACAGTTCATGGTCTCTGCTGCAGTGATCTGATGGTAATCTGTCTGTCGGCTGTTAGATCGTCACCGTTCATGATGTCACGCTGGAGGGCTGAAGTATGTAGAGTGGGCATGAGGAGTCTGACTCACTTCTGCCCTCAGCCCTCTGGGAGCGACGTGTCCTGCACGACAAACAATATCCTCTAATTCAACTGCTCATTTATTCTTATTGCTTCAGCACATCAGTCCCCTCTCCTCCATGTTGCATTAAACACACTCTGTATGTGATTGACAGTCTTGTACATGAGCAGGGTCTCTCTCCCTGTTTTCGCCCTGTTGTCTTCCAGCTGGTGGATCAGTGGTTGGTGTGTTAGTATGACAAGTATTCAGAGCTGCCAGCCTGCTGCAGAATCTGGTGTGTAGGTGAGGCTTCAGCACGGGAAGTTTAACAGAGAGGAGGGAGGAGGAAAGTGAGAGAAGTGAGTTATTAAAAGAGTGTGTTGGAGAGGACTGAATGTTCACAGACAGAAAAACTGATCAAGTGTTTGACTCTTCACATCGTTATAGCGAGAGACGCTGACCATATTTACATGGAGGCACTGAGGCATTGTGGGTAGATCAAATATCTGTGTGGAAAGAAGTTATGTGTAAATGCGTCCAAGAAGCTTCAAGATAGATTTCAGTGTGATGGTTCACGTCACTGTGGAGGAGGTGTGAGATTCATTCTAACCAGATGTTGAAAAGGTGTAAGTGCATCATCTCTCCGGACTTTTCTACATGTGCAGTCAAATCGAATCTGATCTGTGTGGGTGAGAGAACAGCATTGATCAGCACATAAAGGACTGTATGGTTAGAGTTTTTGTTAAGGATTAAAATTAGGGCTGAAACAAACAGTAAATCAATGGATCAAAAAGTGACTATTTTGATGGTGGATTTTTGCTTGAGGTCATTTTCAAAGCACAGATTCAATGGTTGTGATTTCATGAATGTAACTATCTGCTGTTTTGCCTTCTATGAATTGAAGATCAACCAACTGAAAAAATTGTCAAATGTTGGTGACTATTTTTCTTTTTTTCTGACTTTTTACAGACCAAACTAGATTTTTCAAATTAGTTTGTTAAATGAGAAAAGAATCGTCACATTCACTGATGATGAAAATGATCTGTAGTTGCAGATAGACATGGAGTGAAGAGGACATTTTACAGTTTAGCTTCTCAGTTCTTTCTGGAGGACAAACTGTTCCTGAATGTCTCGAACATTTCAACAACAGCACTGTGACCAGAGTCTGTGAGCAGCCACAGCCTGGTGCAGGGCAGGACGCTGAAGGAGAATCTGCTGGCTGTCAGAGTGTTTGCTGAATATGTTTGTGTTCATGTGTGGGAGGAGGGAGAACTCTGAGTGTCTGTGGATGAGCTCTTCATCCTCAAGCCACTTTGTAAAAGAAGAAAGAGTCATCAGCATGAAGGTCTTTGTGAGGAGCTCTTGTGTGAAGCACATAAAACTCTTTAATGCTCACAAAGAGCCTAATTAATGTAAGAGACCACAGTGTGTGTGTGAGTGTGTGTGTGTGTGTGAGAGTGACTGAGACGCATTAATTATGTCTTCATAAACCTGACACGCTCTGCCTTTATGCTCATGGTGTTCAGGGACGCCGCCCTCGCCACATGCACGTGCTCCTCTCACATGCTCGTCTGCGAGCGTGAAGCTGAAGGACAGACTGTGTAATGAGACGGCTCAGTCTGTCGGCAGCCAGCAGACCAGCAGCACTCGTCCTCTGTGATGTCCTGGCTCTCAGAGCTGGAGACAGCCAGCCAGTGTCCATCTGGTTTATAGGCTCATAAGCTAATGAACGTCCTACTGCAGTTAGCGTCCTCTGCTACTGCTCCACTGTTGGTGTCATGATCTAACTGGGGTTAACGTCTTCTCCTAAACCAGACTGATGAATCAGCTCTTCATGTGTTCTCTCCCCTTTACGAGCAATCAAGGATGAAACAATGCCACAGCAGCTTTTAAATGAAAGTGTTCAGTCGTGAGAAGTGAAGCAACATGTGCCGGCTCCTGCAGCTGACGGGACCAGTGATATACAGGAGACAAACAGTGGCAGTTCACTTCTAACCAAGACAAAAGGTTCACATGTGTGAAATTCCTGCTTTTTGCCTGCACAAGTTAAGAACACAGAAACTCCCTCGTTCTGGATGTTGGTGACTATGGGATGTATGAACATCCTGCCAGCTTCACAGCCATCAGAATAAACCAGATGTGCTGTGTGTGCAGCTGCAGAAGTTCATCTTGTCTTTGTCATAAATGGTTGTAAACTGAATATCTGTAGGTTTTTAGACAGTAAGAAGAGACAAAATAAACAGTAGATTGAATGAAAAATGATCCTTCATTGTGTGATAATGGAGACGCTGTATTTTGGCCCCTCAGTGTTTGTCTCCTCGGCTCCCACACAGTTAATGTATTTAGCAGCGGAGCTTCACACCTTCATGGTGACACATGCAGCAAATGGTGTTGGTGTCTGTCTCTGTTTGTTTAAGGC
Organism: Centropyge bicolor; assembly: GCA_037975185.1. NCBI lineage: Eukaryota > Metazoa > Chordata > Actinopteri > Pomacanthidae > Centropyge > Centropyge bicolor. Next base: position 168,163 of record JBBMOC010000253.1, on the reverse strand, counting down.
AGCGTGCACATCTGTCTGCCTGCCTGTGATTTACTGCTGCGCTGTTTGCTTTGACACTCCACAGATATTTAGGAGTCACAGGTGAGCTGGGGGGGGGGGGCGGCGCTGGGTGTCAAAGGTTTATGGGTCCACATCATCACGTCTTCACCTTCTCTGAGGAACAGCTGCAGGAGTGTGAGCAGCCGGGGAGAGAGCGGCGGAGAGTAGCACATCGTGTTTGTTTTAATACCAACCGCTTTCCCAGCTGCCGCCGTCTCCAGTCATTCCACTACAGTGTGAAGGTGCTGAGACACAGGAGCTGCTGGAGAACGTTGTGTTGTTTCATCATTTAGCCATGATATTAATTAATGGAAGATAAAATGGACTGATGTCAATCCATCAAACTCCAGTCTCAGAAGATCATCAAATTCTATATGTGTACGGAGAAACACACAGATTCATCCTTTAATTGAAAAATATAAAGATTTATCAGCAGATTAATCAGTTGTGAGTGGAAATGAAGGGAAACTGTTGGTTGTCTTGAAGGGAAGAAGTCAGTGTTGAGACTGATGGGATGTTTTGGAAAATGGCCGTCAGTAACGTAAAGTAAACACAATGTGCAGTAAATAGTCTAAACTGTGGAAAAAGCAGTGAGGATTATGAGAGTAATCTGATTTTATTGTCTCTCTCTCTCTGCAGTGTGTTCCCAGTCCCAGTCGGTGTGTCAGGACACGATGTCGCCCCCCCGCTGCTTCCAGCTGCTGCTCTCCTGCGTCCTGCTGCTCCTGCTGCTCCAGCTTCCTCGGGCTCAGTCCAGACCGGCCACAGAGGACACAGACACAGGTAAGATACTTCCCAGATGTGGATCTCATGAGTCCCTGTCTGTCGACTGCAGCTGAGAGATTTGAGGAAATCTGTGAAGAGCAGGCCTGTTTGTGACTGGATGGAACCAAAGCACAAGCACAAACTTCTCTTCTTTCTACATGAAGTGAAACTTGAAATGAGATCAAATAAAGCTTCTGTTTCTGTTCTCTGAGGGTTCGAACTGGTAAATCTACTAACAGCTTTAACCTGCTCAGCTCGTTAAGACGCTGCTCGTTATGTAAGATTCAAATGTAAAGAAGCTCTTTCCCGTCGTGATGTTGGATATGAGGCGTGTGAGTCTCGGCCTCTGCAAGCGGATGGAAAGTCCAGTTAGCGGAGCTGCTGGTCTGTTGTTGTCTTGTCTGACTGGTGCGTCTGCTGTTTGCCTCCTGTCTTTTGTTGGAGGGCTCTTGCGTGTCTGGTCTGATCTGTGGTCGCAGTGTTTTAAACTCTGAATTATATAAAGGTTATAAAACTTTCCAATGAGCAAATTTCTTTAATAGGAGAGTGGCTTTTTCAAGGTTTGGCTGTTTTTGGCTTTGAGGCATCTGAAACTGGTTAGAGTGATTTTTCATGGAGTAACCGAGGCTTGGCTCTCAGGGTGCTGGTTATGGTCTGTATATCCTGTGCAGACACAGTAACACAGGAACAGATGCACAGTCTGGTGTGTTGTGACCGCTCGGACTCTCAGACAGAAACACTCCAGCTCCTTCCTCTGAGTCTCTGCCTGTATGTTCTCTATACCTTCTGTGTGTGTGTTGGACTTTGGGGTTCCAAGCATCTGGACTGCAGCTGAGTGAGTCTATGTGATACTGTTGTTTTTGAGCCCGTAAATTCTTGTTTTTCTCTCAGTCAAGAACACATCAAATTTAGGCTCTCTGCTCGAGTCTCCTTCCATAAACAAAGCCTGCTTTCAATTTCCCACCTCGCTCCGTTGTACTCTCTCAAACGAAGCTTTCGTCTTTTGAAATCCAACCACTTCCCTCTCGTTCTCCTTCCCTCTGCTGTCTGAGACCGAGGATAAAACCAGTTAAATATTCCTGTAAGTGCCATGAACTCCACTCAGTTCTTGTAAAAAAGCATCTCTCCAACCCAGCCCTGTCTAACCAGGCACACTGATCTTTTTATAACCTGTTTGATGTGTTGGACAGAATGTGCCCGTTTACCATAATCTATATTTTCAGCACCACAACACACGGTTTTACAGGGATTCTCTCTTTACATGTGTCTCTGAGGCTTGGGTTTGTATCGTGAGCTTCTCCTGTTCGTCTTCACCATGACGTCCAGAAACACGGTGCATTTTGGGATGTTTTGTCCTCAGACCAGAGTTTTATTTTTAAAAGATTAATTATAAAAATGTTTACAACGTGTGGCTTCAGTGTCGCCGGGTTCTGCCCCGATGAGCCGAGGCTGATGTGACTGCCACTAGTTTTATTTTGGTTTTTCTTCGATGATGTTGACCTGACGATGGCGCTAGATGAAAAGTCAGAGTGTCATCAGCGTTACTGGGTTTCATCCTGAGGGGAACATGAATGTCTGAACCTCGATCCATCAAACAGCTGTTGAGACAATAATCATTAATTGCAGCCTCGTTTGCCATAAATTCCTCTTTTACAGCTGTTGGCACCTTTTCACTGTTTGTATTGATGAATTTAAAGGTTTAAGTTTGTTTTTTAAATGTCTTTATGCTTTTAATTGTTACTGATGAAGTGGTACCAGTTTATCAGTTTTATTTTTTTCAGACTTCAGGAGCGGAGGTGTGTAGTTTTCTCCTCCGTCACAGAGAAGGTCTTGACTGTGTTTCACAAAGCTTCGCCCCTCCCTTCATTAATGGCCGTACGGTCGGTGAGCAGGGAAACACTGCGGCTGCTGTGTGGTGTTGGCTTGCTGTTAATGGCCGGGGCAGATAGGGAGGAGGTCTCTGAAGTTTCGGAAGTGGTCGGGTGTAGCGCTGTGCTGTGGCGACGGCTCCTGTCTGCTCACAGCGACCCCTTTCACAGAGCCGGGGTCAGAGGTCAGAGGTTAATCCACAAACTGGTTTCATTGTCTGTTGGAGGGACCGTCTGACTCCCAGTAAGAAGCCCTGTTTGGCCACATCAGCACAGTTTCCTGAACAGCTTCTAAACGTCTGATTCTTTTGTAGCCGACGTGGTGAAATCGTCTGAAGATGAAGAAGACGATGAGTCATCGTCAGAGGAAAATAAGCTGTCCAATGAACTGTCAACGAGCAACGAGAAGCTCCAGTGTAAGCCCCACACCTCTGTTCTCTCCTCCTCTCTCTTCCTTTGCCTTTGTGTTGAAAACATGAATCAGAGCAAAGACAAATGATTGTAATCACGATGATTACCTCGTTAGCGTCGGCGCCTCAGTGGGTGATGCCAGAGAAGATGGAGAAGCAGCTCCACGCCGTTCCTGCCAGCAGGACGGTGAAGTTTCGGTGCCAAGCGAGTGGAAACCCTCTCCCCTCCCTGCGCTGGTACAAGAACGGCAAAGAGTTCAGGAAGGACCAAAGAATCGGAGGGTTCAAGGTGTGTTTCCCACTGTGTCTGCACAGAGAGAGCAACACGGCTCCAAGCTGCTGTTTTCATCTCCTCTTGTTTCTTTCAGATCAGAGACCACATGTGGACTCTGATCATGGAGTCCGTGGTTCCCTCGGACAAAGGGAACTACACCTGTGTGGTGGAGAACGAGTACGGGAGCCTCAAACACACCTACCTGCTGGATGTAGTAGGTAAGAACACACTCCAGGTCTTTTCCATGAAGATCTGTGTTCACACTGAAACACGTGAACAACAGGGAAAAACACCATAAACACAGAAATGCTGGAATTGTCTGACATGTTTTTTTGCTCAGTTTTCCACGCACACACGTAAACACCCGGCTGCTCTGCTAAGGTTTACACAGTGTGGAGACAGCTGGGTGTTTGGATAAGAAAATGAGCAGCTGGATGTGAACGCAGGACTGAACCCTCTCAACTCTCAGGATGCTAAATGAATGTGTTTGTGAACCCGTCTGTTCCAGAGCGCTCTCCTCACAGACCCATCCTGCAGGCCGGGCTGCCGGCGAACCAGACGGCAGTGGTCGGCGGCGACGTGGCGTTCGTGTGCCGGGTGTTCAGCGACCCGCAGCCTCACATCCAGTGGCTCAAACACATCACGGTCAACGGCAGCAGGGAGGGACCGGACGGACACCCGTACGTCCTCGTCCTCAAGGTCGGTGTCTCTGAGTCGCTGCTCGTGTCCTGATGAGCAGAGAGGTGTTTGGTCTGTGATGTCATCAGTCCAAGGTGACGGCTCAGTGGTTCAGATCCAGATGTTCAGTTCTCTTTGAATTAAAGCAGAGAATCTTAACAATTAACTTATGAAACTTAAACAGTTCATCAGACATGAGAACAGTTGCTGATTAATCCTCTGACTGATCGATCAGTCAGATCATGTTTAACTGAACCAACTGCTCTCCTCATAATAACAAAAACCATACATGAGAACAGGAGTTTGTTTGTTCAGTTTGTGATGCTCAGTCACTTCCTGCTCATTTAGACGTGATTAAATGAAGCATCGCTGCTTCACTGAGTATTATTTTATTCAACGATACATTTTGAGTTTGAAACAAGCAAATCCAACTTTGTGGTTTAGAATAAATTGTTGTACCTCCAACCTTTTTGTTCAGTGTGTATGAGTCTGTTTTTGTGGCAGCAGCCTGTGAGGAGCAGGACATGTGAGAGCTGCTATGATTCACACACATAAAAGTCCTGTGTATTTGTTACAACCTTCACTAGTGGGGGTTGAGTCAGTCTCCATGTTGCACGACACTGGTTTCATTTGTCTCTGACTGCGCAGAGTAAAACCACATCTGTGATGTATTATTTCATCCTGATGAAAGACACCAGGCCCTGTGGTTTGTTGTGTCTGGCGCGGAGCCACGAGCCGTGCACGTATTATTTTGTTCCTAAATACAATAAAAGTCTGGTGATAAAAGACCGAGTGTAAAACAAAATCTCAGTTATTTACTGTGAAGGTCAGGAGCAGCGGCCGGAGTCCAGCACGGCTCGTCACTGAACCAGTTCCCTGCAGTTATCCCCGACAGCAGCTGGTGACACTGTCGGCCTGAAATACAGAAATGATCGAGATGAATGTGAAAACAAACAGTGATTTGTGCAAACTGCACGATCCTGCTTTGTTTACGTCCATGTTTGGTTGTCAGTCTTCTTCTCTGCCTTTGTTGGGTGTTTCTTTGCTCTTTACTGCCACCAACTGTTGACCACTGCAGTTCATCTGGACTCAGTCTCACAAGGACTCACTACAGACAAATGTGGATTCATCCGCCGCTGAAAATAGTCCCCAACAAACGAACTACTTCTTCCTGTTTGTTTGATTAAAAACCACAGTGAGCAGCTGTTTGAGGAAACTAATAAACCTTTTTAACAGGAAGCCATATATTTGTGAGGTGTTTCACTTCCTTCATGTCCCATTTCTGCCCAGACTGCAGGTTTGAACACAACAGATAAAGAGATGGAGGTTCTGACTCTGAGGAACGTGACTCTGAATGATGCTGGCGAGTACACCTGCCTGGCAGGAAACTCCATCGGCGTCTCTCATCACTCGGCGTGGCTCACGGTCCTGGACGGTATGTTTCCATGTTCAGACACCAGAGTTCATCCTGCAGCAGCGATTTACAGTTTGAAGATTAGACTGACACTGCTCTGATGTCTCTCGCCTCAGACCTGCCCCCCTCCCCGCTGCCCTCCCAGACCTACTTGGAGATCTTCATCTATTGCCTGGGGTTTTTCATCATCATCATCCTCACAGCCACAGCAGTCATCTGCAGACTCTGCTGCGCCCCGAAGAAGAGCGACTTCAGCAGCCAGCTCGCCGTCCAGAAACTGGCCAAGAGCATCCCTCTGAGGAGACAGGTAACTCGTCTGTTCCACTTCCTGTTTCGTCTCTTGACTTCCTGTTACTATAGCTGGCTACAGTGAATACAAGTCTCAGCTTCTGTTACAGATTTGCCTATATTTAAAAACCAGCTCAGGTCCTGTCTACCTGCCGGAGCTCTCTCACTCCACAGAGTGTATCTGAAAACCTCACAGCTCCCCCTCCTCCCCCTCCTCCCTCTGCAGGTGTCCGTGGAGTCCTCCTCCTCCCTTCACTCTGGGATGTGTTTGATGCGTCAGTCTCGCCTCTCCAGCGCCGCCACCACCATCCTGGCAGGAGTGTCGGAGTACGAACTTCCCTACGACCCTGCCTGGGAGCTGCCTCGCGACAGGTACGACAGCCTGTCTCACTGCTTCCTCTGTTAGCCTGTCTCACTGCTTCCTCTGTCAGCCTGTCTCACTGCNCGGGGTCCCCGTGGAGGAGCTCTTCAAGCTGCTGAAGGACGGACATCGCATGGAAAAACCCTTGGTGTGCACTCAGGAGCTGTGAGTACACCCCCCCCCCCCCCACC
>JBBMOC010000253.1:148741-161824 GCA_037975185.1 Centropyge bicolor | reverse complement strand
CCCGCCCCTCACCCCCCCAACACAGGAGACACAGGAGACACAGCCTTTAAACACATAACTGTCATCTCAGTGACGCTCAATCTCAAATCTGTTTTTACATCCATTTCCTACTACTGATACTTTAACTACGTTTGGCAGGTAGTACTCCTGTACTTACTTCAGAGTATTTTTACTTCATTACACTGGTACTTTTACTGAGGTAAAAGATGTGTTTGTGTCTGTCTGTGGTTTGTGTTTGCTCAGGTACCTGATGATGAGAGACTGCTGGCACGCCGTCCCATCTCGCAGACCAACTTTCCAACAGCTGGTGGAGGATTTAGACCGCACACTTTCTCTCATGGCAAACCAGGTAACGTGTTGTCGATCCAGACTTTGGCTCAGGAAAATACTGTATTACTTATCTGACAGTGATCATTTACACGTGAACACACGTTCAGACCTTCAATCATTCAGCTTGACTCAGACGTCTGATCATCTGTGGAGACTTTTTTTCTGTAGAAATAAAATGGGCTGAAAGATTGAAGCTTTCAAGGACAGTGGGAAATTCCATTCTCTCCACTGAAGGTTCAGCTGTTTTCAGCACATGAACATAAACCACACTGTTCTTTTACCTGTTACCTGTCGTCTTCAGCGAGCCGTGTCTGTGTTTTCATCAAGTATCAGCTGACATTTTAACTCCACCTGCTTTCATCTTCCACCTCAGCTGAAGTTTTCACTGCCTGCAGCATCACGTGACAGGTCAGCCGGTGGCCTGAGGTCGCTGTCTCTAACCGTCCTGCCTGTGTCTCTGCAGGAGTACCTGGACCTGGCCGCTCCTCTGGTCTCTGTCTCAGCTCATTCCTGTAGCTCCACATAATCACCCAGGGAGCCGTTCCCTTCCTGGATCACCTTCAGCCCGCTTCCTGTGCTGCGCGGGGCGGCGGCCGTCCCGGACGAGGCCGGCGGAGGAGCTCGGGCGCTGTCGTCTGTCGGCAGCGGCCTGATGTGAAGAACAGCTGGACGGAGCCGGACTCCCCAGCAGGGCCTCAGGAAGCAGCTACACACAGACTGAGAGAGGCGGCTCCGGGTCCCGCTCTGCCCGTCACATCAGTGCTCTGGCAACCTTCATAACAATGTGCTCAGTGTGAATATGTAAATAATAGTTTGTGTTTCATGGAAGACAAACTGGACTCAGATGAATATGAAGAGAAAGAGATGAAGGGAGAAACAGATACTGAATGAATCTAATACACAACAACATGTAAAAATAAATCTATAAATGTGTAAAAAAAAAAAAAAAAGTCATATTCATTGTACTTTTTGTAGCGGCCTCTTTAATCCCTCATTTATAGATTTATTTCTCTTTGTGCATTTGATTCATTTGTTTATGTTCCACTCATATTGAAGTGTCTCGCTCGGGTTCGTCCTGCAGCCAAAGACCATGTCTCTCAGTGTTACAGGTCACGTTGCACTTATCCTCCAGCTCATCTCAGACTGCCACTTACACCAAACCCTTCGAGTTGAATGTGTAAAATAACTTGACTAACAGTATTAAAAACTCTTTGAATTTTTACTCTATTTGATTTTTGTGATGTGATTAAATGGACAAACTGTGATTTCTGACAATGTCATAATTTGGAGACAAGTGGGACAGAGTCTGTGTGTTTTTCAGACACAATACATTGGCGGTTGCTTTTCATGTGTCCAGCCACAAGTCAGCTTTGTTTTCTTCTTCTTTTTTTAAAAACACCCAATTGTTCCTTCAGCAGAACCAAATGTTTATTATTGTAACCACAGAAAAAGTCCTCGCTGACGCCTCATCGGTCTGTCTCACCACGTCCCAGCACAAAGACAAACACGTCCCGAGTTTGACAGATTCCTCCACCTGTTTGTGACGTTGACCAATAGGAGCACAGACGGCTCCTCACCTGGACACCTGGAGACGTGAGTGAGGAACGATGATGTCACGAGGTCGAACTGAGACACAGGTCACAGAATCATGTTTACATTCCTGTCTCCAGACGTCTGACAGAGCTGAGACTGATCCAGGACCAGCCGGACATCTGTTTACCACCATGATCTATAATCTATGATCTATAATCTACCAATGTCTTCCAGCTGAGCAGTGAGCTCGCTGAGAACAAACCACTTCTGATGGAGCAGAAGTGTGTGTGTGTGTGTGTGTGTGTGTGTGCGCAGAGTGACCTTGGAGATGGAGATAAAACCTCCAGTATCTGCAGGAAGCCTCCACTTGTTGAATATGCGTGTGTCGAACAGAGAAAGAGATGGATTGTGGGAAGAGAAGCTCTGCACCATCCATCACACACACACACACACACACACACAGAGGCTGGTTTTCTCTGCAGCAGCGTTTCCTTCCCACAGAGGAAACGTGTGACAGTGGACAGGAGGCTCCATCCATCACGTCCGTCCGTCTGTGACTCCTCGCTCCCTCTGGTCGACCTCACAGACTCTTCAGCTGCAGCCTCAGCCTGAACCAGCCTGAGCGGCCTCTGGCTTCACTTCCTCCCTGTTTCCTGCTGAAACTGAACCATGTCCAGAGGAAGTTCTCTCATCTTCTTCCTGCTGATGCAGCTTGTTCAGCTGTGTTCAGCAGGTGAAGTGTCGCTTCATGAATTGTGATGAAATGTGGTTGATCCTGTTTTGTTTCACTTTTATTTTCACTTGTACTTTACACTTTATATTTTGCCTTTTCCCTCCTGTTGTCAAAGCTCTGTGTACTTCCTGTAGAAACAGAGTCACACACTCTGACGGAGACGCAGCCTGTCAGCGGGCTGGGTCCTGCAGCTCCGCCTCGCCGCCGCCTGCTGAGCTGCCGCAGGTCGACACGTCTCCACAGGTTGTAAAGGAGCTGCTCGTCTTCATCGCCCTCCTGATGGAAGCTAATGGGCCGTGAACGCTGGGCGTCTCTGCTGTGACAGATGCTGAGAGGCGTCGTGGTGTCACCTCACACCTTCACCCTGGAGCCAACGAGCTGGACAAACACTGAGCCACACACACACACACACACACACACACACACACACACACCTCCTGCACAGCTCAAATGTTTGTTTCCATCAAACAGTGCAGAAACACTGTGTCACAGGTCAAAGTCCTGCATTTAGAATCTGACTGAAGTCTGTAATGTCCAGAATACAATCTAATCCATTACTGGATCATAATTATTGATGTGATCACTTGAAAGTTGCTTTGAATTTTAATCTAAAACTATGGATTAGATTTTGCATGAATAATTTGAATCTGCAAGTGATGGAAGAAGAATTCAGATCTTTGACTGAAACAAAGCTGATCTGATCTGAGTCTCTGTCCCGTCATCAGACTGTTGATCCTGATGCATCAGTGTCAAAGCAGTGTTTTCCTGCTGGAGCCTCCAGGTGGCGCTGGTTTCAACTACTTTTTATAGAGTCAGCTGGATTATTCCAGAGGTTCAACCTGAGGGGTCGGGCCCCTCCAGAGGTCACCAGATAAACCTGAGGGCTCGATGCAGGATTCATGGGAGAAACAAGAGGAAAGATCAAAGTTGTGATACAGAAACATTTTTTCAGGATTTTTCTCCAGTTGTTGCTTCTCAGAGTTTGTTGTTTGTTTTTTGAGCTTCTCATGTTTTTAATGTAAAATCTTAGTGTGAACAGTAGCTACAGCTGCCAGATTAATATAGTGACCTGAAGAAGTTCAACGTCTAAAATGTGGTGCAAATAAACACAGTACTTGAGTAAAAGTACTTAGTTACTTTCCACCACTGCTGTTGAAGCTTGTTCAGCCTGAAGGAAGAACAGATGGAGAAGTTCATTGCCGCCCCCTGGTGGCTCTGCTGCAAACTACACAAATAAAGTTGAGCCTGACAGTAAATTCTTTTGTAGTTTGACAGAAAATCTTTTAATTGAATCTGTAAGAGCATTTTGTTTTACATTCCATATATTACTTGTATATATTGTATCATCATTGTGCTTTATTACTACTATGTCAGCTGACCATGTTTCTGTAGTTAATAGTTGAGGTTTTGATCAGGACAAACATCATCAAGAAACTCACAGGAGCCAAAATCTATCCCATCATTTATTTGTGACTCTCAGACTTTACAGAAGCACAGTCACCTCCTTCAAACATTCAGCTAATAAAGTGATCTCAGACGTCGTGGCCTCCATCAGGAGTCAAAGAGCTTCACGACCAGCACGAAGCTGCTCCGGACCCCGCAGCCCCTCCTCCCTCCACATTAAATATAACAGCATGACTCATAAATTAACTCCTTTAATAAAATAAATATCAACGTTGTAACAGGCCTCTTCTCAAACGTGTGTGACAGGTTTATCAGTGAAGCTTGTTGTTGTAACATCGTCAGCCTGAACAAACAATAACAACACGTGTGATTATGATTATTACCCAGAATCCCCAGCTAAAGCTCTTGGCTGCAGAAGGTCATGGCTGTGAGAAACAGCTGCGTGTTTGTGAGAGGTCTAGTTGTCGTCCACAGACCTCTTCCTGGCGAACAGGTGGGTGGGGTCTCGGCCCCTGAAGCCGGGCTGGATGTTGAACACGGGCATGTTCCTCCAGCTCGCCGGGTTGTTGGAGGCGCCGGCGCTGGAGCCGGTGGTGCAGGGTTTGTTCTGGACCAGCTGGAGGAAGGTCTCCATGTCGGGGCCTAACCGGGCCACGAGGCCGGCCCTCACCGCCGCCACCGTCTGCTCGTCGCAGGTCTGCAGGCTCTGCAGCAGCGTGCTGTAGTACCTGGACAAGGAGACAAGACAGGAAGTCAGGAACTGAAGGACCAACCCTTCAGGACGTCTCCATGTCTCCACTCTCTCTAAAGGGCTTAAAGCTGTGTGTGTTGGGCCGACCTGTTGGGGAAGTGGGTGGGCACCTGCACCACCTCGCCGATGGCGTCCGGGTTGGTCCGAGCCACCGTGCAGATGTCCAGGCTGGTGTAACACTCCTCCTGCACCTGGAACAGGACAGAGAGACAAACACGGCGTCAGCAGAGAAGAAGAAGAGCGTCGGCGTCTCCGTGCGTCAGCGTGAGTTTCTCTGAGAGTTCACCAACCTCCGCGATCATCCTCTGGAAGATGTTGCAGCGACGGATCGTTTGGAAAACCTTCGCTGTGATTCCCTGAGAGATGCAGTGCAGACTCTTCTTCACGAAGGTTTTACCCTGAAGAGCAACACGGCACAGGTCAGACAGACAGGCAGAGAGAGAGACAGACAAGCAGAGAGAGAGACAGACAGGTGACAGGCAGAGAGAGAGACAGACAGGCAGAGAGAGAGACAGGTGACAGGCAGAGAGAGAGAGAGAGAGACAGGCAGAGAGAGAGACAGACAGGCAGAGAGAGAGAGAGAGAGAGGCAGACAGACAGGCAGAGAGAGAGACAGGTGAGAGGCAGAGAGAGAGAGAGACAGGCAGAGAGAGAGACAGGCAGAGAGAGAGAGACAGGCAGAGAGAGAGACAGGTGAGAGGCACAGAGAGAGAGAGACAGACAGACAGGTGACAGACAGACAGGTGACAGACAGACAGACAGGTGACAGACAGACAGACAGGTGACAGGCAGACAGGTGACAGACAGACAGACAGGCAGACTGACAGGTGGCAGACAGACAGACAGGTGACAGACAGACAGACAGGTGGCAGACAGACAGACAGGTGACAGACAGACAGGTGACAGGCAGACAGATGACAGACAGACAGACAGGTGACAGACAGACAGGTGGCAGACAGACAGGTGACAGACAGACAGGTGGCAGACAGACAGGTGACAGACAGACAGACAGGTGACAGACAGACAGACAGACAGACAGACAGGTGACAGACAGACAGGTGACTGACCTCTGTGTTGAAGGTAGCAGCCGTGTGCAGGAACAGCTCACAGATTTCGTGCATCCCGTCGGTGTCACAGGTCGAGTTTTCCAGACAGGAGAAGAATCCACAGCCGACAGCGACGGCTTCATTCAGACATCTGGCCACATCAGCTGCAAACACACCGACACACACACATGAAAACATGACGGCAGCATGTGGACACACAGCTTCAACCGTCAACACATGACGACTCCTACGTTCTGTTCAGGACTGAAACTAAAGATTCTTTTCATTCTGGATTCAGCTGATGATTATTTTCTCCATCGATCCATCGATTATTGAAAACAGTGAGAAATGTGGTCACATGATCCAAAGTTACAAACTGTTACAGACTCCGTCACATGAGTCACATCTGGAACCATGAAATGTTTTAACAAGAAAAATGACTTCAGTCTCAGACTTCAATGACTTCAATAGTCTCAGTTGTTCTTGTACAAACTCTTGGAAGTGTAATTAAATAAAAACAAATCATATTTGATGTTAAAATCTGAATATATTTTCTGTGTAAAAATCTGGAGTATATCGAAGTAAAAAGTGCAGTATTTCCCTCTGAGATGAAGTAAAAGTATCTCAAATAAAGTACAAGCACTTCAACATTAAAGGCAGTACTTGAGTAAATGTACTTAGTTACTTTCCAAATCTAAAGTCTCCCTGCACAAACAGAGCTGTGAAGCAGACTCTGATGGTTGAAGAGAACCGGACTCACTCGGGCTGTTGGCGGAGAATCGAGCCCGGCGAGGAGCGGCTTCCTCCGGCGGCAGCTCGAAGCAGGAGGCGGCGCCGAGGCCGAGGAGCAGCAGGAGGGCGGACAGCATGATGGAGGCTGAGGAGGAGGAGGAGGAGGAGGTCCCGGGCTCTGGTCCTGGACTCTGGTCCCGTGTCTCCTGACTCACCTGGTATTTCTATCAGCTCCCGTCGGGCTCGACCAATCAGAGGCCGCCTGGCCGCTGTTAATGGTTCATTCATGGCTGTAATTATCCCACACAGTTAATTGGATATTTGCTCAGAAGCCACAGGAAACACAGAGTTTCCGACCAGCTGTGAGCTCACGGGATATTTTTAGACTCTGTTCCCTTTCAGACACAAAGAAGAAGCAGAGCGCGGACCGATAACGATCAGCTGATCATCACAATCAATACTGATCATCATTATCGGCACAAAGTGCAACGAGAAGCGATTAAACAATTAAAAAAAACAAAACAAATTAATCACATCAAAAATCATCTGTCAAACAAGTTTGAATGTGATTTCAAACATGATAATAAAGTTTCATTGAATCAGCCGCTGTTTTCTCTTCTGACATGTTTGTTATCGGTTTTATTGTCGGTCTATAAAAAGCAGGAGGAAACCGGAAGTTTCAGTCACGTCTGTTGTTTTTCCTCTGAACTCGCTCAGTGAAGGAGAAAAAGCTGCTGAGAGACCGAAACAAGGAGGAAGAGTGTGATCCTTCATCACAGGCGGGACGCTTCCTTCATTTGAATCCAGGTAAAATAAAGTCACGTGATGATGATGTGAATCTAAAGAGGAAGCGACATCACGCGCACGTGCTCATATATAAATACTGTAACATGAACTAAAACAAACTTTTGCTCCTGTAGCATCATCATATCTGTATCAAACACTGAGCCAGTTCAACCTCAACTTTATTTATTATTTATCTTTGTTTTACAGAAAGAACAAAGGTGTGAAAACAAAATAAACATGTGATAAATAAATACACCTAAAAACAAACAAACAAACAAACTGATGACAACATGCAGCACATTTATCCTTAAAATTTACTTCAAATAAATAAACATATAATGACAATGAAGCACATAAGTTTGTTGTAAAGCAGCTGAAGAACATTTTACTAACATAATCATTTATTACAGAAGCAGGTCAAACTTTTCCTCTGAGAAGTGAGCTTTGATTGAGTTTTCTTGCTGTAACACTTCCTCATGATTTCGGCTCATTAAGCTAACGGCCGGGAGCAGCCAGCTGTGTTGTTCTAATGTGGAAAAGTGAGTGTGTCTTATCTGGACGTCAGTTATCAGTGAGCAGCAGCAGCTTGTTTCCACCGTGACCCCGGGGTCACCGCCGGGGGGCCACTGATAAACATCTCCCACCTTCATTAACTGGCCTCCGAGTGCAGACTCAGGGGACGAGGACGAGGAGACAGACTGCAGACGGATGGACACGGGGACACGAAGCGACCGTGTTGTTGACTTTTCTCACAATGTGTTTCAGCAAAACACCACAGAGGGTAAAAATAGAGGTGGAACCACATCCAAACTGGAGTCGCAGACACAAACTATAAAAGCAGGAATGAGGGAAAATCAAAAGGAAAGTCAGTCGGAAAAATGTCCAATAATGTAAAAGTGGCTTCAGTCTTTAAAGTTTCAAACGGAGTCACACGAACAGAACATGAAGCTGAGCGTCCGGTCTGTCGCTCAGTCTGAACCAGCTCTGGTCCATCTGGTCCCTGAAGGCAACACGAGGCTCCTCTGGACTGAATTCACCAAACTGTGTCACATCCTCATCAGTTCAACGATGTTGCATCAGAAACATTTGATCTCTTTGCTTTCGAATCTGCTTTTAACAAAAAATTTTTTTTAATTAAAATCTTTTTGACTTTTTGAAGCTGAAACCTGAATCTGGGAAAATGAAAAACTTTGTAATAATTTATAATGAAGAGTCTGTTTGAGGTTTTAATCGACGTGGTTTGAAAAATTAAAACAGTTCTTGAGATATTTAGACTTTTTTTTCTCAAATTCTAAACATTTTTATTATTGTTCTTTTCATGTTTCACATCTTCGTTCTGTAAACTTTCATCAGCACGTTCGTCTGTTCCGTCAGTTTCATCAGAACTCCTGGTCCCAGCCGGACTCCTCGTCAGGAGGAGGCTCCTCCGTGTCCTCGGGGAAGAAGTCGAAGTTGCTGTTGTCCAGCGGCCCGTCCACCTGGGGAGGGACACAGGCTGTTACAGCTGCCGTCCGTCCGTCTGTCTTACCTCACAGACACGGCTGGACACCCACTGTGGGCGTGAACGGAGAGTCCACCGTCCCCTGCCGGAGCCCGTCCCAGTTGAAGCCCTCGAACCACCTGAAGGACAAAGACATGTTACCATGACGACAGCCTTTTGTCCAACACAGAACATTGAGTGAAATCTCATGGTCGGCGTCTTTACTTGTGTTTCTGGATGTCCTTCACTCCGTTCTTCTGGTTTCCCAGCCTCTCTGAGGGATTGTCCCTGAGACACACACACACACACACACATACACACACACACACACACACATACACACACACAGACACACAAACACACCCACACACAGACAGACACACAGACAGACACACACACACACACACACACATACACACACACAGACACACACACAGACACACACACATACACATGCACGCACGCACACACACACACACACACACACACACACATACACACACACACACACACACACACAGACACACACACACACACAGACACACACACATACACACACACACACACACATACACACACACACAGACAGACACACACATACACACAGACAGACACACACACACACACATACACACAGACAGACAGACACACACATACACACACGCACAGACACACACACACACACACACACACACGCACTCACACACACACAGACACACACACGCACACACACGCACGCACACGCACACCCACATGCACACGCACACACGCACGCACACACACACTCACACACACACACACACACGCACGCACGCGCACACACACATGCACACGCACGCACACACCCACATGCACACGCACACACGCACGCACACACACACACACTCACACGCACGCACACACGCACGCACACAGGCACGCACACCCACATGCACACGCACGCACACACCCACATGCACACGCACACACGCACGCACACACACACACGCACACACACACGCACACACACACACACAGGTGGTTAAAGGACGAGCAGCCTGTCTCACTGCAGAGCAGTGTTGAGGACGTTGAGGACGGACAACCTGCAGAGGCGTTTGATGAGGTTGGCCGCGCTCTTCGTGATCTTCTTGGGAAACTCGATCATGTCGATGCCTCTCAGGATGATGTTGTAGGTCTTCATGGGATCAGAGCCTGAAAATGGAGGACTGGAGACAGAGACAGCTTCACTCATTCAGCCCAGACTGTGTCCCTGCAGGTGGGGACGTGGACCCGTCCTCCGCCCCCCCCCCCCCCGTGTACCTGCCGCTCAGCAGCTCAAAGACCAGGATCCCCAGAGACCAGCAGTCGGCCGAGCTGTCGTGACCTTTGTTCAGGATGATCTCAGGGGCCACGTACTCAGGGGTCCCGCAGAACGTCCACGTCTTCTTACCCAGACCCACCTTCTTAGCAAAGCCGAAGTCCACCTGGACAAAAACCACATTATGAATATTTCCTCATGAAGCATCAGACCCGCGTCCCGAGCGTGACCTCACCAGCTTGGCGTATCCTCGCTGGTCCAGGATGATGTTCTCAGGCTTCAGGTCTCTGTAGATGATCCCTCTGGAGTGCAGGAAGGCCAGCGCCTCCACCACGCAGCCGGTGTAGAAGCGGGTGGTGCCGTCGTCGAACGAGCCCCTGAAGGAAAGACGGACGCTGAGACTTTCGTCCTCACGGTCAGAGCCCAGAACTCAGTGACCCACAGTGACCCACCTGTCCCTCAGCAGCGTCCACAGCTCCCCCCCCAGACAGGCCTCCAGCAGCATGTACAGGTACTTGGAGTCTCTGAAGGTCCGGTACAGCCTGCAGCCGGACACAGACCAGGACACAGACCAGGACTCAGACCAGGACTCAGTCACAGCCATAGACTGTATAAAATATGGACGTAGTGTCCGTGACGTCACCCATAGGTTTCTGAAGAGCAAAACTGAAGCAAATCGTAGTGCGCAGCCATCTTGGTAGCCTACCTCCGGTTACTCCAAATATGGACAAAGAGGTGGAGCGAGGGCGGAGCTGAGGCGGGTCGAATGAACGCTATTGGCTGAAAAAAGCCGCTTTATTCGAAATAATCAAACTAGCTACGGCTAACCAGCTAGGTTAAATGCTAAATATCGTTGCTAGCCGGCTAACCCCACGACGATCTCTTTCCCAAACTCAGTGACTAGAATTAGCCGGGGTGACGCCCTTTAGACCGTCAGTGGCTAGCTGTCAATCAAAGTGGCGCCACTTAGATTGACAGCTATGAATTGTGCATAATGATGTATGCTGTATATTTTAAACAAACGCCTTATAAAAAAATTCGCCCCCCCCCCAGAGTTGTCATGGAGTAGAAAAACAGCTTATGAGACTAGAGCCATGTTTTGAACCAGGCTGTAAATATGTTTTTTTCTGTGGTAAAATCAGACATTTTAACATGGGGCTCAAATGTAATTGACTCCCTTCTGCGGCCTGCTCTAGTGGTTATTCGAGGAACTGCAGCTTTTTTGCACTTCCTCCACATTGGCTTCATTTTTCAGCGGTGGAGGTTGCCGCTTGGTCACAACAACTGAAATGATCAAATCCAAGCCAGTGGCACAAAAAGGTTTCTTAGTTTGTTTTTGTTTGTTGGACAGAAGATAAAAGAAAAGAATAAAATATTTAAGAAGAGATTCTGAGAAGAAGAATCCTGTTGAGTCAGAACGAGTCAAAGTGAGGGAGTTTGTTGACAGAAGCTTCGAGCTGCAGCGACTCGTCCGTCACACTGAGGCTGGTGGAGGAGCAGCTCTCTGTTCCTCAGGACTGAGTCTGTGTCTGCGGCCTCGTCTCAGCTGCTGCACAACACACACTGTGGTCACACCAGACCAAACACAGACGCAACAGGAAGAAACCCCCAACGTGTCGAACTGAGCCAGAAACTGATTCATCATGTTACAGTTCAGCTCTTTATATGTTCGAAGATTTCCTCTCTCACAGATGACAGCTTCACACGCTCGCTCCTCAGAGCCGCTCGTGTCCGACTTCAACAGAGTAAAACATCATGAGAGCAGAGTGGAGAGTGATTCCACCTCAGACGTTCATGTTTGGCTGCTGCTCAGACTCAGACAGATTCGCTCCCACGGTCGGACGAGCTCATGTCGCAGAGTTCAGACAGTCTCACTCTGTAATTATGATGTCATCACATGTTGTTTGTTGTAATTACAGAAAGTCTGACGCTGATGTGATGCACAGCTGGAGCATCAACATCTGTCTCCATAGCAACGTCAACAGGAACAGGACGTACAATGAGGAGCGTAGTATTCAAAGTACAAGTGTAAGTATGAAATGATTATTAATACTCAGAACGAGTGAAGCTGAATTTGAATCAGCAAAAATACAAAATCAGAAACAGAGCATCAGTCCATGTCCAGCCTGTGTGATGAGCCGCCGTCTGACCTGATGATGAAGGGGCTGTGAGCCTCCATCATGATGCGCCGCTCCGACAGGATGTGACCCTGCTGGCTGGTGTCCAGGATGTGACGCTTCTTCAGCACTTTGAGGGCGAACGAGCGACTGCTGTCGTTCTTCAGCTGCACCTGAACACACACACACACACACACACACGTTCAGCACAGACCTGAAGACCAGGAGTCTGAACATCATCACACACACACACACACACACACTCACCAGCTCCACTCGGCTGAAGCCTCCCACCCCCAGAGTGCAGATGATGTTGAAATCACTGAGGGACACACTGGAAAAGAAATGTGCCTCCGCCTGCAGTCTGCAGAGGACAGAGGAGGACAGAGGAGAGAGGAGGACAGAGGTGACAGAGGAGGACAGAGGAGGACAGAGGAGACAGAGGAGGACAGAGGACAGGAGACAGAGGAGGACAGAGGAGACAGAGGAGGACAGAGGACAGAGGAGGACAGAGGACAGAGGAGGACAGAGGACAAAGGAGACAGAGGACAGAAGAGGACAGAGGAGGACAGAGGAGACAGAGGAGAGAAGAGGACAGAGGAGACAGAGGAGGACAGAGGAGACAGAGGACAGATGAGGACAGACGTATTATAATTAATATACAGCTGCATGAATCTGATTCATATTCGTAAGAATGAGCCAGTGATTGTGAAGCAATGAGCTGATAAAAGTATAACTTCAGTCCAGAGTCGTGTGAGAGAAACGTTGACGAGTCCGACCAGGTGAAATATCTGTAAGTGACAGTGACTGAAAGCTGAAGACTCTTGAGCCTGTCGTGGTGTTGATCCAACCTTCAGCTGTGACACACACACAC
>JBBMOC010000253.1:125126-138935 GCA_037975185.1 Centropyge bicolor | reverse complement strand
TTTTTTTTTTTTTTTTTTACTTTTTAGGCCAGTAAATAAATCATTCAGCGTCTCCTCACCCAGATTTTATTCCTGGAAGTGTCATGATAAAACATCAAAACTCAGCTGATCTGGAGTCTGGTGAAACATCCCATAATTATAGGCAGCAAAATACTCATACCTTACTGTGAAAATACCCCAAGTACTACTCTGAAGAAGGAGGAGAATTTTCTACCCATAAAGGAAAACTTCATCCTTTCCTTCATCACTGAAGCTCAGTCCTTCAGTGGATGGACTCAGTATCAGTGCACCTGTGAGTGCACCTGGCCCTCAGCCCACCTGAGCTGACACACCTGTGCTGGCCGTCTCTCCGGAGCTGGCCGACAGCTGCGAGGCGCTGCGGTGTCGGTCCAGCTCCACCTGCAGCTGCCGGATCAGGTCGTCCTTGGCGTCCAGCTCCAGCTCCAGCTCGTCGATGAGGGCGTCTCTCTGCCGGAGCTCCTCGATCTTCAGCTGCAGAGCCAGCTGCAGGTCCCTCAGGGTCCCGGAGCTCTTACACACGGCCATGAAGGAACCGGGCCGAGGAGCTGGATCAGCAGCTGGACACATGGAGGCAGAGGAGGACAGTAACTAAGTACTTTTACTCAAGTACTCAGGTACTTGAATATTAATATTTTCTGCTACTTTATACCAGTACTCCGTCACATGGCAGAGGCAAATACTGTACTTCTTACTCTACTACATTTATTTAATTACGTTAGTTACTCGTTCTATTAGTCATTTATACCCTTCAACAAATAAATTATGATCTGTTGATTCAGAATAAGATAAACCTTCATTAATCCCAGGGTGAAATTCAACAGCAGTGTATAGAGTATACAGTAGTACAGTAGTAGTATAGCAGAGTATTTAACTGACTGAGCTCCACATTCATTGACTCCAACATTAATGAACAGGTTAATTGATCAATAATTCAAATCCGATAATCTAATGAATATGATTCTGAAATGAGTCGTTCTGCACAATGAGTACTTTTACTTTTGGTACTTTAAGTACAATATGATGCTTTTGTACTTTTGTATTTCTACTCTGTGGTATTAGTACTTTTACTTCTTCAGTAAAAGTATGTACAGTAAATATTTCATTAACACATTAAATATTTGTATATATATATTAAATTAAATGTAATAATCTGAAGCTTTTTTTCCCCATAAATTCATCATGAACTCACTTTTTCAGTCTGAAGATCGTTGAGTCGTTTCTCGCTCCTTTTCTGCTGCTTCGGATCCGATGGATCAATAAATCAATCGATCAGCGATCAGAGCTGTTCAGAGATGAATCGTCATCCTGTCGCTGAATTGAACAAGATGAGCATCAGCGACGAGGCAGCTTCGCTCAGACTCTGGAGCTTCAGTTTGACTCCGAGGATGAGGAGAAACAGCTGATTGTGACAGCGACTTCAAAATAAAAGACCAGGAAGGGCTCAGTCTGTACTGCAGTAAAGGTACTAATACTGCAAATTGTTTTACAGTATTCTATTACAAGCTAAAGTCCTGCTTTCAAAATGTAACTGAAGTGAATCTAAGTATCATCAGTCAAATGTCCTGAAAGTGTCCAGAGCATCAAACTGTGTCTGTTCCTCTGTTCAGCTTCTGTCAGAGCAGCATGTTTCCTGTTGGAGCTCATGTTGAACTGTTTTGTTCAGGACGGAAACTAATGATTCTTTTCATCCTGGATTCATCTGATGATTATTTTCTCCATCGATCGATCGATTATTGAAAACAGTGAGAAATGTGGTCACATGATCCAAAGTGACACCGTCACAGTGTTGCTTTGCTCCGAGCAACAGAACAATTCTGTAAACTGTGACAGACACATTCAGATCAGTCAGAGGAGAAACTGAAAATCTGGAACCATTTTGTTTTTACAGGAAAAAAGACCTCAATGATTTTCAAAATAGTTGACACTTAATTTACTGTTCATCGACTAATTGACGGACTAAGTGTTTCAGCTTCACCTGTATGAACATCATAAAATTCATTAAATGTAGTGGAGTAAAATTTTATGTATCCTAAACACTGAATGTGGGTCAATAGTAGTCCGTATAATATTAGCCTATTTTTTTAAATTTTCATTTTATTTCATTTCATTTATCCTCGTTATTTGTGAAGTGAGACAGTTGTAGTACTGCGCTCCGCCGCTGGGAGGCAGCAGTCGCGTGGTCACTGTCTCTGTTCTGCCGCACAGTTCATCTTCTTCTTCTCCGGAAACGTCATGAACTTGAACACAACAGGCACGATGGCGGCGACGAGCGAAGAAACAAACCATGCAACAGGCAAACTGGAGTTGTATCCTTTATAATCAGCTCCGGATGTTTTATCTCTGTTCCTGAAACTTCCGGCTTGGCTTTCATTAAATCAAAGTTCAACTATGAGCTGAACGTAGCTCGTGTTTCCGGTTTATCTGCAGCTTAAATGTGACTGAAGGAGGCGAATCTGTTTCATTCGGAGTCTGTAGTTTTAATTCTGATATTTACTGGAAGTGAAACGTGTTAGTTTGTCCTGTTTTTGATGATTTGTTTTTCGAGCTAACACCCAGTTTTGGTCCCAGCTGCTCCAACAGGTTTGTAACTGACTGTTAATGACTGACAGTCAGAAGAACAGACCTTTTACTTCAGTACAAATACTCCCAGAAATAAGAAATAAACAAGTAAAAGGCAACATTCTAGTGATGGTACAAAGTATTAGAATCAAATGCATTTGAAGTACAAAAGGTGAAAGTACTGACTCTGCAGAATAATATGTACTTGTATTATGATGACTGATATATTCATGTGTTCATCTCTTTAATGTTGCAGCTGGTGAAGGTGGAGCTCATTTAAAATCTACTGTTGGGTCGCTTTGGGTTCGGTCACAGGGATCAACAACTTATTATCAGAATTTATAATAAAACATGCAAATTTATTTCTGTATTATATTTTGTATTTTTAATCAAAATCTGCAAAGTGACTGAAGTTGTCAGATAAATGTAATGGAATGAAATGCACAATATTTCCTATTGAATTTTAGTTGAAGTGTAAACTAGCAGACAATAGAAATAGTCATGTAAGACTGTACCTAAGTGCAGTACTTGTACATGTACTTCGTTACTCTCCACCCTGCTGACCATGTGCTGCATATAGTGACTTATAGTCAGGCTCGAGACGTGAATGAACACAAACAAAAGCAGTGAACATTTTCCATTGTGCACAGACAGTTTGGATAGAAGCTCGTGTCCTGGTGGATTTTCCGGGTTCTGCTGGACTGAAAGCAGAGAAGATGTTCAGGGACATGTTGCCAGTGTTATGTCCTCTGGTCTCATCTTCCTTGACCCCCCAGCAGCTCTCTGGACGTTCCCTTCCCATCGTGTCGTGAGGCCGACATCGCTCTGCGCTCTCTGTCGCCGGACCGGGAGCCGAGGAAAGGCGGCATCAGCAAACAGCTGACGGTGTCCGGCAGCACGTTGTCAGTGTGAGGACGCTGCTTCACACCTCCTCAGCCTTCGTCTGACAGTCGCTGTGCTGATGCCTTCTGCTCAACTTCTTCTTCATGTGTTTCAGGAGGTGGAGCGCCGATGAAGCTCGAATCCTCCGAGTGTCTGTCAACTCCTTCCTGGATCATCTGTCGCTGGTTGTGGAGACCATGGAGATGTTCGGGCCTCCTGCTTCCCAGTGAAGCCTGACACACGGTCCTGGACTAATGATCTTCCACCTGGACACGACTCAGGTTGGACATCTGAAAGAGAAACAGGTTGTGACTGGCAGCTTGAACTGTGTGATCTCAGATTGTTGGATCGTTCAAGTGGAAGTAAGGTGTCGGTGGTTTGACTGTGGTTGGGTTTATATTTAAACTTCCTTTGTAAAAATGAAAGGCTGCAGGTTCCTGACAGATCAGAAAGTTATCAGCTAAAACCAGTAATCGATTAATTGTATCTATTTTCAAGCAAGAACTCAAAATATTCTCTGGTTCGAGCTTCTTAAATTTGAGAATTTTCTGTTTCATGTCTTTGCGGCACTTTTTCATCAAAGAGTAAGTTGTTTAAGTTTTTTAAAGATTTGTCCTGTTCAAATTATCCGTTCATAACAATTCAATAAACTTGTCTTTGGTACAATGAGACAATGACGACATCAGTCTGTAGGAAAAACATGATTTATTAATTTTTTTAATCTATAAAGTGGCTGTAATCAATATTCTTTAAAGTAATGTTGTTGATTGACAATAGGAAGTAAAAGTAAAGTGAAAGATGTTTCCGGTCGTGATGAAGCTACGAAAAATGATCTGTGTTGATTGTAACTGATTCGCTGACAGACCAGCAGAGGGCGCCAGGTGATCAAAAATGTATTAGTCATTCTCTCTCATTTTGGTTCAGGAAAACACAAAAAGTGCGTTTTTCTTTCAGGAGACGAGGAAAAAATCATCAGATTTCTTTTTTAAAATAGTCACATGTGTGGAAACAAGTTAAAATCCAAATGAAAACAGTAATTTGTGCGTCCTCGTCATAAACTGTGTGAAGTAAACACCTTTGTCTAAGTGACAGGATGATAAGAGGAAGACTTCACAGTGAAGAGGAAATGAAGCTTCACACAACTGACAGAGTTATAATGAAACTTCAGGCAAAACAAAGACATGATCAAATGTCTTTTTCTCCAGGAAACATCAACTTTGTTCAGTTCTTTTTCAAAATAAAAGCATAAAGTTACTTTGAAAGGTGACAGATGATAAATGCAGACAGTTATAGAATCATTTCTTAGATCTTATTCCTTCAGCTGCTTAATCTGTCGGGTGAGATTATATCGAATAAATTGTGGATGTGTCTATGATTAGAAAGAGCCAGATGACTCATGCTGCTCTTTAAGAACAAAGATCTGTTGATGGTTGACAAATCTGAATGACATGTTGTGTCATAACTCGTGGAATTGGAGTAGATTTACTCAAGTAATGTTTTTAAGTGCAAATATGAAGTACTTCTACTTCACATGAATCGTTTATTCTCCTCCACATCTCAGAGTCAGATATTGAACGTTTTACTTCACTACATTTGTCTGACATTTATAAATGAAGATTTATGCACAAAACACATGAGGAGTACGGCTCAAACTACTAATGATCAATCAATTGATAGACAGAAAATTAATTGTCAGTCACAAGGTTAACACAGACAGTAACTCACAGTCACAGTCAAACCTGTGGGGACAGTTTTTAAGTTTTTTTAAGGTGTCACTTAACTAAACCTTTGGAGGAAACCGGAGCACTGGAGTAAACCATAACACAGAGAGAAGATGTGAACTCTGCACCGAGAAGCAGGTTTCAACCCAGAGGCCTCTTCGCTCTGTGGTGACAGTGCGAACAGCTGCACAGCTGCGCTGCCCTCGATGTCTTCAGTCAGTAACTGTCCTCCACTGTGAATTCAAGCCAGGACCATCCCGGAGAAGACTCGGCGGATAAGTCACCTGTTCGTCCATCAGCAGTCTCAGCTCCCCCACAACCCGTCATATTAATACAGAAACACCCTGGAGAAGTTCGAGTCCTGGGCCCCAGCGCTCCGGCCCTGGCTCCGGCCCCGGCCATGTCGGCCCGGCTCCTCAGCTGGAGTCTCCAGAAAGCTGGATTTGCATTTTTATTATTTTTTAATTGTATTTGTATATTTAATTGTTTGTACAAAATCCTACATTCCCCCTGAACTTCCTAACATCAGCTAATCAGCTCCCGTCCCCCCTCCCCCCTCCCCCCTCCAGAGGTTACAGATAATGGATCAACACATGACGTCGAGAACTCAGAAACATTTCAAGGCCCAAATGAAACTTGTA
Source organism: Centropyge bicolor (assembly GCA_037975185.1). NCBI lineage: Eukaryota > Metazoa > Chordata > Actinopteri > Pomacanthidae > Centropyge > Centropyge bicolor. The sequence goes on along the minus strand of JBBMOC010000253.1, from coordinate 133,111 downwards.
TAATCTCCTTGTTAAAAATCAATAATCTCTGGATTTGGGCCTGTAAAGTGCCAGAGGAAACGATGATCACAGAGCAGAGTTTCAGAGGATGCAGTTAAACACAGATATTAAAGAGATTAGAACCACTGCAGTATAAAACTGAAATGTGATGAATGAAGCTTTAAAATAATTACGTCTGACATTAAGCTGGAGCAAACTCTGGTTTCATTATGATCCATCAGAGTCGGTGGAGCAGACACTCATTAACACTTTCATTCATAGTTTGATCTGATGGTTCCAAACGGCTCTGTAACCAAATATTACATTTACTTTCCTGCCAAGTCAGTGACATGACGTTCAGATGTAACCAGCAGGGAGGAAGAACAAGTCCAACATTCTCTGTGTGTTGTTTATCAGAGACTCCACTGTTTTTAACTGTGAAGTCGAGTGATGGTGGTTTAAGGCAGCGCTCCCTCGTCTTCACTGTGTCACTGAGGGGGTGTTAGGTTTCCTACTTGATCTGCAGCCGACGAAGTTAAATGAAGTGACACCAAAGATGCTGCAGTGTTTCCTGTGAAGACTCAAACTTCTGAGCACTTTGAGTTGGGATTGTTTGGCTTTTTACTGTAAATCTTTCTGGAGGAAAATCCTTCAGCGACAGCAATCAGGCTTTACAACGTTGTGCTGCTTTGCAATAATCATTTCTATGTTGATGATACCATGTTGTATATGTCCTCATCCAGGTTACAGTCTGCTCTTGGCGACCACTCTGATATCATCCAGTCCATTAAATACAAGTCTACAGCTGGTTAGCTCACCTCAGCATGAAGACTGGAAACAGCCTGGTTCTGTCCAAAGGTAACTAATTAACTGGCTGAAGCCTCAGATGTAACAGAGTGGCATCAATCTTCTAATGCTCCAGACGAACAATAGATAAGATCAATTAAACTCACATTTGTCTTTTTGGTGATTCAAAATGTGACCAGATGAGTAAAAGTCAAAACAAACACCAGGGATTTTCTTAGCAAAAACAAATTTTAATGTCAGTTGGACTTAAACTGGGAACCTCTCATAAATACAGCAAATCACTGAGTTTGTATTCGTCATGTCGGGTTTTCACATCCACCAGTCAGACTGATGACGCAACACGGTTACAGGCTAATGGAAAACTTGGTTTATATTCACGCTGCTACATATTGTAGATACGACTGATTACAAACACAAAGGACTTTAGAAAACAGGCCCCAGCATCAAGTCTCTGTTTCTCCACACATCTCCATTCTGTGTCTCAGGCCAGTTTCCCAGTTGCCTGCAGAACACAACAATAATCATTAACTCCACTCCTTCTCATTTGTCATCGTTGTCCTCCTCGCCCTCGCGTCCTCGCCCTCGCAGTAACGCTCCGCTGGCCTCAGAAGTCGTCATCATCACATATATCCAGATACACATCGAAGGCTTCTCGGTTGCAGTTCCCATCAGGGGTGAACACGTACTTATGGAAGGTCCCGTCCACACATATGGCTGCAGGAGGGGAGAGGAGAGAAACACTGAGTCGAATGCAGTGATACAAGAATGTGAGAACGTGTTCTGGAGCTGGAGTCTTCATACGACACAAACAACTCTGTTTGTTGGCATGCAGTGCTGTGATTGGCCTGGTAACCAGTGAACACTGCCATCTGAAGTGTGGCGGCGCTGAGACATTGGAGGACAAGTAATGTGGAAACAATAAAAACAAACAAACAAAGATTTATTCGTTTTTCAACTGAAGAACAGACGAGAGAGGAGACGTCACCGAAGTCCAAGCTGCAAACCAAACGTTCAGCTCGAGGAACTGATGGTGAACATGAATCTGCTGAGTTCAAACTGTCAACCTCTGGAATAAACGTCTGAATGACATGAATGACCTGTGTGATGGGCAGCACAAGCAAATAAAGGCCAGTGGATAATAAACACCTGGTTTAATAAATCTAATTCCATCAGTGGAAAAAAGAAGCATTGTGTGTATCTTTCAGTTTTTCCTCACCGATGACAGAGTTGACGTTCTTGGACGTGTTCTTCCCAAACGCACAGATACAGGCACACTCGGCCGGCACAGTGAAGCTGGCCAGCGACCACTGGCTGTCCACATACTGACCAATCACAGGGCCCACCTTCCCAACACGAGCCAGTCTGTGGGAGGCAGAGGGAGAAACAGTGAGCAACACGACTCCTCAGAGAGTCCAGAGAAACGTGATGATGAGAGGCTGGTCTTACGCAGAGCGGCGGTTGAGTTTGGTGTCTTTAAGTGCAAAAATGTGAACAGTGCCTTTGTCACTGGAGGCACACAGGAAGGAGGAGTCATGGCTGAAGTTGATGCTGGAAGAAGTAAAGAGACAAGAAGGACTGAGAGCCCGAACTGAGCTTCAACACAAACACAGATACAGTGGGGACACAGCACATCGACACACTGAGTCTGTCACTGGTCTGCGTTTGAGAGCAACTTATTCTAACGGCTCGATGTGGTTCTGTTCAGTTTGCTTTACTTCTCTATGTCCCTGAAATAGTTACTGGATTATATTTTTTCAGAGGTATGAAAAAAAAAACCTCCTCCCTGCAATAACAGAACTGATCCACTGAACGTCTCCCTGTGCTGCTCTCGTGTGGACTCGTAGAACCACTGACAGTCTGTGAGCTCAGTGACAAACTGTGTCAGTACACACGCAGGATCCATCACTGCTCCAGTGTGTACCAGTAGAGGGTGGCCGGGTCGGTGCCTCTGCGCAGCTCCACCAGCTTGTCTCTGGTCGTCGTGTCGAACAGGCGGATCAACGTTCCCTTGCGAGAGGCCGAAGCCGCGACGCTGCCGGGCTGGTTCAGCGCCACGCAGGCGATCTCACTCTGGTGGGCGTTGATGGTGAAAGGGGCAGATGATGTTCCAGGTTTGGTGTTGGACAAGTCCTGAAGGAAACAGTGGTTTTTACTCGACCTTCAGTCTGAACAACTGATGTCAGCTCCATGTGTCTGTGTGTTCATCACTTACAACAAGCTGCAGGCTGCCACATTTATGACCTGGAAAAACCAGCAACTGCTTCTCCAGACTGGGACATAAATCACACAGGCCTGGAAGAAAGACACTTACATTATTATAGTGTTGAGGTCACGATGGAAGAAAAACAGACAAGAGGAGAAGGAGTGTTCACCTTTGGGGTTATCTCTGGTGTCAAACTCAAACAGTTTGACAGGATTATCTGGAAAACTGTACACGTAGATCCTGTTCTTTAATACGATGATGATCCTAGAAAAAAAAAAACAGTTATATTTATTAAACTTCTTTTTCCTTCCACGAGGCTGCACAGGGACGAACCAGAGGTGAAGCCGGTGGTCGCAGTAAACTCACTTGTCGTGCCTCATGCGAACAGCTAGAACAGGTTTGGTGAAGGTGAACTCCAGCACCAGCTTGTCTTTGGGGTCTCGTGACTCCCGAGCGTCGTCCCAGATCAGCACTGAAACAAAACAACTGCTATATGAGTTTATTTTAGACAAAAAGGTCAAAATCAGGTTTCAGTAATGAAGCTTTCCAGGTGGCTACTGTTACATACAGTGCATTACACTGTTACACTGTGCACTGTAACGCACTGTATGTATCCTGTATTGTACAATAACAGTGAGGTTTAAAAGTCATATTTGGACAAAAACAAAGAGAATTAAAACAATGTCCTATGAAAGTATCACTCAATGGATGTTCAGACTGTCTGGAGAACAAATAAGAGCTTCTCCTTAAATAAGAAGAGACTTCATCCAACTCACCGGATATTTCGGAGAACTTGGGGTTGACTCCTCCTCCGACGACGGCCAGCAGGTTGGACCGATGCAGCATGGAGCACAGGGCCACACTGCCAACCTGCTCGTGGTCTGGAAACACACACACAGACAACATGACAAAACCTAAATGAAGTCTTAATATTAAAATGTGGAGGTGGATAATTAAATATTTCACCTCCTCCCTTGTAATAAAAGTCATCACTCTGGACAGCGTTTCACTGACTAATTACATGAGCTGGTTCTGCATAAATACGCTGCAGGAAAACCAGGAGACGTTTTTAATTTAACTGCACCTCAAGTATGAACATCGACGGCTGCCAGACTAATCACATGCATGAATGTAGATGAGGCTGCTTTTACAGAAACAAAGAGACATGAAGCTCATGGCATAAAGAAACAGATTGGGCTACACAAAGGTGGAGAAACAGAAGCATCACCTGGAAGATGACATGATTCAACAGATAGTAATGAATCATCATCATTTGTAAAACCCTGTCCTACTCGTTCAGGTGTCGTACTGTGCTCAGCTGATGAAACCCAATAACAGAAAACAGCTGTGTGCACTGTGGGCAGCTGTGGGCAGAGAGATCGAGCAGGTCTTCCTTTGGTCTCAGGGTCGGTGGTTTGATCCCTGGCTTCTCCGGTCCTGGCCATGAGCAAGACCCCTCCAGTTTGAAACCAGACTTTCTGTCATTAAACTGCCGTCTCCGGCCCACAGTGATGACATCATTGGGTTTATTATGAGAAGATGTCTTCATGGACTGAGTCGTGCTCATTAGTAAACCGAGCTTGGTGAAGGGTTGGCTCCTCTGGGAAACAGACTGGAAGCCGGGGTTCACAGACTGCGTCAGTGGTGCAGCTGTTCGTTTTAACTCCTCTCTGTTTGATTGTATTTCTCTTTGTCTTGATGTTCACTGTAGATTTCACATTTCTTTGCTCTTACATAAAGCAATTTGTGAACTGTGGTTTTTATTATCATATATCACATGAGCTCCCCCAGAGAAAGAAATCCTGTCCAAACCTTCACTAGCCTCGAGGACCAACACAACCTGTTCAACAGCCAACTCACCCAGGTGACCTTTCTCCATCAGGGGCTCCACGTTGTAGATCCGGACCCCAGTCTCCATAGCACAGCAGAAACAGCCTGTGAGAAGAAGACAAGGTTCAGATATGCGTGTGTGTGTTTAGCCTGAGTTAGCTCATCGTGCAGCCCTCAGCTCACTCTGGTCCTGGTTGAACTGCAGGCTGTTCACTCCTCTCTGCTGAGCCATGGCTGCTTCCCGGTGAACTACAGCTTCAGCTGGGCCCAAACATCCACCTGAGACACAGGAGACAACAACATGAGCACAAAGTCCGGCTGACAGCTGACACAACAACACTCTTGTTCCGTTAGCGGCAGTTAGCTTCGTTAGCGCCAGCTAGCTAGCTCAAGTTAGCATCAGATAAAAACGCGGCTGGTTTCCGGTTTCTACTTCGACAGTTTGAGAAAATATCACATCTCACCATGAACACGTTGATTCGAGACGATGCGGATGTTTTCAAAGCAGCAAACTCGACAAACGATGAAAATCAACAACAGCAGAAAATGTTGCAACACAACGATTTGTTTTTGTTTTTTAACTGTGACGTAAACGACATGTGCTTCCGGTTTTGTTCCGCTTCCTGTTCGTCAAAACTTTTACTTTCAACAACATGAAGCAACAAAACGGAATAAATGTGAATGAAAACAAATTTAAAGACCAACATTTGATTAAAAGAACCAAAAACCCAAATATAAAGATGAACGATTCTATAAATAATTTTAAAATCACTTTTATATGTTTTTAAAATTATTTTATTAGAAAACATCTCTGTTACAATGTTGTTATTAAGAGAATGAGAGGCACAGCAATGACAGTTTGTTGTAGACAAAAGAATGAAATGAATCAATGAATAAAATAAATCAGAGAATAATAATTTAAATGAGTGACAAAAACATGATAATTAACTCTTAGTTAAGTTCAATGCAGTTTTGTAAATTAATAAGATAGGGGATGAAAAACCGTCATCTGAAAATAAAACTAATGCTGTCAGACAAATGTAATGGAGTATAAAGTTAGATATTTGCCTCTGAGATGTGGAGAAGAATTTAGTCTAACAATTAAGGCACATTCCATTCAACTACAACAGCTTGGTTCAGTTATGGTCCTTTCATCTCTTCACTGTCAAATAAAGGGAAAAATACCAAATAAAAAAATAAAATAATGCAGAATATTTTCTTCATCAGCTCAGTAAATGTGAAGTGATGTAATGTATTGGTGTTGGAGGTCTGAAGCTTCTGACTCATACTGCAAAGGACATCATGAAAAAAAAGAGTAAATAAAATATTTGTACAACCTGTATTCATCAAAACACAGGACTTGTTAAAGATCATGAGTTCGCTGACTGATCTGCTGACGTATGAAGGCACAGTGACCTTAGCTGGATACGATGATGTGTGACAGTCCAGAGCTGGAAACAGCAGAAACAGACGATGAGTTTGTGACCTATAAAATCTCTCCCAGTTAACTGTGGCCTCCCAGTTAACCTTTACTTCTTGACACCGACTGATTTTTCAGGTAAACACGAGCAGAGACCGAAGCTGGTTCGGGTAATTTGACAGGACAGTTGCCATGTTTGGATCAGACAGGTTGTACAAGAGGACATCAGGAATCATCAGTTACATTTTAATGCCGTCCAAATGGACCATGTCAGAAAGTTTGTCAGACTGTTGCTTGTGAACCAGTAAAGGTTCTTCTGGCTCCTGTAAACTGCCCAATAAAAAGCCCTCTGGTTATAGAAGTCTCATACAAAGTGAAATCCATGATAAATATCATTCCTCCTGGTTTATTATCAGCATGGAGGCACTCAAGGACTGTGGCCTGAATCCAGACCATAAAACCTATATTTAACCAGAAGAAGCTGAACAGATTGAATCAGTGACACAAGACGCTGCGAAGCACAGGAGAAGATCTGTGAGAGCCGACATGTTGGAAAACACAGCTGGAGCCTCTTTCTCTCCATCTTTGATCGGGACGTCTCTAAACCATCCATCGTCTCTCCACTCATTCATACACATTTCCCCTCTGAGGATCTTAATAAGAGCATCTGTTAACATGTGTTCAGTGGTCTGAGCCCAGCTTCAGTGTGTGACAGGAAACTGCCGCCTCAACACTGAAGCTGTTGTCACGGAAACAAATGAAACGACATCACATTTATTTGGCTTATTTACATGAGTCTCTCTGTCTCTGCTTCAGTATTATTGCTGTGTTTTTAATTGTCGCAGCGTGTGTTAATCAACACTTACAGTAATGATTAATGTGTCTGTCTCTGACAATATAACAAGAATTAATGGAGCATACAGGAGACCCCGGTCCGTCCACTGGGACGTCATGCTTCAACACATCCGCTGAATGTAAAGAGCATCTTATTGTTCTAACCTCTTTGATTTTAACCTTGAGTGTTTGACACTCAGGTCGTGTTCATGTGTTTATGGCTCGTATGGGATTAAATTAAAGCTGCTTCGATGCCTGGACTTCAAACTGATCTGAGCAACGTTGGAGTTCGCTGTCATCAGTCAGAATTTGCTGCAGATTTGTTTTCATTAGTCTCTGGTTCAGTCATAATAGATGTTGGCAAAGTAATGAATGTTTCAGGCTTTTAATTGCTTTTAATGCAGCACATGCAGATTGTTTAAATATGTGCAGGGTGAAGACGAGAGCTTGGCAGGAAGCCGCCGTCTGCAAACATCCATCCTGGACACTGAGAGGAAAAGATCTTTTTAAAAAACACGCTGAGTAAACACTTAACAAACTTGAACACAGAGGGAGAACAGTGAGGAGACGAAGCTGAACAAGGTGGAGGTTCGTGAAATGTGCATCACGCAACAGCATATGGTCTCATATTGTAACATGCATCTCTGGTGAAAGAAGTGAAACCAAGGCCTGAATGAGAGAGACGGAGCTTCCTCTCTGCTTTAATGACACAGACCTCCAGAGGACAACAGACACATCCTGTTCTCTGAGATAAATCTCTGAGAATCTGAGACGACAATTATCTCTAATGAAGAACTTGAGGAATCCTAGATTACAGTTCGGCCTGGATTAGCGTCTCTGGCTCTCGCTTCACGCCGCCGCCTCGTTTGAAAGAAGCGTAAACGTCTGGCTGCCAACTCAATTAGGACGAGC
>JBBMOC010000253.1:69050-124729 GCA_037975185.1 Centropyge bicolor | reverse complement strand
ACACACACACACACACACACACACTCAGACAACGACACACACACGATGACACCCACACACACACACACACACACTCAGACAACGACACACCCACACACACACACACAGACTGACGGGCACTGGCAGTGGTGTGGACCTGGCGCCAGGCTCTCATCATTACTACAAATCAGGTTTTTTGGTCCACTGGCAGAACGAGTTTGTTTCCACCCAGAGTGTGGCTGTGTGTTTTCACAGTGAAGCAGAAACAGCCCAGCTGCTTCAACAGCTGCCCTCCATCTCACGGACGTGTGATGCCGTGCGTCCTCTCCGCGCAGCGTTAATTGGTGTTAATCACCTTCACAAATGTGGCCTGGGTGCAGGAGAAATAAAACAAAGCTCTGTTTGAACCCGCGACAGCAGCGTCTGACTCACGCTCTCACAAACCCTGTGTTCCACAACGATGGAGCGTCCACCCACTCGCTCTCTGCGTCGAGCCGCTCAGCCGGAGCTCGCCCGCCCCGCCGGCTCCGGCTCGGGCCCGCGGAGAGAGCGACGGTGACGAGCTCACAAAGACGGGAAGACAGTGGCTTTTCATCCAAATCCACAGGCTGATGATTGTGCAGGAGCAGATGTTGTGTAAGCATGTGACTCACCGTCCTGACAGCAGGACGGACGGCTGCTCGTCACTGAGTGGGCCACTCCAGCTCCGTCCAGGAAACAGGCAGCACTTCTGCACTGTGCTGCGCAGGTAAAATTAGAATCACACCAAACAGTCTGTCGGGGTCGTTTACATACGACGGGAAAACAGTTGTGTAATAAAAAACAACTGCAAAGCGTCACAGGGTTTTCAGTCTGTGCAACACATGACAAATATCTGCACAGGAATCGATGGGGGAAAAGGTCCAGGAACAAAAGAACCACGCTGACTGGTGACGTTAATATTAATGGATTTAATTCTCTCTGTGGGAAGTCAGACAGTATTTGGGAAAATGCTCTGAGCTCTGGAAGTTAAGTTCCTGTGATGCCTCCTGGGATGTAAACAGGAAACGTGTGGGCCTCTATCGACAACGTTAAAAGTATCCTGATCAGGTACAACGGGCTGACGAGATGGTGACGAAGGCCTGAACCAGAGAACTCCAACAAGTTCAAGAGGGATCAGAAATTCACACCAGGCCAATGAGGGTCAGACTCTCACACAGGTGGGAAACACACAAGGGCAGGAAGTGAAGGAGAGTATATCAAAATAAAACAGGAAACAACAAACGACATGAAACAAAGACAAAGATGATGGCAGGAGGGGGCGGAGCTTCAAACTGCCTCCGGGGACAGATCTGGGTGCAGCTCTCCACCTAATGTTCATTCATCAGCACGACCCGAAACAAGCGCCTGTAAAAGAGGAGGCGGAGAAAAATCAGAGTGTGACAGACGGCGATTATTGATCAGTGAAATCTGAGCGGAGCTGGAAACACTGAACTCAGAACAAGCTTCCACCTGATCTTGTTTCCTGTGTGACTGTGTCTGCAGGCCGATGATCACAGAGACCTGAACATTATTCTCAGTGACAGGAGCTTCTCTGCGACCAGAGACTTTATACGCACATCTGAGTAACTGCTGATATGACAGAAACACACGTGCACAGGCTGGAACACACACACACACACTATGTCACTTTCAGTGCCATTAACAGCTAATTAAGATGTGAGCGATCTCCTCCGGGGAAAGTGTCCCACTTAAGTGCCTTTCAAGCGGCTCCTCGGCCCACATTAATCTGCCTCCCCGGGGGAACGCGGACATCGATCTGCTTCTCCCACAACATCGATCTCACTTGCAAGAGATGAACAAGATTAAAGTGAGATGAGCATCACATCCAGGAGGAGAGGTGATGATGACCTCTGTGACGCTGCCACATAAACAATCTATGAAGTCAAACAGTGTCTCGCAGAAACTGACTTTTCATTTTACAATGAATGTGTTTCATTATTTATTTAATGATACAACATACATTCATCACATTCTGCTTCAACCATTTTCAACACAGACCAGACTTCAGCGTCTGAACAGTCTCCGGTTCACCTGCAGGGAAGAATCAGGTCATCCATGCAACTCACCTGTTTGATGATTCAAGAAAAATCCTTCCTGATGCCGAGAAGAAAACTTTGAGGAGGCTCAAGGAAAAGCTGCTTCTTGATGTTGTCAGACTAGATGGCTGATGCAATACTACAAAAAGGAGAGAAAAAGACAGAAAACAGCGACAGAGCGAATCCTGTTTCTTGGTATCTGAGGACGACGTGTTCAGGTGAATACTGACAATCCACCGAGTCAAAGCCAGACGAGATGAAGCACAAGGAGTTCTCCTGGTTTTACGTCAGTCACTTGGACAAATTGAGGTGAACAACAAAGATTTGTTGAAATGTTTGTGTTATTTATAACCAGCTTCAGGGCGAGTCACACTTTTCCAGGAGTCGTCATCAACCTGCATCAATCTCAGTTTGTAAAGTGAAAGTATAAATGAAAAGGAAATACTCAAGTAAAGTAATGATGTAGATACGATAAAACTAGTATGAGTCTGCTCTTATTTCATGGACTGGATTTCTTATAAACTGTACTGCAAAACAAGACTCAACCTCTGCAAAAAATACCCTGTACTTATTTATGTCTTTGTAGCGCCCTACTCATTTTTGTTTGTATATTGTGTGTTTGAATATGCCAATTCTGTTCAGTCCTGTCTGGTAACTGGCTCAGTTGTGGTTTATTTGGGTTCATTTTTGGGATAAATAAGAAGAAATGTGTAATTTTGGAGAAGTGTTGAAATATCCCACGGTTTGGGTAGACCTTGAACTTCTCATTTCGTATTTTCTGTTACACTTTGGTTAGTCACTATGGTTAGTCAGCATGGCACCATAAATTATTAGCCAATCAGTGCCAGGACAGGATAATTTTGGTAACCTACCGGATTCTTAGGGGGGCGGGACTTAATGCAGTACGCGCTGCAGACAAAAGTGCGGAGAAACGGGAGATAAAAAGGAGGAAGAGGGAGCCGCATGAAGCGCTGTTTATGAGTTCATTAAACTGTGTTAAATTGTAATATTTAATCATGGCTGAGAGCTGCTCGTCCATTAAGTGAATGTAGCCGTGTTTGAAAGAGATACACAGTCAGAAATGTTGTTTTATTAGCACAATCCTCATAGCCACCTGTGGACTTTTGTTGGCTAGCTAGCTAGCTAGCTGTGGCCTAGCTGGGTTGGGGAGAAGAGACTGGAAGCCTGTGAGAGGCACGTGTGTTTTTTTCCAAGCTTCTGAGTGAGTATGGATTTTGAAAACTGTAAGATGTGTAAATGTATGGTTTACCGACAGGATGTTTATCAGAGGTTTTGAATCTTGATAGTGTGCTTCGGACACTGTGCTGCCAGAGGAACCTGCTTCCTGCTCACATGGACCAGGCATCAGGGCCGTTCTTCATCCCCCAGTTAGCCGATGGACGAAGGGGTTGGACAGACTGGTATTATCTTCTTTCTATGTCCATGGGACTGTGAGTACAGACAATTTTCCACCAGAGGCTTTCACATGAGCTCCGACAGCACACCAACGGTTATGGCACCATAGACTGAGTAACAAATACCGGGCATTATTTAAATATTGTTTAATTCATTTTTTATTTTTATTTGGGGGTTGAAATAAATATTATTCTTTTTTTGCATAAAGTACCTGTGTTTATAGTCATTTGTGTTTAAAGTGGTTTAATTCATATGTTGGGTCTGTGATTTATGATCAGTAATATTAAATATGGTTTGATAAAATATGAGGCATGGGAGTTCAAGCTCACGTTACAGTACAGCTAGTCAGTGAGCTAACCAGGCCTCTGTGCACTTTAGTTTAGGTTGTTTCCTTTTAACTGTTATAGCACTGCAGATCCCAAATTACTTTATTGTAGCTCTCACCCATTCATGTCCCATGCAGAAGGGCATTAAAGTTGTGTGACATGAAATCCTTTTACAAAACAAAAATAGGAATTGAGTGAGGGGGCTACATGCTTATTTATGAGTTTTTTATGTATCCTAAAAATTCAATAAAAATTGAAATGACAACAAAAGATTAGACATTCAGATATTTCAAACCAAGTGCTCGTCCTGGTTTTCCTCTAACAGACACTTTGCTGGCTTCCACACGCCCTCAGTCCAAGTAAGAGACGAGACAGACCGAGGCCATAAAACCGGAGCTGCTTCCAAACAATAACCAGATCGAATCATTTCCCTGCTGTTGGTCTCCAGCTGAACGGCTGAGAGCACAGGAGGCCTCTCAGGAGCTCTGGTGTGGGGCCCTTTAGTCCTGCCTCTGTGTCCTTTGCACAGATGTGATGAGGACACACTTCACTTAAAAATATAGAATATACTCCAGGCAGTACTGTAATGAATCACGTACTTCTTACTACGTTTGCACATTTGTCACAAACAGAATCTGAGACCTGTTAACGTCCAGGTGACAAACTGATCTCGTGGGTTTGTCAGTTCTCGTCCTCTCTCCCATAAACACAAGCACAAATGAAGAGAGGCACAAAGCAGGTGAAACAGACTGATTACAGGATCATATTTTCACTCATAAATGTGGCCGTGAAGGTGACGATGAACCGCAGGATGTGTATTAATATTAAACTGAACTTATTAAATTTGGCTCCAGTATCTCACCAGCAGAGTTTTATGCTGCCGTCCTCCGTCACGACTCTTCTCGTTGTGTCGTTGTCATATCGCATCTTCCTCCAGCTCTTTATGAGACGAGGTTAATGAAAGCAGGCCATGATGGGATGAGTGCGTCTTACGGTGATTTAAAGTATTAATACGCAGAAAGTGTTCCATAAAAGTTTCCTGTGCAGCGGAAAGTTTAATTGCCGTCCTAAATATTGTACGTCCGTCTCTGAGAAGTGCTTTTTTCACAGCAATAAATTTGCCTTTGTGCAGCGTGTGGGACACAAGCAGAGAGAGAACGAGTGAAGGGAGATAAATAGAGACGTAATCGGACGACCTCCCTGAATAAATGAGAACATGGACATGCAGTATTCAGAGGGTTCACTGACGGCTGCGCACTGGTGGGATGAGCCCGACCTGCAGCTCAAACTCTCCACATCTCCGCATTAAAGATTCAACAGTCGCTACCTTGGGATTGAATATGTGATCTGTGTTTAATACATCACTGCTTTAAACCTCACCAGCACAAGAGTTAATGGGAAATATTTAATAATGAACTTTGTGCGCCTCCCTGAGGGCAGCGCGGTCCATTTAGTACATTTAGTGCGGCACACTGTAAAAGTAATGAGCAGAGTTCAGTCCACCTGGTCGACAGACTGCCTGCCTGACTGACTGCCTCGGCGGCTCCTCGGCAGCCCCTGTAACATCCAGGGGGAACCCCGACAATCATCTGCTCCTCGCCGTTGGAGGATGACGGGGTCACGCAGCCCGAGGTCCAACAAACCTGGGAGACCTTCTGTCCACAGACCTGCAGGAGGTTCAAGAAACAGCGACGGCAGACGAAAAGTTCTTTTTCACAACAGGAACAAAGTCATCACTTGCACCTGCCGTCCTGAGCAGGTGCTTCCTGATCTCATGGACCTGAGAACATCTTTGTCACCCTTTACAGCTGTTTGACAAATAAAACAGATTTTGAATCTGACACCACCAGGTGCCAGATGTAGATGTTTCCATTATTCCACAAACTTTTAGGACCTTTAAGCTACATTGACATCGTTGGCTTGAAAGTTGAGTCTGGGAATGAAACTTGGAACAAGACTAAGAGACGAAAGCTTCCTTTTACTCAACACTGCTGGAAAGACCGAGGGCATGATGCTGCACCAATGGGAAGTTCTATACGTTCTATTGATCTCCAGTGCGCCCTCTAGTGGTCTTCCAGTCACACATGTAGTACACAGGCACGTATGTATGATGTAGCCAGTTTTTTACATGAAAGCATGATTAAATAGCAGGTTCACCTCTGAGCTAACACAACAGCAGAATAACAAGGAACTGGAGCCAGATGCAGACGCTGGAGACCGAGCTGGAGCAGTTCAATGATTCAGTAACACAGAAAAGGTGCAGAGGCAGCAGAAGGTCAAAACCAGACAAGTACAAACAGGCAGACAAATCCAACCGGGAACAGCAAGAATCAATCCAAGACAAAGTCCAGGTGAGATGAGGCAAGGATCCAAACAACAGTGGGAGAAATCAACAGACGAGAGGCAACACGATATGTGTGTATGTAAGTTAGCATATAAATAACTATATGTTGTTGTATTGTGTACTTTGTATTTCATCATGTTCTAAATTAAAATACTTGTATTTACCTTCTATGTGCTGTCAGATGCAAATGACTGACCTTGATTTGTCAGCGTTCACAGTGAAAGGGGACGATGTTTCTGGATGTTCTGACACTTTGAGATGAGATTTTATGAAAACAGGCTCTTTCACGGCTTCTCTCTGAATGATGCAACACGCACACAGAGAAAACGTCCGTCTGTGTAAATGATGTCCAACCTCTGCGGAGAGAGAACACCGGAGCCGCAAAGCACAAAAGAGGAGAAAGGCTCCATCTTTCTTTTTCCTCAAACCTGTCTTTACATTTATATTCCTTCTTTCTCGAGGAGTGCGAGAACACAATAGGCCTTTCCTGTGGATGACGAACGTCCGTGGCCACCGAGCATCATGAATAAATGGAACAGGTGTAATATATGTGCTGCAGGAGGGCAGCCTGGAAAAAATGGTGATCAGATTTCCCAACAAGATTTGTAATATGTATCCAGGCCGACGGGAACGGCTTCCTTCATTTCATCATCCACACATGACGATCACAGTCATGACTCATGCAAATGGACACGTGGTGCAGAATCCACAAACACTCCGAGAGACGGAGACGGAAAGTTGAACATTTTTGGTCCAACTAAACTTCTCTCACTTTAAATTTCTCTTCCACTTCTCCTCCTGTTCTCGCCCTCACCCCGACCTCTCCCAGCACACTCACCCCTCCCCCATCACCAGGGACATGGAATGACTGACGCTCACGTCCACCGTGGCTGAGACTTCCTTCTTCTTCACTGTCTGCCCTCCACAGCTCCGTCCATCTGGCAGGTATCGATCTCACACATCTTTTTCTTCTCGGCTTCGGGCTGAGCTGCAGCGGCTGCGCCTCGAGCCTCCAGGCTCCGTTTGTGGAAGCTCAGTCGTTTCAGATGTTGCACTTTGCACCGAGAGCGTTGAAAGGTTGTTCCTCTGCAGAGCAGGGACGTGAGGAATGAATGGAAAACACTCACAGGAAGATTTCACAACAAAACTGTTCATACATGCAGCAACGTGAATCTGCATCTGCAATATGTTCACAGGTCAAACAACACAAGAACGAGGCAGTTTCATCGTCCACGTCTTCCTGGATCATCAGCTGATGATGTCGCCTTCGTGACCGGGACCTCAGTCTGTCAGCATTATGTCATGTGTATGGAGCCATCGTGCTTTTATTAAAGAAAGAAAGATTTGTGTTTTAAATCACGTCAGGAGGAAACAAAGAGTCGCAGTGAGACGACTCAGTGAAGTCTGGTCAGTTATTTCAGCCAAGAAAACCAACAGCTGCTGGATGGAAATGAGAAGCTGCTTTCAACAATGATTCTGATGTTTAATCTGCCACTGTTATCATTGTGAAATGGATATGAAAAATTTAACTAACGGGTCTGACTTAATCAGTCAACTGACTATTTTTTTCATTGTGAAGTTAGACCGGGAAACATTTCCATGGGCCAGAGCACTGACGACAGCAGGTCGCCTCTAATCAGCCTCACCTTTTGGTGGGAGCGAAGCCGGCACACAGGGAAACGCTGTCTCTCCTCAGCCTGCTCTTTGAAAGCCACGGAAATGCCAGCTTGTACCCTTCACTCAAAGCCAACGTAGTTCAGTGGAAATTGTCAACCTGGCTGTGTGTATTTGCATTTTGCAGACATTTGTTGCGGCAGCGAGAGGAATGACGGAGGCTGCTGTGGAAAAGGAGGTTTCAGAGCAGACGAGCCCAAAGTGTGGGAACGCTGCCTCGAGCACGATGACAGGCGATGAACTGATCTGAAGAGACGTGGAGGAGGTTTCAGCCGAGGAGAGAGGCGACAAAGAGGAGGAAACGTTATTACAGCACCTTTATCACTGAGTCAGAGAAGAGCGATCACTGTGATGATGGAATAACTCAGAGAAGCAGCGGGAGAGAAAGAGGTCGTAAAGATGAAGGAAGATGGAGAGATGAAATCCATCCTTCAGCCACCAGCTCGCTCAGCAGCCTCTGGACTCATCATCTGTCATGGTGCTTTGCTTTCGTCATGCATTTGTACATTTTACACAGGTGCCGGAGAAACATCGGCCTCTAACTCACAATCACTCCACATGGACTCCAAACCCTCCTCAGAGTGATAACGTGGATCTGTGTTGGTCGTGATGACGTCGTCTCTGGATCCGTCTCTTCAGTTCTTCGCCTCATCAGGTCGATGAGCTGTGTGACACCGGCTCATCTCGTGTGTGCTCAAGTCCATGAAGTGTCTTTATACAGGACACGTGTATGACCACAGATAGTCATCCAGGATCCTGTCTCACACACACACACACACACACACACAGAGCAGAGGCCACCGTCTGCAGCACTGGAATGTAAACAAGTACTTTTACTGTACAAAGTCAAACTACTTCTGCTTTGAGTATTTCCACTTGATGCTACTTTTGTTTTATGCTTCTTCTCCTTCTGAAGCTGAATCAACTCTTCAAAAAACAGGATGTTTGTCTGATGGAGCTTTGTAGAGATGCGTGGTTCTCACAGGACGACCGGGCCACAAACCCATGATGATCTGATAGTCTGATGCTCATCAAGATGAAAACCACCCACAGGATATAAAGTAGGTCAAATGAGTTCAAATGTGAACCTATTGAACAAATCAGGAAATGCTTCACTGGATTAAAATCATGCTTTTGAAGCATTAAACTCAGCCACACACACACACACACACACACACACACACACACACACAGAGGGCACATACATAGCTGCAGATATCGCCTGAGAAGTGAATTGGAAAACATGTGCATACCATAAATATGTTATTAGTCCCAGCGAGTGTTTGAGTGAGCACGGAGCAGATATGAAACCACAGACGATCGTCAGCTCTTCATCCAACTGTAGGTAAACACACACCGTTCTCTCCCACTGTCAAACCAAACCAAACCCAGTCTGGGTCATATTTCCAGTCCAGCATGAATCTGCAGGGCTTCAACATCTACAGCTTTTCTTTCTGCTGGAGCATTAAAATATTGTGTGATGTGAAGAAAGTGACGATAAACAACAGGCGAATGGAAGCGGTGAGAGCGTGTTTCTGGTTAGAGGCACTCAGACTTCACCGAGGGAAGAAACATCGGCCTGGACTGTGGCCTCTGACCTGCGATTGCTGTCTTTTTGGTTCCACAAAGTGCAGCTGGCGAATGACGAGAGTGTGGGAGAGCGAGTGGAGTCGGGTCGGAGCTGCACGAAATCCAATCCCACGGCTGCTGCTGCATGGCGCTTTCCTTCACCTGCGGTTCATCACACTCTGTCGCCTCTTGGTGAAGAGGCAGATCAGCTGTTTCAGTTGGTCACGTTGCTCAGTTTCAGCTGAAGCTCAGGCTCAGTCACAGGTGTGTGTGTGTGTGTGTGTGTGTGTGTGTGTGTGTGTGCAGGAGCAGCTACTGTCAGTGCACCTTCAAATATGGACCAGTGGACGTCTCACCGCTGTCCCGTCTCAGCAGCAGGAGGACGGAGACGTTTCATGGTGATTTCACTTCTTTCCAGTTGAACCACAGCGATTGGAAGATTCCCTTCTGGGGGAAAAGTGGAACTCTGCGTTTTTCCTTTAGACTTCAAAAAGAAACAGTCAGTCATGGAAATGTGTCACTTCACCATTTTCATCATCATTTCATCAAATGATTTATGAACAAACAGAGCAGGAGAATGAAAACACAGGAGAGCGAATCTCTGTCTGTGTCTGGGAGGCACAAAAGTACCTGAGGTAAAAATACTCATTATGCAGAACATTATATTATTGATTATAGCTATTGATGCATGAATGTGATCATCACTTTACTGCTGAAGATGGAGCTCATTGTAAAGACGTGACATCCTGCTGGGAAGCTCGTGGATTTCTCTCTGAGGATAAGTGAAGTTTTATCTTCACATAGAATAATAACTGATCATTTAAGCACAGTATTTCTCTCAGAAATGTAGTAAAGTAGCGACGTAAAGTTGCAGGAAACTTACTTTTACTTTACTTCCTTTTCATGTGAAGGCAGTGTTTTACTGTTGCAGCTGGTGGAGGTGGAGAAACAGAGCTGCTTTATCCTGTTGGTCAGTGAGATCTGTCATTAGTGCATCATGTTTTATCATCATGCTTCTAACGTGTGTAAAATCTGTGAAGACAATCATTTGTAGTGAAGCCACACAAACACACCTTGACACTTCTGTCCACGTGGAAGGAAAGTGTTGGAGGTGTTGGAGCAGGTGGAGAATCCGGAGACCCTGGGCTCCGTGGCTCTGTGGCGTTCCTGCTCGGCTTCCAGTGGAAACAGGAGTGACAGCGAGAGACAGCAGCACAAAGGCTTCCCACAGCCAGGCAGAATTAATAGCACCCACGTAAGGTCCCGCAGGGGAGAAGCTCACAGTGTGGGAGTCCTCCAGAGGCCGTGGGCAGCGCTCTTAATGGGCCGGATTCAAAAACGCACCCGTCTTCCTGGTGAGTCAATCATTTGTCTGCTGGTTTCGGAAAAAAGCAGGAGGTTTGTGAGTCTGTGCTTCCTGGAGACAGAGGAGAGAGGAAACGGGGGCAATAAAGATGATCGAGATTATTCATAATTCATACGTCCATTAAGATAAACAAACGTCTGAGCCGCTCAGAGAATATTCTCCACAGACGGACGTGTGTCCTCAGAATGAGCAGGTTGGATCAGGATGGAGCTGCTGTTCTGTGCATAAATTCACACATACAGTTGAACTAACACGAGCGTGAGAGCGGCTCCTCCAGTTCCACTCAGATGATCGATTTCAGTTTCAGATTTACAGCAAATAAAGCCAAAACTTTACCAGAAATTTGACTCTGACGATGAAGCGTGATGTTAAAGTCGTGAAGTGGACGACCCTCGGACCCCCCGCCCACGGCAGCGCCCCGCCCGGCGTGGGCGAGACGCTGCTGCTCTGCACCACATAAAAGCTTTGGATTGTTTTAGCAGCAGCGTGTTGTGGTTTGTGCGAAGAGGAACAGAGGATGTGAGCCAACACACAGACAGCGAGCGCAGAGAGAGAGAGACGTTCAATATCAAACTCCACATGCTCTGAAAGAACAGAGAGACGAGAACACACCTGCAGGGAGGATCACAGGTGAAACTATCCTCCAGGAACAGCGGAGACAGGAAGTGAAGTCACTCAGCACACCTGAGGACACGCTCTTACAAAATAAAACAGGAAATAACTAAACTAATATTTTATGTCTCCTCCCTGTTTAAAATGACAAACATCAACAGCAGCAAATTATCAGACAATAAAGTTGAATTCAATAAAAGCTAAAATGAAACTTCCTCTGGTGTCTTGTTCAAATCCAAAGGTAGCATCATCCTGCAGCTCTGCTCTGATGCTGACTGGACTCTTTTATGGACACTGAATCAATCATATTCGTGCTAAAGTTATAAACAAAGAAGGCAAGATTTTTATTTTCATCTTGTAAAACTGCTTCCAAAGTCGAGAATGAAATTTCACCTTCTCATCAAACTGTTTGTTGCTTCATAATAAAATAACATCAGTGGTTCTTTACATTTTGCTCAGCTTCACTCGTTTCATTACACGCTGGATCCGTCGGAGCATCCTATCAAATCCATACCGAGCCACCTACCTTTCATCCTCTTATTCTAGGTCCAATTTGCAGTCCTCTCTCACAGCTGACTCCCCCATGTTTCACCTCTGTTTTCCCTTCCCCGCCTCTTCCTCCGCCTGGTTCACCTCCTCCTCTCCGTCTAATGGAGCCGGCTGAAGCTAATGTTTCTGTCATTTATTATTTTTTCAAAGAAGCTTCGTGGAAAAAGATTTCAGCAGTGATAGAAAAACACCACGGTGTTTAAAAAGGTGTGAACGAGGCAAATGGAATTATTACAACCTGCACACAAATAGATTAGATCAGTTTTTAAAAAGTCACATGTATGAATCTGTTTGCTCGTTTTTTATTCTTTGTCTGCAGCTGTGAAGAGAAATGAAGTGTTTGTTGGCATTTTCATTCTCTGTCATGATAGATCTCACTGTGGTTAATAACACTGGAGACCGCTTTCATTTCCGCCCTGATGCTGGCTAACCTTAATGGATGACTTTTATGTGCTCTGTACAGTAATATGAAATTAATGGCTATCATCATTTAATGTTTTTCAAGCTTTTAGTTCGCCACTGTGTCTCTGTTGGGGGGGGGTCATCCATCTGTGTGTGTGTGTGTGTGTGTGTGTGTGTGTGTGTGTGTGTGTGTGTGAGCTGCAGTTGTGCTGTGTTTCTGTGCAGGTTGAGGACGATCGTCTCATCGTGTCTCGCTGATCCTGATCCTTCTTTATATCTGTGCATGTAAATCCTTTTGTAGCTTTTACATTCTGCAGAATCAGTGTCAGAAAATCTGCATCTCATAAATTTCATTTACATTTAAATCACCATCAAAAACATATAATAATGTGCATATTTTATGTAAAATGCTCTGCTCAAACGCAACAAAATATACGAGCACAAATCCCGGAGAGTTAGACAGAAAAACAGAATTCAATCATTAACAAACTGTTTCCTGTTGTCCATGTGTTCATCTCCTTCATCCAATCATGTGTTCACACAGTGTTGACCCTCTCTCTCATCCTCGCTTGTGAACGACTGAGTCTTTCCAGGATGAACCTTTCAATCATGATCCTCTCACCTGTTACCAGTGAACCTGTTTACCTGTGGAAGGATCCGAACAGGTGGGTTTGGATCAGTCCACAGCTTCAACCAGCATTTTCCCTTCAACACAAAAAGGAAACTGTTTCAGGTCCATTAAAAACCAGACTAATGTCGTGACAGAGACAGTGTTCCTCCAGTGGCAGCGGAGTCTGGGCGCCGCTCCAGCACATAAAACTGAAACATGTCACGGAGGAATGAGGCTTCACCTCCGTCACTAACCTAATATACAAACACCAGACAGCAGCGTCTGAATGTGGTCCAAGCTTCCTCTGATACATGAAGCCGTCCGCTCTACAGTGTCTCTGCAGTTGTGCTGCGGCCCGGTCGCAGGCAGAGTGTAACTGTCCAGACTGGAGATGAGATGAGTTTCTAATGAAGGATGGTTTGTTTAAAGGACATGAAGGCTCACATCGTGGCTGGACGTCTGTGATCTCACTCTGGGTCTGTGGAGGAGAAACAGACACTCTGTTCCAGCTCATACGATCGGAAACAAACCACTCGACATCAGAGCTCTTTCTTGAATTACACTTGGAGAATAAAACAGGTGAAGAATGAAAAAGCTCCCTCCTGCTGACAGAGAAGTGAAGAGAGGCCTGTTCCACCAGACAACAAGTGATCACATGATTATATCACATGATTATATCACATGATTGTATCACATGTCTGATCTGAGCAGGACGAACTGATTGGACACGATGATTTAACCTCTGCCAGACTGTGAAGAGTCCTCAGCAAAAACATCCCATTTATTCATTTTATTTCTATGAAATCCTGAACATTCCTGCAGGAATGAATCAACAACCTTGTGATGTATGAACAGTATATACATGGGGATCAATGCACAGACAATGAAGAAAGAGAACCAGGAGAAGGAGAAGTCCAAACTGATGCTGGATATCTTGTTGAGTTGTTTACAAATGTTTCCATCAATGTTCAAACAAGGGTGCGTTTCATTTGGTCACCTGTCAGAGGGGGAGATGATGTGAGTCACACTCATCTGTAATAGTGGTTGTTGACAGCTGCTCCCATGATCCCATGCTGCTATACAACATCATCAGAATTGTATTTTCATCCTGCTGATTGAGAGACATCGACTGTGTTGAAGTCCACATTTTCACTGAACACAGACTGTGAGGACAAACGCAGAAGCAGACTGAGTTTGGCCCAAAGCTCTGTGACACGTATTGTTGCTTGAAATCAGCAGATTCATGAGCTGTGGAAACACTGACAGCCAAAGTGTGAGGCCACAGTTTTCTTCAGGAGTCTGAGCTGCAGGCGGGCGGCGACACAGCGCGACCAAGAGGACGAGGACAGCCTGATGGGAGGACGGATGAGGAGACGTCGGCGGCGAGGAGGAGCAGCCTCAGGTGTGATCGGCTTCTGCTGCCAGTGGATAATAAACCATCTCTGCAGAGAGAGAGGACGGAGCTGAAGGGCTCAGACGATGGGATTTTAAAAACAGTCAGGGATTGATGTCACATGTTGAAGCCATGAGAAGCTGAAGAGGAGACAGTTGTTCCTCTTCTCTGAAAACAGTTTCTCTGAGTGAATCCTCAACATGCAGCAGGACTGGTGTCTGACTTCAACAGAGTTCCAGAGAGAGTTGAGCTTTTTGGGAAATACACTTTCACTTTCTTTCTGAGGGTGAGATGAAAAGTGAAGGCAGGTGTTTGTGTGTTGAGTTGCAGTCAGACGAACTGTTTCCATCTGCTTCCAGTCTTTATGCTAAACTGACCACATCCTGACTTTATTATGATTTATTATGTCGCTCCACCTGAAAACCACCTCCTGCTCCCTGAGACCAGCTCCGGCCTGGACCGGACCTGGTCCTGGTCCTGGTCCTGGTCCTGGGTCTGACCGGGCCACACAGAGCTCACCTNTCAGAAAAGCCTCATTACCAACATTAAAGCTGTTACAGTGAGAAGCCATCAAAGCTTTGTCCTAAATGGGATTTATTCATTGTTATTTTTGCAAAAAAAAAAAAATCCTTGACTCCACAAACTGGAGCAGTCCTGAGTGGATCCTCAGGAGGCTGATCAGGGCCTGTTTAATGCATCATATTGGTTAAAGTGAATAAATTATGAAAATCAGATTGAGTCTTTGCTGAACTCTGAGCTGTGCTTCGTCTCCTCGGCAGCACTTCACTGCGTGTGTGAGCGAAAATCTGATTCTCACCAAACTCGCAGCTTCTTTATCGGTCTTTTCAGCACAAGTGTTTCTGGATATAAACATTTGAAGCCGCTGGTCGTCGGCCATGTTTGGTTTGGTACTAGAACACGTCGTCATGGTCGGTCGTCGACCTGCGGAGCTCCAGAGGTCACTGACCCCGAGGTTCAGTGTACTGGGAGCTAAAAGAGGCTAAAGAGCTAGCATGGTGTGTGTGTGTGTGTGTGTGTGTGTGTGTGTGTGTGTGTGTGTGTGTGTGTGTGTGTGTGTGTGTGTGTGTTCTCTTCCCATTAGACTCTGCAGAGATGGAGTCTGACATTTAACCGTGTCACAGCGGAGCCTCGAGCACAACGGCTACTTTCTAACAGGATAACATCCTTATTTGTTTGAACCACACACAATTGGATTATCACACACACACACACACACACACACACATCTTCTGGTTGGTTACATCTCTTACTTATTCTCTTTCTCATCTTTTTGTTCAACACAAAACAGATAAGATAAAACTTTATGAACCTCACATGATCCAGCAGGTCAGAGCCTGAGAGGTAAGAACATTAACACATGACATGAAATAACATGAAAGAAATAAAAAAAAAAGAAATATTCAAAAGCCATAAACATATATTTAATGAACTGTGCAACAGAGCTTCAGTTTTGTTTTGTTTGATTTGTGAAATATCAAACTGAAGTTTCTATGATGATGAGAACAAATCAGATGATCATAATATGAGCGTGTAGTTTTATAATACCTGTGCAGTATATGTGACGCTCACACAGTAACAATACACTACTGGTCAGTTTACATGACAGAAGAGAGAAATCTACAACAGCATCTAATATATTAATACAGAAGCACAACAACAACAACAACAACATGGTAGTAACATTATCTTCCTGTCTGCAGTAATGGAAGAAGTACTCAGATCTTTTATTAAAGTCAAAGTAGCATATATTAAATTTCATCAATAAAAGTTATCTTATATAGTAGATATTTTATTACTTCTTATACTACTATCACAGTAATAATAATACTGTGTTGTTCTGAATGAAAATGAAGACTTTGATGCATGAAGTGTCAGAACATGTACGTCATGTTCTTCCTGTCACAGGCTGCCCCCCCCCCGCTGACTCCCGCCGCTGATCCTTAGGAGGCGTCTGCAGCCTGAGCCGTGGCCTCGGGCGCAGGTGGCCGCCGCTAAGCACCGGAGGCGACGAGCAGAGAGACGATCATCCGGGCTGCAGAGACAAAGCAGAGCAGGCCGCGGTGCTTCTGTCTGTTCCTGCAGCTGCTCGCCAGCAGGCCGGCCCTCCTCCTCCGCACCAACCAGGTGAACATGGTGAGAGAGCCAGGCGCTGACGCTTCAAAGAAACAGGCCATTAATGGACAACTCATGTCTGAGGAAGCAGCAGTGGAGGAAAGGAACTAAACACTTTTATTCATGGACAGTATTTAAGTACATTTAAGATATTAAGTTCAAAGGGTACTTTGGAGTGTTGCCATTTCTGCTACTTTGTACTTCTACAAACTGGACATGTCGACTTGGACAGAGTGAGGCTAACGGTTTCCCCCCGCTCCCAGTCTTTATGCTAAGCTAAGCTAACTACGTCCTGACTCCAGCTCCATTCTTAACACATGGACATGATGGATCCATTGATCTTCATCTCACTCTCAGAAAGAAAGAGAATAAATATAAGAGAGAAAAAATGTATTTAATAACTGTTTAATGATTCTGTCCTGCAGCTCACCTGTCAGGTGTGTGTGTCAGGTGTGTGTGTCAGGTGTGTGTCAGGTGTGTGTGTCAGGTGTGTGTGTCAGGTGTGTGTGTCAGGTAATCAGCCTGCAGTATATTGTGTCTGACTGAACCTCCGGACGAGACCGTCTGCCTGTGTGTGAACATTAATGCTTCTGTATGTTCATGTAAATTTTATTTTTGATTAAATACACACAGACATAAACACACACACACACACCAACAGTTCAAACAACAAGAACTGGTGGTAGAGCAGTAAATCTGTGCTGCACAGTTGTGATTACAGCTCAGCTGGGGATTCACATGAGGGACTGTTTAAATGCTTCCCATTATACAATTTTAAATAACGCACATACATGCTTCACGATCTTCACGGCCGCGCGGCATTAATATGTAATATGTCTGAATTATTCACAGCACTTTTCCTCCCATGTGATCACGAGTTCACTCAGCTGTGACGCACAGAGGCCGAGTCTGTGTCACTAACACGCACATACAGCGGCACAGCGGTGCCATGATGTGCGAGGTTCAAGTCGACTGTGGCATCAAGGCCCTGAAGGAAATATAAGCAGGAAGAGAAGTGGATCAGCGATTTGATTGGATGCAGCAGCTCGTTTGTCTCTAAGTGTTTTGATTAAATTCTGAAGTATTGCGTTTGGACGGCTGTGTCTTTTATTGAGTTTAAATCACTTGGAAATCTCACTGTACACACACGCGAAAAAGAATGTAAAAACAGTGAGGAAGAGAGGGGACAGTCGGATCAGGTCAGGCCACGCCCACGCTACGTCTGAAGCGGGAATTTAACGGCTGTCGCTCAGAGAGAGAGAGGATGAGTCTGTGCAGTCATGTGATCTTATTGGTCCGTTTAGCACGAGGCACTGGTTTGTGTGTTTGTTTGTTGTTGTTTTTTTTATGTATCCCGTGACATTTTTTTCTCCCTCTTAGCGCCGGAACAACACCCGCTCTGTGTTCCGGGTCCTGATGATTTACAGATGAACCTGAGGGGTCGGGCCCCTCCAAAGGTCACCAGATGAACCTGAGGAGTCGGGCCCCTCCAAAGGTCACCAGGTGAACCTGAGGGGTCGACACAGGATTCATGGAGAGAAGAAGAAAATGTAAAACATTCAAAAAATGTGCCTCTTTGGACTAAGATGAAACAACGTGGGCAGTTTACAGACGAAATGTTTGGTGGAACCGACGACAACTCAGAGACTCTGGAACATGACGACAGGAACAAACTGCACACTGGTTTCTGTAAAAGGTCACAAGCAAAGTGTGTGTGAGAGAGAGAGAGAGAGAGAGAGAGCAGCAGTTCTTATACATCCAGGACAGAGACAGAGACATCACCTGTCTTTAGTCCCGCCCTCACGCCCTGCACGCTGTGATTGGCTGGAGGTGACACACCCACTGACCAAAGGTCGCTGCCCAGAAACGTCTGAACTCAGCAAAATAAGCAGAAAGTGTCAGCAGACGACAGAGTCTCTGGACAGCAGCTCACACTTCTCCTGGGTCATGACTGATTATTGAGTCTCCTTCGACCAGAATCAGGATGTGTCCATAAACAAACCGTAGGGACGCACATGCTGACGTCCTCGTCTGCCTCTGCATGAAGCAGAACCTGTGTCTCCCAGCCTGCGTGTCTCTGGCTGGATGTTGGACGTCCTGTCACACTGAGCTGTTTTCAGCAGCAGCAAAGTGACGTTAACTGATTCATGAAGCGCTGTTGAACATCGTGACAGAAACAAACGACGTCACGTGGACGAGGCTTAATCTGGCATCATAAAAAAGACATTAAACCTCCACTGAGCCTCGCAGCTATGAATGTACAGAGGAATATAATATCCTGCTCTTCTAAAGTTTCTCCAGCACAGCGTGAGATCGTTTGACACCCGAATGGACTTTATGACGTTTGGACGTCCTCGCTGAAAGTTTGAGCTGAGTTACTTTAGTGTCACCGAGAGGAAAAACACTCGTCAAGCCTCGACAGCCACGAGTACAAGACTATCAGCATCAACGTATACTTGAAGTACCAAAAGTTCTCATTGTGCAGACTGTCTGAATCATATATTATATTCTTGTATTATAATTATTGATGCATTAATGTGTTCATCATTTGAAATGCTTTAATTACTTGATGCTGCTGAGTAATTTAATCTGTAATCACACATTATCCTTTATTATTGATTATGTATCGTATATCAATAATCTGAATCTGTGAAGTAAGAAGTACTTACTACTTAGAGTTTGTGATTGTGCCTTAACTGTGTAGTACTAAAGTAAATGTACTTGGTTACATTCTGCCGCTGGCCAGCTCACCTCCCTCCTGCCAACACTTGAAAAATCAGGTTAGCAGATTTCATGCACAGGCAGACGCTGCAGCGCTGAAAGGAACAGTTCAGCATTTTTGGGAAAATGCTTTAAGAGTGTGAGGAGAGAGAGAGAGAGAGAGAGAGAGAGAGAGAGAGAGAGATCAATCTCATGTCTGAGAGTCCGGAAGAGATCAGTCTGATCCAAACATGTGGGACCAGATTTCTCTGATTACAGCAGCTTTGTGATTAGAATAATGAGACATAAAGAGTCATGAAGTTTGGCTGAAATAAATGGAAGAGGGTTTATTTGAGACAGAACATCAGTTTTAAGAGCTGCTCTCTGACACTCAGCGATGCCACTGGAAGGCTTCGACATATTTCATTACATCAGATCAGGAGTGAAGTAAACAACACCTTCTACTTCTGGCTCTGTGACAGCTCCGAGTCGACGGGACTCAGCAGCAGGAGCTAACGAGTCTTGTTCACTTAATTATCACCTTTAACATCACAAACACGTCGGTTTATTTTTAGTCTCTGTGGTAGTTTGGGTAAATTATTACGTCTTCATGTGATAATACGACGACCTGTTTCACTCCATCGTTACCTCTAATGTATGTAATGTACCTGTTTGTCTATGTTTGTGTCATCTCTTATATTCTGGTCAAAGGTCGTCGAAGCTGACACAAATAATTCTCCTAAAACCCTGAAAACAGAAAGCAGCGAAGGCAAATTGTCTGATTCCATTATTCTTTGCTCTGTAAGTGCTCCCTCCCAGTCGCTCTCGCCCACCCTCCTCTGAAACAACGAGCGGCGATCGTGTCGTCTCATCACGTCCTTTATTTTAAACCCTTAATGTGAAGCCATTTCAAAATAAAAGCATTGCACCAGGACACAACAGCACAGGAGCAGAGAGAGAAGATACAAGGCAATACTGATAAATATCTAAAGTTAAAGTCCAGCTGAAATCACAACGCTCATCATCCCTTTTAAAAGTGAAATTTGTCGCCTCTATTATTTTTAATCTTGAAAGGAAGAAATGTCCTTTAGCATCAGGTGTGTGATGGATTAACAGCTGAGACCATGGAGGTTTTCATTCGTGGATTCACAGTAAATTAAGATGAATCTTTTTCACCAGAAACAACAGGAGGCTGTTTGTCACCATTCAGTCTTATTTCACCTCCTCTGTTCACAGAGAAACTGCTCATAAAAACAGGGACAGATGGATTTTGGTGTCAATGATATGATGATGATATGATGAGGTCATTTACTTTTTGTGTTATCAATCTTTAACCCATGACAGTTTCATTTGTGAAACGAGCAGAGCATCGCCTCCATGTAGAACAGAGACCCTACTGAGCATGTGCAAAGGGTCACATGACATCAAAGCAAAACTTTAACTGTCCAGTTTCTACTACTTCTTATTCATCCACGACTGACGTGATGAGAAACTTGCTGTTAAACTGAACTGAGCCGTGTTCACGTCAGCAGCTCAGTGTTTGAGCTTTTCAGCTGATCAGACCTGCAAACGTCCGTCGGCGAGTCCAGGTTCACAGGGAAATGAAATCTGCCTCAGACACTCAGGACGTGTTATTGACAGGGCAGATCTGTAAAACATGCACTTTAATTTCAGTTGGACTTTAAAACAATAAGCAAGAAGAAGACAGTTTAAGTTCACACTGTACAAAACACCAGTGTTATCTTACATATGTTTACAGTACTGGAGGCTTCGGTTCAACACATTCCTGCTTCAAAAGATAAGAAGTGCATTTATGAAAAACATGCAGCTGCAGACTCACACACACACACACACACACACACACACACACACACACACAGAGGCGGGTCAGTCTTCATCAGGGATTCTGCTCGAGGTCGGGGTCAGAGTTCACGTCCAGTCTGTATTGCTTTGGCAGCGAGGACACTGGAAATGGTGCGCAGCTCGCTGTCAGTCGTGTCCATTAAATACTGCAAACAAATCAGATTCTCAATGAAAACCCACGTCGAACTGCGTCAGTTTAACACATGCACTGACTCCCTGTGTCGATTTTAGCTTCGAGAGAAAAAATAACATTAAAGGGGAGAAAAGATTAAAGGAGGTGGGGGAAGCGAAGCCCGTCCTGCCTCCGAGTCGCCTTCAGAGTTTCCATCTTTCATGGAGTCTCTGCTGATGCTCTCGCTCCAGTTTTTCCTTGTTGAAGCCTCTGGCCATCACCTTAATGAGCGATTCCCAGTGAGAGGTGTAACATCCAGCGATTCGCAGAGACGACGGAGAAAAAAATCTTCATCCGTCAGGATGTGCTCGTGCCCAGTTACAGCTTCAGATGGAGGAAGAAACAGAGATGGAGAAACCAGCGAGAGGAGGATGCTAACGTTTTCCCTGATCTTGTGTTCCTTGAGTGCCCATTTTATCTCTGATAAAGGACACTTAGTGATATTTGTTCTCTACCAGTAAAACCCTCAGGCGACTCCGCTCTCATGCAAACACTCACACAAACACACATGTACCATCACAGTTCTGTTTGTACTTTCAGTCACTGAGCACAGACCCTGTTTCCTCCTGACTTCCGTTTCAAAATATAATCACATCACTCTGCTTCGGAGTCGTTCAATATACAATTACACTGTTTTCTTAAATAACATTAAAGATAATTGATTCAGCCACTTGACTGTGCTTTCTGAAATCTCATTCTTTGTCTGTGCCGCTCTGACTCAGCTAACAGCGTTCACATGAGCAGAAGAGAAAATGGATGCAATTTCCTCCTTAATGTACAAGTGTTTATGTCGATGCTGAAGAGGGTCAAAGCCGGACGAACACAGAAAGAAAGAAATTATTTTTTTATCTTCAGTGAAACGGTCTTTCTGTCCGCCGGCAGTTCAAACATAATAATCCTTTCTAGAAGAACGTACCCTTCGTGTCCCGGCACAGTATCCTCTTGAAGGCCTTCCTGAAATCGTTGTTGAAGATGGTGTATATGACCGGGTTGAGGCAGGAGTTGCAGTAGCCAATCCAAAAGAAGAACTTAAACAAAGGGTTCGGGATGCTACAAGTCTCAGGGCAAACTGCCTGAAGAGAGTAAGAGAAGAAGAAGGGAAACCAGCAGATGACAAACACTCCCATCACCACAGCCAGCACGAAGGTGAACCTCTTCTCCCGGTTCACCATGGCCTTGCGGCGGGACATGGGCGTCCCCTGAATCTTGGGTGTTTCCTCTGGTACCAGTTTGGTGCCTGATGACGTGGCCACAGTGTTTTTGTATCTGCAGGCCAGGTTCAGCACTTGAACTTTGAACCCTTTGCTTTGGGTCAGTCCGAATGTCTGCTGATGAGCCTTGTTTGTCTCCTCTTTGGCGTCAGCTCTGAGAACACCCTCCTCACCCGTTTCCAGCTCGGCTTCGGAGGCAGAGCTGGAGGTGTTGTCGGGAAGCGTTTCGCCCCCTTCGTCGGGATGTGTCTGGGACTCTTTGTGGGGAACAGCTGAGAGGATTTGGCTCTCGCGTTGGGGGATTGAGGGGGAGGAGGAGGAATTTTGGAGTGGAGCGGTACTGGGATTAGGAGGGTAGTGCTGAGTGTCCTGGCTCGTGGTATTCCCAGCCGGGTTTTGAAGTGATGATGGGGTAGAATCTGAGCCAGACATTTTGGGCAGGACTTTTTCTTGTTGGCTGGCGGTCATAGCTCCTTGATCCCCGTTCTGTTGGGACTGCTGAGATAACTTTGCCGGAGGCTCATTGGTTGCCACTCTGGCATTCCTTCCTGCTGCCGCTTTCTGCTTCTGTCCAGGCGGGCAGCGCGTGTGCTGCTTAGCGATCTGATAGATCCTTATGTACACCAGAATCATTATCACACAGGGGGCGAAGAATGAGCCAATGGTGGAGTAGAGAATATACCAGCGTTCGTTGTTTAGTTCACACACCTCCTCACCTCCTTCGCTCTTGTCAAGGGTGAGAAGAGGAGGGAAAGAGATGACAGCAGAGATGAGCCAGACGATGATAATGGCCGCTTTGATTCGAACGGGAGTGCGTTTGCTGCCATACGACACGGGACGAGAGATCGACAGGTACCGGTCCAGTGCTATTGCACACAGGTGCACGATGGAGGAGGTACAGAAGAGAACGTCCAGCGCCAGGTAGATTTCACACCAAATGGAGCTGAAGGCCCAGTAGCCCTGAAGCTCGTTGGCCAACGAGAAGGGAATAATGAGTGTGGCCACTAAAATATCTGCTGCGGCCAGCGACACCAGGAAGAGGTTCTGAGCCCCCTTCAGGGATCGTGACGTGAGGACGGCGATGATGACCAGGATGTTCCCAACGATGGTCATTATCATCATGAAGGTGATGGCGATGGCGAAGGCTGCGGTGGACTGCGGGCTGTAAGGCGAGGTCCTGCCGGTGCTCCGGTTGCAGGGTCGGGTGCCGGAGATGAAGCTGGCGTTCCTGCTGGGGAGTCCGGTGAACTCCGACAGGCAGGGTGCATCTGGAGCAGCTGGCATGGTGCTGACAGGGGAAACTCTGAGTCTCTTACAGAGAGAGAGACAGCAAAAGGGTGTTTCTGTAATCAACCATTGAGAAGCAGGATTTCCCCAGTTAGAGGAGACACTGAGGGGCAGGATGGTTCGTCAGGATGAAACCATGTGATCCTCACACTGAGAAAGATCTGCAAGACAGAGACACATTTCATGGTCAAGATATAGGCTTAATGCAGTTATTTGCTTTGACTCTGACTTGTTTATACATACAGACTTTTTTTATTCTAATTAGCAAAAAGTAACATAAATAACAACAGAACATAGCACATAACATGTCTAAACCAGTGGGCTGGTAGTATTAAAGTACTTTATCAGCATATTTTCATTTTATGCACCTTTTTACTTTTTACTTCACTGCATTTCTTCAACAGTTTTAGTTACTAATTACTTTGCTGATTAACATATACAATTTGTAAAAAGTTGGGACACTGTGAAGCGAGGATGAAGGACGAGGTGACATTCACCACTGTCAAACACAGGATTGTATAAAAAACGCTGCGTCTCTGAACAGCAGCCATCCACTGCCCGCAACGTTAGCACTGCACCTGTAGGTGGCGCACACTTAGCACCCACGAGTTCTGCACATGCTAAAGGATGAACTCAGGCGACACTCGTCATGGTAACAATAATAAACACAGTTACATTATAATCACAGTTCAGCTAAATTTAGGCAACAAAACTAGCTGGTTAGTTTTAGGGGAAAAAATCAAGGTTTGTGTTAAAATAAATACGATACGTAAGTGAACTTGTGGATGTAAGTTAAAATCAGTTAACGTTAACTTTTCATTTCCTGGGTGAAAATCCTGTGTTTGACCCGTTCGTCCACCCAAACCTTGGCCCAACGTGGAGCTTCTCACTCTTTACACCACCCAATTCTGTGACAGAGGTTTTGGGGGCGGAGGCCTCCAGGGGGCGCCAATGAGGGTCAGGAGCCTCGATGAATGGGAGCGAACAAATATTAGATTAGTTCTCAGCAGGATCACATTAAATGTGTGATTTGATTAAAGAGATGGTTCAGAGGTTTGTTCCAGACTTTTCTCAGACTGAAAACCCAGATCTGATCTGTGACATGTGAAAAAAAAGAGGTGTGATAACAGATGAATCGATTGATTGATTGATTTTAGACCCTGGTGAGTTCTTCATGTGTCCTGGTTCAGGATGAGGCTGAGCTGTGAACTGACCACAGACGATAATAAAAATCAGTTCATGAGGATTTTTCAAACTGAGACTGAAGGTTTGTTGAGTCTCAGTCGATTCTTCAGTTCAGTGTTTCTGCTGGTTTGAAGCTGTCAGATGTTACATGTTACTGCCTCATCAGCAGTATTTTCCTGATCAACAGTCTCCTTCTGTCAGATCCTCTGGTCTGCTCTGGCTCATTCATTATACAAGTCTTTACTCAGACTGACATTATTCATATATCTGACCAGTTGATTTGTTTCTGGGCTCCAGCTGCTTCTTCACTCATAATAATAATAATAATAATAATAATAATAATAATAAATCCATCTATTCCTTAAATCAGATCCAAACTGATTATTTTCTATGTTCAGTAAACAGATGTTTTCACAGAGAAACAGCAGCTGGACAGAACAGAGTCACCTCATAAAAACAACGCAGTGAAATCAAACCATCATTAAATAAACTGGAGGCTTTTCTTACTGTTTGATGCAGATTTTCAGTCCAGCTCGAGGCAAAAACTCTGAAACTAGATTTTCTTTCACTTTGATGTAGAAATTTCGATGAAACTATCCGATGATGTTTCCAACAAAGATCCACATCTGGACGTTTCCAGACCGGGTTCAACAAGAATCCGGATCAAAGACCGGAGCTGGAAAAAGCTCAGAACCGGTTGAACCGAGACTTGGTTCAGATCTGAGGGGAAAACACAGATGGACGCAAAGTTTGCTTTAAAAACTCGGTCAGCAGAATCAGGAGCGGATCCATCAGGTCCGGGTCTGATCAGGTCCGGGTCTGATCCTCGTGTTCGGGTCCGGGTCTGATCCTCGTGTTCAGGTCCGGGTCTGATCCTCGTGTTCAGGTCTGGATCTATTCAGGTCTGGGTCTATTCAGGTCCGGGTCTGATCCTTCAGTCCGACTCTGAGACTCGATGCGCAGCAGCTGATGCGGATGTTACCGGATCAACGAGGACGCGCCTTGAACGCGCAGCTTCAGCTGGAACCAGGACCAGGACCAGGACCAGGATCAAGACCATGGACCAGGTCCAAGTCCACCAGCTTCTCTGAATAACCAGCAGGACGGAGAGTAACTGAGTACATTTACTCCAGTACTGTACTGGAGTACAAATCTGAAGTATCAGTACTTTACTCGAGTAGTTACATTTTAGGATACTTTACTCTTCTAGTTACTTTACAAACAAAACAAAACATGATGCACTGTCAGAAGCTTGTATTAAACTTTAACAATTAGTCCAGTAATGAGTCAATTTTCAAAAAGTTCATCAGCAGCTGTTTTGTCATTTTCTTGTAAAATACCTGAAACATTTTGTGTTTCTAGTTTCTCTGATGTGACAATTTGCAGCTTTTCTTTGTTTTAAATGACGTTAAATGATGATCAAAGATTTTTCTTCATGATGAAAGATTAGCTCATGTTTTTGGTTCTTAACAACAATGAGCTGCTGTGTTTCAGATGCTGGTCCATGAGAACTGTTCAGAGGAAAGTGGACGGACCCCTCTCGCTCACAGTCACATCACAGACTGAAGACATCAGCACAGATCACATCCAGGTATCTGTGTCAGACATCTTCATCACTTCCATCCAGATGATCATTTCCTTCAGTGATTCTCCACACAGTGACCTCTCCCATACAAACTGCTCCTCGTCCAGCTCCGTCACGTTTTTACTCCTCTCAGAGCAGAAAGCTGTGGATTCATCTCCAGCAG
This sequence comes from Centropyge bicolor, assembly GCA_037975185.1. Classification (NCBI taxonomy): domain Eukaryota; kingdom Metazoa; phylum Chordata; class Actinopteri; family Pomacanthidae; genus Centropyge; species Centropyge bicolor. Next base: position 98,112 of record JBBMOC010000253.1, on the reverse strand, counting down.
CAGCATCAGACTCTGTCAGATCATCATGTGTCTGGAGCCCGGTCGTCCTGTGAGAACCTCGTATCTCCACAAAGCTCCATCAGAGAAACAGCCTGGTTTCAGGTTTGAGTCCAGGACTTTGGATCCAAGAGGCTTTTTACAGAGCTGATTCATTTTCTCATGAAGGAAAACTTCATCACAAACATCTGGAGATACGAGGTTTTCACTGGACAGGAAGGAAAAATCTGAAGAGTGAACAGTAACTCTGACAAATGTAACGGAGTACTAGTAGGAAGTCACATAAAATGGAAACACTAAAGTACCAGTGCCTCAGATTTGTATTTGAGTAAATGCACTCAGTCACATCGCGCTGATTGCTGCTCAGTAAACACTGTTTTTCTGCTTTAAATGTTTTCACAAAGAGAAACGCAGTTTTGAGTCATGATGTTATTTCAGGTTTTTTGTTTCCCACGACTCAGCACGGTCACTTTATCTCCTCAGACCTGGTACAGACTCATGCCCAGAGGCGTCAGAGCTGAACCTGCGGCTCCTCCTCAGGTGAGTCCTCACACTGAGCGAACACCTTCATGTGCACCCAGTCTGTTTTAAACTCTTCCACAAAGTTTGTAAGTGAGTTCTTGGATGACCCTGAAAAAGCCTCGGTGACAGGAAAGGTTCCCGGCGCCGTCCTCCTGTAATCTCAGCTAACCGCCAAATATTTATCTCCAGCTCGGTTTATTGTCATGCAGGTAGGCTGGCGGAAAATTGCTCTGACATTTACACTTGACATATAGCAACAAACAGACAAACAGTGAAGCTAAGAGAGCAGATGTGTCCATTACTGTGAAGTCAAGCTGACAGAATGAGGACGAAACCTCCCGACTCCACACATCACTGCTCCTTCACTGAGTCAAACACCTGAACATGAACTAGACTTTCAATGAGATACACATTCAATCAATAAATAGGTAATGAAATGACAATAAATCAGCCTTAATGTAGAAAAACACTGGTTCAGAAGTCGGAGGTGTTGGTTCAACTCTCAACTTCTCACATGGTTTCAACTTTAAACAAATCAATATAATTAAACACGTTTTTGTTCAGTGTACAGGTTTCCTTCTCTCTCGTCAATCCTGTCGACCCCTCAGGTTTATATGGTGACCTCTGGAGGGGCCCGACCCCTCAGGTTGAACCCCTGGACTAAACCAGCTGACTGGATATAAAGTAGTTCAAACTAGCGCCGCCTGGAGGCTCCAACAGGAAACTGCTGCTCTGACACTGGTGCATCAGGATCAACAGTCTGATGATGGGACAGAGAATCAGGAGACAGTTTACTGCAAGATGAGTACTTTTACTGCTGATACTTCAAGTAAATTTTTTTAGTGATGCATACTTTTTCCGAAGTATGAAGTGTAGATTTGAAAGCAGAACTTTTACTTGTGGAAGATTTTTAGAGAACAGTCTCTGTATCAGATACTGAAGTATCTGAAAAAAGTTCTTCCTTGTTGAAACAATGAGGGCAGATGCTTCTCATGTTGGATGTGTATTTGTTTTTATTCAGAAACAGTTCAGTCGGTCAGTCTGGGCCTTTTATCAGCTGGTGTTTTTCTGCCCTCTAGTGGCAGCACGCAGGTGCTGCAGAGAGGCAGGTGGAGACACAGTGGTGGAGGTGAGAGCTTTCTTTGGTTTCTTGGCAGAATCTTGACCTTTGTTCAGGGTCCTGATGGCTGAAACCACATCGTGGGCTGTTTCCTGTTTCTTTCCATCCTCCTCCGTCTCAACGCCACCGGTTCCCTCCTCTTTTGTGGCATCAGCTAAAGAGAGAAGAGGCAAGACAGAGTTAATTATTGTCTGCTGCTCAGGATATGTCCGTCCGTCCATCCAGTACTTTGAATCCTATTTGGTGACTGTGACCAGACGTTCATGTTCCCCTCAGGATGAACCATGTTGCTGATCCTCTGGCTTCATCTTGTATCATCATGAATTCATAGTTTCACCTGCAAAATCTGAAAGGAACCAAATACACAGAATGTACCACAGTTATAGAGATGACGAACTCTCTGGATGTCCGTCTTCGTCATTTTAACTCTCTGTCCCATGTTCTTCACGTCACCGTGGGGGACGATGGTGGGCAAACCGTTCACTGAGAAAAACCCACTGAGACAGAAAATGAAACAGTCACATAATCACATTTACAGAGAAAACAAACTTTACATGTCCTTGTTTTCTGGACACTTTACCTTCCGTAGTGCATGATAGAAGAAGGGTCATAATGAAGATCGAAGGTTTGGCCTTTGTACCTCTTGAAGTTTCTCTCCATCCCTGAAACACATGTCTGTTATTTTCACTCAGTTCACGAACAGTCGACCGCTGAAACATGTCCGGAGCTGATCTTTATGTCCGTGACGCAGAGACATTACCGGCCATTATATTATCAGGAAGGATGGTGATGTACTGTTCGCGGTCGGTCCTCGTGTGCTCATGGTGGAAACCCAGAGCGTGAAGAATCTCGTGGACGATGTTACCCATGATGCACCGGGGCCCCACAAACACAGGCTGCTCTCCGCCCATGAAGCCCACGTATGAGGCACAGCTACAACATGACAGCTGATTCACACTCACTCTTATCTCACATGAACATACTGGAGACATTTAGAGCGGATTAATAGTTTCGTGCTCCTGAACATGTTATAAACCAAACGATTATTAGATTAATAGAGAAAATAAAAATAATAGTCTTTACTCTATTTCACACTTTCATGATGAAACAAAGTGTTTTCAAACCCTTTGCTGGTCTTGAAGAGCAGGTAGTTGGTCTCAGAGGTTCGCCGGTGGAAGGACACACAGGTGTGTTCGGACACCATCGCCGTGGCAGAGAGGATGTCGTCCGTCCGACTCGCTGGAAGAACACACCGACAGTGAAACACAGACTCCCGCCTGCAGCGGCGACCTGATGTCAGACGTCTTACCCAGCTCTGCGCTGATCACATACGGGATCTCTGGTGTGGGCCACATGCTGCCCACTGCGTTCCTGTCGCTCTGTGGGGTCGAACGAAGATGCAGGGAAATGTGATCCAGCTTTTATTTACAGACATACTGTTTAATTTACACAGCATTTAGAAGAGATGATGAGCTGGTTCGACTCACTGACAGCACCATGTCTCCCTCCAACACTGCAGATGTGTTGCTCGTCAGCTCTGTCAGAAAGGAAAAGAAAAACTTGGTTCAGCTTTTTTCTTCTCAGCTGTAAATTCAGTGCAGTGTTCAGAAACATGTGGGCAGGTAGAAACAGCGACGGCGTGGTTTCACCTTCTACAGTCTCCGGGTTAGAGTCCATGTAGTTCAGAGTCCTGGTGAACCAGTCTCCCTGCAGTCCTGTAAAAACACGTGTACATTAAAGAAACACGTGAATCTCATGAATGTCAACATATCGATGGATTGAGACTTTGATCAGATTACCTCACCTGTCTTGGCTTCTCGTATCGGACTGGAGTCGACTGAAACATAGCAGGTGAGAGAAAAACCATGTGGTCGCTTCTTCAGAGAATCAAATCAAACTGTGACGTGTGTCGATTTCTTACCATCTTTATGGGATTTAAGAAACAGAAGAGCAGCGAGGAGCAGAAGCAGCATGATGTCAGAGGTCAGGACACACAAACTGATCCAGATCCTTGTTAGTCCCCTTAAATAAAATCACCTGTGAGCTGCAGCCTCATTAACTCCTGAGGAGGAGAATTCTATCAATATGTTTCAGAAGGAAACTGTTTTTATTTTACAGCTGTAGTTACTTTAAAGATTATTTCTTTTAAAGATATGAATTTTAACTCAAATACAACCACATATGGAAAAGATCCAATTCACTCCACCGCCATTAAAATGCTGCAGTAACAGCAGTGTGGCAGCAGGTGGCGGTAGGCCGAAGCCCGGAGAGACCGTAGAAGAAGACTGACACTTCCGGAGAAAACACAAACACATGGGCTGAAAGTCTCTGACGGTAACGTTGTTTGTGCTTATATTGATGTTTTTAAACGAACCATTCTGTGGAAAAACTTGATCTTTGATCGCTAATGTTGCGTTCGGCCGCTTCGTTAGTTGAAAATATGCTGTTTATCATTACAAACTAAGCTAAAGGTCCGTGTTTCTGCTAACTGCTAACTTAAATGCTAAAAGATGTTTCATTGGAAAAATGTCAGCAAAGTTATTTCTGGTTGTTTTTTCCTTTGATAATACATCCTGAAGATTAAAGTTAGATTCATCATCTCCAGATATTTTCAGTAACGTTTGACGCTATTTGTCCAAATTTAGCATCAACAGTTTTGTCCCTCTTACAACAACTGAACCATTCAGTTATGATAATAATAGTAATTACAAAGTATTAGTAAAATATTACTAAGCTAGTTCACGGAAGTCTCAACATATATCACTGTCTGTGACGTGTGTCCTTTGAAGTAAGTATTTTCAAGTGTAAATTAAGCCTGACAGTAGTTTGGGACAGGTGAGCTTTGACTGACACCAACTCAGTCACTGTGTCTGAACTCTGCTGGAGTCCTGTCTTTAATTTACCCGAGTGTACTTCCTCCTTATTGTTAATAAGGGGGAAATGAGTGATGACTGTCTGAAATGAGCCTCTTACACATTATGAGCTTTGCAGTAATTCTGTCAGCTGTTCCTGAAATACACTGTTTCTTTCTTTAGTTTCAGCCAGAAGGTGCCGACATGACGAGGTGGGCGAGAGCCAATAACATCCATAAACACAAGCCAGCAGAGGCCACTCCCTGGAGTCGGCTGAGAGCAGCAGGAGGAGGAGGAGGAGGAGGAGGAGGAGATCACCGAGGCAGCTCTGGGGGCCCCTCAGGTGCTAAACAAGGCCCTCAGAGGGACCATCTGAGAGGGACCCAGCCTGGTGGATCGGCCGTGAAAAAACCCAACCGTAAGAAGAAGGAGTACGTGGATGAGGACGTGAACGGCTTCCTGGAGTATCTCCAACAGACGGGTCAGCCGCTGCCTCGAGGGGAGAGAGGAGGGAGGGAGGAGGAACGGGAGCTGAGGGAGGAGGTGGAAACTGCCCTGAAAAAAGACAGAAGAAGAGAGGAAAGAAGGATAAAGAGGCAGAAAGACAAGAAGAACAACATGGTGAGTGTTTTCAAACCACATATGATCTCAGTCCTCGCTGAGCAGCTCCATGTGTTCTCATAAATAACTGTTCTACTCTGATGTATCAGTAACTCTAGAGAACCTTTACACTGTAAATACAGGCCCTGACGTTCTGTCTGATGCTCCTGTCCCTCCCCTCCTCTCCTCTCTCTCCAGCTGTGTTTTAACTGCAGGAAGCCCGGTCACGGTTTGTCCGACTGTCCGGAGGCCGACAGAGACGAGGAGATGGGCCGAGGCATCTGCTACCGCTGCGGCTCCACCGAACATGAGATCCAGAAGTGCCGAGCTAAAGTGGATCCGGCTCTGGGTGAGGACGACACGGAGGCTCACAGCTGGATCTCTGTAGTGGATTCATATTTAATACTGCTTTGATCATATCAGATGTTGTTCCTCTCAGGTGATTACCCGTACGCCAAGTGCTTCATCTGTGGTCAGACTGGACACCTGTCGCGCTCCTGCCCAGATAATCCTAAAGGACTTTATGCACAAGGTACAAACACAGATTCACTGTATTCACTGTAAAGTCATTTATTTGACATTTGTTTCAATTATCATTTCTGTGTCTGCAGGAGGCTCCTGTCGTGTTTGTGGATCAGTGGAACATTTTCAGAAGGACTGTCCAGAGCACCAGGCTGCAAGTGAGTCTGTTTCATCCCTGATCACCTCAGCTCTCCACCTGACACAGGAAATGATTCCATCTGTGTTAAACACAGTCTGAGCCTTGTTAATGTTGCTACATTACACAGCAAAGACCAACTGAGAACTACCACACATCATCGTGGTTGTTCTTCCTGCAGGACGTCACTCTGCAGTGAGGCGTCTCTGCTTGTAGTTACAGAAGGAGCTGAATGTTTTTCGTTTCTCTCCCTCCAGCGAACTCGATGACCGTTGCCTGGTTGTCCAACAATATGAGTGCAGACCACGAGGAAGTCCATGTTCCAGTGAAGAAAGCCAAACCCAAACAGACTAAAGTGGTGGTTTTCTGATGTGCAGCGGGCGTCGACAGAGTCCTGCTGGTTCATCACTCTGACCCTGTTCATCTGTGGGTTTCACCGTCTGGACTCTAATAATGGACTCATTACCATTCACATGCAGTGAAGTGGTTCTTCAGACACATCCTGGTTCTCTCTGTGTATATCTGATAAAGATCCTTTGAATAAAGCCTTGCCTCTGTATATTTACAGGCTGACTTTATTCTGGTGCTGGAACAAGATTTCTGATTGTGGATTTATTGGTTCAGACATTTATCAAGTCAAAACATTGATCTGGTGATGTTTTTTTAAGAAGTAAAGATTCATTTATGTTTCTCATCAAACAAACTGATGCTGGCAGTTCCCTCCCACAAACCCCCCCTGCTCTGCTTTGTCCATGTAGAAGCGGCTCCTCTGCTCCTATCACATAATCTTCAGCTGCAGAGAGAATTTGCGAGACGTGATTGAATTGCATCGTGGTGAATGTAGGCTTCAGTTCCTGCTGCTTCCATTTTAATCTGTCTCTGTTCAATCACTGGAGCGGCTCTTAGAGTCTGAACACATTCGGTTTATTTATACTTTGTTGAAACAGACTCGAACTCTCAGAATGAATCAGTCGTGTGTTTAATGACACTGTCACTTTTCTGCTGAATCTCTGAACAAGTGTTGAGGTTTTTGCTACAAAATTCCCACCCAAGCAGCATCAGTTCAAACAATCCCAGCACTCAGAGAAACGTTCAAATTCAGTTCATCGTTGATGTCCAAAATCTAAACATATATGGAATTTCTTTTAAGCAGGAAAAGCCTCACTGAGATTCCTGACATTCCAGCCAGGAAGTAACGACACATAGGACATGAAACACATCACTCAAGTATCACAAAATGCATCACAAAAGATTGATCAATTAAAAGCAGTAAATATGCAAAAAAAATAAATAAATTAATAAAGCCTTGAAAATGAATTTAAGATTAACAATCCTCTGAATGGTTTGTTGGTGAGTGGTTTGTTTTTTGAGAATCAACTGGAACAGAACAGTCACTTTCAGCTTTCACCTGGACATTTTTTCAATTTAAAACTAAATGAAAAACAAACACTGGTGTGTTCACAAACATCAATACTGGAAAATATTTGTTCTGAGGCTTTTAAGACAAGTTTTGTTCTCAAGGAGATTTAAGAGTTAACAAACCTCAGAACACTCTGTCATTAGTTCATCTGTGATTATGTGTTGTACAAGTATTTCTCTGTGAGTATAAGTGTGTTTCAAGTATTTCATTTAAAAATGTTGGTTTATGAACATCTGAATGGTTTTGGACCAAAACACATTTTTGATCTGCTGCTCAGTTATGAAGCGTCCAGACCTGTCCGGTGGTCTGAGAGTGGACACCGGCCATTTTTTTATCCTGTGTTTTCTCTCTTTATAATCCTGTTTGTGTGACCAGCAGAGTTGCTCTGCAGCTGTAATGTGGAGACTCGGCCACCTGGGGGCAGAGCTGGCTCGAGCAGAGCTGCTGTGCTGCAGGATCCGTCAGCTGGTGTGAAGGTGGAGGTCGTCCCGCTGCTCCGTCACTGATGGACAAACGACACGTTTAGCTTTTACATTTACCTGAAAGAAGTGAAGAAAGTTCAAACGTGAAGGCAACAGATGGATAAACGTGTGCTCAGGCCGCAGCAGCTCCTCACAGAGACGCTGATGTGATGATGAGCTGGATGAAGATGGAGCATGTGTTCACACATGATGCGTTCAGGTTGCAGAGGGAAGCTGGTCAGGAGCCTCATTCTGCTTATATCTTCTTCTCTGAACAGTGTCTTTCCCTGAAAACGGCACAGCTCTGGTTTCATGTTCTGCTTTAAGAGCTGATCACAGTGGAAACAGCAGACACATGTTTCTCTCTTTAAAGGACGATGCAGAGCTGCAAGATGAATCAAAACATGGACACGAGGGAATAATGTGATAATGTGATTGGTCTGTTTACAGTTTCCACAGCGGGGGGGGGACTCAGAGTCTTATTACAGATCAATAAGGTTTTCACCAGCCTGACTTCATTAAAGAATCGACCCTCAGACAGAATGAGTCAGCAGCTGAAGACACGTCCTGCAAACTGCAGACAAGCAGAGCTCAGATCCAGCTTTGGTTTTCTGGGACACAGAGCAGACGTGTGTGTGTGTGTGTGTGTGTGTGTGTGTGTGTGTGTGTGTGTGTGTGTGTGTGTGTGTGTGTGTGTGCGCTCCCCTGGAGAGTGTGAAGACCTGACCAGTGTTCAGTTCTCAGCAGACCGGTTCGACTGTCAGAGCTGATGTGAGCTGCCGTGTGTTTGTCCAGATCATGAGTCAGGCTGCAGAAGTTCACTGTGGCTTCTGGTGCAGTCGTAAAACTGGACTCCTGATACACAGTGAAGCAATGTTACCTGAGTGTCACGTCAGCGAGAGAGTAGATGGACACAGTTAACAGCTTTAAACAGGCGTCAGGTGAGATGATGGATGGTTTGATCCTGTGCAGTGATTCTGAGTGGACGACAAACGACGTCCACAAGGTGCTGGTGACCAATAGGAGCACAGAGCGCTCTTCACCTGTGAGCGCAGGATTCATCCTGAGGGGAACATGAGGAGGGAACATTTTACTGCACTGTGACTACTGTTACTGTAGTACTGTAACAATACTCACATACTTTCACTTACGTCAGGTTTCGAATACAGGACTTTTACTTCTTCTTCTTCTTTTGTTTCTTCTTCTTCTTTTGTCTCTTCTTCTTCTTTTGTTTCTTCTTCTTCTTCTGTTTCTTCTTCCACCGCTGCTGCAGTCCTTGCCCTGTTCACCAGAAGCTCATGTGAAGCAGTTGTTTTTACTCCAGCGACTCTCTGCTTGAGTAAAAGTGAAATATAAAGTAAATAAGAGAGGGGGAACCGCCCCCTGCAGGTCGCCCTCGGGAGACCCCCTCTGTGCCTGGTTTCCACAGAGCTGATGCGTTCTCATGGAGGCGAAGTGAAACTGCAGCCAGACGCTGCGCGCTGCCAGCTCGCTGAGGCCGATTACACAATTTACTCCAAGTTTCATCCACGGGAGAGGAGTGTGTGTGTGTGTGTGTGTGTCTGTGTGTGTGTGTGTGTGTGTGTGTGTGTGTGTGTGTGTGTGTGTGTGTGTGTGTGTGTGTGTGAGCCTCATAACAAAAGCACAGAGGGTTCATTCACTGATGTCTCCTGGATCCAATTTAAGCTGCGAGGGGTCTCTCCTCCAACCATTGTCTCTGCTGTTGCCCAACATCCAGCCTCGATCCTGTTCGACCCCTCTGAGCTGCGACTGCTCGTACGTTCATCTCCAGAGGATCCATCTGAACACTGTTATCATCAAAGTGTTTCTGCCATGACAACAGCCGCGATGAAGAACAGTCACCGACGGTCTCCTCAGCCCCGACACACCGCCGTCAGTCCGTCGCTCCACCTCTGAATCTATACATTCATGGTGCCCAGAGGATGAATCCTGCAGACTTTGCTGATCCTCTGACTTTCCTCTAGCGCCCTCACCAGGTCCAAAGATGAATGGCTGTGGCAGTGGACCAGTAACTGAGCTGTGGATCTTTACAGAGAGCAGATCATTAAATGTACACATGAACATTTACCAACTTTTCCAACTGTCGAGCAGCTGAAATAATGAATGTTGACAATAAGACAGACTTTGAGCAAAAGCAGCAAACAGGGGCTGATAATTACACTGATGATGAATTCCCAGAGACTCTGAACGTGCTGTTTGTCTCTTACAGTAACTGCTGATCTCCTCCTCTTTGTGGCTCCACTTACTGTTAAAGAAAAAGATCCATCTGACTTTCATTTTCCTGTTGCTTCATCTCACACGACTTCGACACTAGAAGCATCTCCACAGTGGGACTTAATGATGCTGCCGCTTCAGCTGGACAGATTCCGGCTCATCCAGGTCCCTTTGTAAACCAGGAGCCCTGAAGACCCTGTCCAGGCCCCTCTTCAGAGCCCCTGCTTCCTGAACTAGGCCAGCCCTAATGAACTTCACTGCCTGCGTTTATGGACTGTGTTTTAACTGGCCCGACCCCCCCGAAGAGGGAAGAGGGAGAGCAGCAACCGAGACGGAGATTTCTGCCTTTTTTTGCTAAAGTAGCAAAACTTCACAGCAGCATCAGGTTAACTGTCTCGACCTACACGACCCCCATCGAACCCCGCTGCACGGAGTCGCAACAGAAACCTCATTTATCTGTGTCGACTGGCCGCAGGGTGGAGGTCAACGGCGAAATGTAACTGAGTACTTTTACTCAACACTGCACTCAGTACAAAACAGGGGTACTTGTACTGTACTCGAGTATTTTCTTTTCATACTACTTTCTCCTTTGCCTCCTCCACCTCTAAGAGGAAATCTTTTTAATGCACTACATTGATCTGACAGCTTTAGTCACGAGTTACTTCACAGATAACATTTTCAGAAATGTGAAGATTTTCTGTTTTTGAATGATTGACTGATCTGAATGTGTCTGTAACAGTTTGCAGGTTTGTTCTGTTGCTTGGAGCAAACCAACATGTGAAGGTCTCAATAGTTCAAAATGAGCTCCAACAGGAAAAATCTTGCTTTGACATAATAGAACTTCATACTTTATTTGAATGAATTGCGCTGAGATTTCTTTGCGGCCTCTAGTGGCCGTTTGTGGTACTGCATGTTGGGCCTCCTCTCTCAGGCCCATGTTGCTCACTTCACACAGAAATTTGTGTTTGTGTGAAAAAACACGACCAGTTGAACAAAACTCATCTCCAGCTCTTTGAAATGACTCTGCAGGACCTCACAGCCGGTGACACACAGACACAAGTTTTCAGTGGTCGTTACTGCAGAGGCGAAAGCTGCGGCTGCACCAACAGGACAAACAGGCTCATTGATGTCTCCAGGATTGACTCTGTGAGGCAGAGTGTGGTCAGAGTGTGGTCAGCTCGCCGGCCGTGTCCACATCACCAGCTATTGTTCTGCTTCTCTGCACAAGTGTGTGGTTTGGTCAGATTGTGAAATGTTTTAAATAAGTCATTATAATCTATATTTCTGTAACAACAGGAATCAAATGACAGTGTGTGAATAACAAACATGAAGCCTCTGGCAAAGCCGAAGGTGCAATATGTTTTTGTGGATCCATGAAAAAAAACCTTGCTAATTAGTCATTGGATCAACAAGACAGATCCAAAAGATTCAAGCAAGTTTTCTTCACAAAATGTTTAATTTTCCCACCAAATGACTCTGATTTCAGTGCTGCTTGGACGAGAACATTGACTGATATAATGGACACCTGTGTGTGAATGATCCGTCTCTGGAGCAGGCGGGTGAATCAGGATCATTCTGTGTCTGAGCCTCAGATCCACAGAGCTGCCGGTCAGCCGCTGTCCTCAGGCAGATTCAACCAACAGGAAACGCTTGTTACCTCCAGATTGAGCTGGAAGTCATTACTGCAGGATCCAGCCTGAAGTAGTGGACATGCACGCACTCATGCACATGTGTGTGCCCGGGGCCGTTAGGTGCAGGCGATGCTAAAGACGGGAGGAAGGAAGGATCCCTGAGTCGTACAGACGAGATGAAAGTGAAGAGCTCCAGTTAATGACAGAGGAGAGGAGATCAGAAAGCCGAGGCCCCCGTGTGGATCTGTTAGGACGCCATCGGAGCTAATAAGGCGGCGTCCGCTCGAGCCCTCCGGTGACGCCAGGAGCCGCCGGCAAACCTGTTTCTGTTTACCTGATGGATCCCAGCAGGTTGTGAAGCTGCTGGACGGATCCACCCACAGTCAGAGTCACTTTCACAGCCCCGAAGACTGATTCACTGCCGCTCCGTTAACGATGAGGACGTTCATACCACAGAAGAAGAAGCAACATTTAAAAGATACTTCTGTTTTCTACCTGCAATGATACAATGTTGATCAGGTTTTACAGCAGCTTGAAACATTGATTTCACTAGAGGTGTGCGATACTGCAAGATTTGGTATCGATCCAAGTAAATACAGGGTCAGTATCACCGATACCAATACCGATACTTTTAATATTTAAGGTTGATGTACCATCACACTGCTGACCCTCAGGTGTTTTTGTGGTTTTTCCTTGGGATTTTTTTGTTATAACCCAGGACAGAATTTGGACAAAGTTTAAAGGCAACTGCAAAATATTTTATGCAATAGAGCAGTAAGTAAAAAAAAATTCCCCAAACATTGTTGTGTGTATGTGTGCATTTTTTCTTAAAAAAAAACAAAGCGAAAAAATTATTATACGAGAGCAAATTAAAACTAAATATTTTTAGATGTAGAGTGATGAGAAACTACAATACAAATATAAAATTAAATTTCCCCCTTCAGTGCACTTCTTTTCTGGATTTTTCTCAATTAAAAAAGTGTACAAAACTATCATACCACAAGAAATGTTATAAAAAAAATCTGCTTCAGTGTGTATGTGTGTGAGAGCGAGAGAGAGCAAGAGAGAGAGAGCTGAGTGGCCTGCCGCCGCTGAGTTACGTGACGGTACAACATCAGAGCACAAGAGGAGGAGGAGCAAAGTGCGCCAAGTCCAGCGACCTGGCTGCCGCCTCTTTGACGAGGCCACACAAGCACATACAAGAGCGAAACTGACATTAAAGTATCGATCTCACCACGCTAGTATCGATCTGATAGCGATACCAACTTGGTATCGATACTATCGATATTTGGATCGATCCGCCCACCTCTAGATTTCACCTCTGGCAAAGCTTTTTAAAACAGACAGACAGAAGAACATCTGTCACATCTGTGAGATCCTGAAGATGAAGAAACAACCTGCTGCTGGATAACAGCTACTGAACAACACTTTCCTTTCCCTCTGAGCTTCGTGTAGCGTTTGGAAGAATCGTTTGGAGTGACGCATGGAGAGCTGAAGTCACAGACGAGGTTCAACGTTATCAGAACCAACACGTGGCCTCAGACGTTAGAATGAGGTCCAACCAGAATTATTCAACAGCTTCCAAACTCTGGACTTCTTCTTCTCTGCCCGTTCCCATGGAAACCCAGCACACAGCACAATCACATCCTCCGTGTGCCAAGCTAAACAAATGACCGGCTTCTGGAGAGAACGCCGCTCTGTTGACCTTTTCTATCGCCGCTCCCTCAGACGTCTGTGAGCATCAACCAGCCTCCACTCTGCACATGAACTCGACTCTGCTCACCAACAGTTCGGAGGTCGTCTCCATCAGGCTGGCCGACACACTGACTCCTCAGTGGAAACCGATGAGTCCTCACTCAGAGTGTGTGAAGGAGAAACTCATCAGATGTTGAGTAACAAAGATTCACTCAGCCAATGTGAAGAACAGTTCCAGGAAAAGCAAATTTGCCAGAATGTGTTTGACCACAAATTCAGCTGCATCGCTGCTCAGACCAAAACACTGATTCTCAGATCACTTGCAGACAATAGTTTGATGTATAGAGAAATGAAAACTCTCTCTCTTTGCAGCGTTCTCCAGAAGAACGGGGGTCTCACCTTGTCCAGCCACAGAGCTCTGAAGATGGACAGTGATAACATCAACAACACAGAACAAGCTGGTCGTGTTTACACAGACGTCTGGAAGCCAGTTTGGTTCTAATGAGGCCGGATGATGACGGCCTGTGGGCAGGACGGAGCAGGTCGTCTGACTGCAGCTCTGATCAAACACTGATACGACCTGTTCTGATTCTTTACACGAGGACGATGATGGAGTTGATGGAGGAGCATCAGAATCCAGACAGGAAACTGTCCAAACATATGATTTGATACATTTAATTTTTGGCAATTTGGAGGCAGCAGCTCAGAGAACATGAGCACAGGATTAACAAACAGGATGATCAGCATTAAGTTGTTATTGCATTTTCAATGATAAAACAGTGGATTATCAAGTTACTGTCAGAAAATCCAGCAAGAAAATATTTACTTATCTGAGGTTTATTACAAACAACAGAGAAGGAGATGTGACTTCCTGTCAGATAGAAAAGAGCCTGAACAGGAGTTAACTCCATTATGAGAAATACAAACAGATAAACAGGAAGGAATTACTGTCGGAGTCGTTTTTGGTTTCTGAGTTGCTGCTGGAGGAAACGAGTTATCCCACTAACATCCAGCACTGCAGGGGAGGAAACACAGCCAGAAGACTGACGCCTGCCAGCTCTCCGCTCATCAACAGACACACAGTTTACAATGATGAGAGTTACCGCTGACTGCTCTTTGATTTCAGCTTCTCATTATTAGCTGACAATGAAAAATTGATCAGAGCTGGTTCAATAAGCAGAGGAAGTTTGAGGCTGATTGAAGACAGACTGCAGAGTAACTGGAGAAATCAGGTCCTGACAGACACGACTTCACCGCTGTTCTCTGATTGGACAATCACTGTTCTGGGGGAGGGGTTTCACAACAAACACGCAATTGTGGCTTGTTGGGCAATTGTGGTCGTCTTTTCTATAAACAAGTCAAAATTTATCTGACTGAAACTTAATATTTCCCACAGTGCAACAACACGCCATCATGCACTTAGAGGCCACCTGGGGGAGGCGTGCAGGTTAGTCTATGTGAACTCCAGTCAGGCGTGCAGTGCTGGACTACACACACACACACACTCACTCACACATACACACACACACACACATACACACACACACACACACAGGGAGGCCTGAATCAGCTGTTTTCCTGTGTGTGTGTGTGTGTGTGTGTGTGTGTGTGTGTGTGTGTGTGTGTGTGTGTGTGTGTATTTAATAGAAAGCTCTCTGATGCCTGAACAACCTCTTAAAGCAATTATTCTTGGAAAGAGCGTCTGTTTGCAGAACTTAAATCACAGTCCTGCAGTAATCCCTTCATTTCCCTCTCAAACATGTGGCATGTTGCCTTAGCCTCTCTGACGAGCAAACCAAAACATCACCGGGGACATGGAGACAGAAAAGCTGATTATTAACTTGCTTCCTCTCATCAGATGCAGAGGTTTGTGTTTTCTGATGTGCAGATAAGTTGCCATCATGTTGTGAGAGTTAAAAGAACAAAATAACTTCACACCCACTCCCTGTCATCAACACCATCTTTTACATTTACATGATCTTAAAATGCTTCGACATGGGAACGGTTGCTCGCACAGGTCGAGACAGACAAGAGAACTCGATCTATCAAGTTCATTGTCGAGTTCATATATTTTCTGGGTGTTGCAGACATATAGGAAATGTTCAGTTAAAGGATAAGTCCTTCTATGTTTTTCTTATTGTTAACAAATCCGATGTGCAGAGTCAAACCAAAGCAAGTCTGACACATGTCGTATCTTACAGAGCTTCACTATTAAAACAGGATGACAAGTTCTTTTTTAAATACTTATAAGTATTTCCATGTTATTATTTTTTCCCCCCACTCCACATCATTAATGACTCAGAATAAAAACACTTAAAAGTGAATATAATGAATTTCCATTCATTTCAGTTTTTGGCGTTTGTCCTGTTTCCTGTAATAAAGTTTATAAAACGAAAAATAATTATTCATTCGCCCACATCTGATTTGTTCAGCCGTGTCGCTCGATGATGACGTAGGAGCCAACTCGCCGGTCCAGTTCTGAGCTTTTAAAACCAAAGACAAGATTTTTCTCCTTAAAACAAACGGTCGGACGGACAGAGTGAAACTGTCGGTAAGATATGAACAAACCCGCTGTTAAACTGTTGGAGAGCTGAGCGAGTCTTTGTCTCATCACTAGTTGAAGCTTCAGTCTCTGTTTACAAACAAGCTAACAAGCTAACAGCTAACAAGCCAACAGCCGCTTGGATCATTCAGACTGAACGAGAGCGACGTTTAATGTTTCTGTCATCTGAGGTTCAGCTGGGCGGAAAGAAAGAGACACCTAACCCCATCTTATAAAAGGGAAATTTGTATTTATAAAAGAAATATTTTATGGATTTTCCCTGTTGAAGTTCATTCTGAACTATTTTGTTCACAACTGAAACTAATGATTTAAAAAATTACTTCTATGATTATCAAAATAATCTCTAATGAACTTTCTGTCAGTGGACCCAGCTGTGCCTGTTTAAACTGTTGGGAGTTTAATTTATAACAAAGCGTCATATTTTATTAACTCTTCATATGTTTTGTGCTAGAGTCTTATTTGTGAAACAACTAAAGCTGTTTGATTGATTAGTGAATTAAAAACAAATTATCTGAAAACAGTGAGAAATGTGAAAGACATCTGTTTGTGTTAGATCATTATATAGTTTAACACAGTGTTCATCTTGAGTCACAGGAGAAAGACGTGTGGATGAACTGATCAACAGGTCCACGCTGACATCTTTGCCATTGTGTTTTAAAATACTGGAATTGACCAGTTACATGAGTTTTGCTGTAACAGTAGAATGTGAAGTCCCACAGGTTCTGTTGCTTCTTTCTGTCCGTGTCCTGCTGCAGAGAACAGTGTCTTTAAATGCAACAAATGACACTTTCCAGTATTCAGATGAGAAGTTCCTCCGACTGTGCACATATTTAGTCCTGAAGCAGATGTTAGAAGGATGTTGTTAAAGCTGAGGCTGCTGTTGTGCTCTGCTGAAACGTGTGGTTGGGATGTTGGGATGTTGGCAGGCGGCTGAGGTCGGTCATTAGGATCCAGCTGACTGAGGTGTGAGTTTCTCTGCTGTCCTCTGCTGGGCCTGTACTTACAGCTAATGAGAGGTCTTGTATTAGTGCATTACAGTTCTTACAGAGCAGTGATGACACGCTTGTATGAAGCTGGACTCATCATTTTCACTTTGGTCATTACACGACCAAACGGCACTGAGGAAAACCAATGTTTAACAATTACATTACCCTCATTCTGACGTTTGTGCGTGTCTTAAGATAAGATAAGATAAACCTTTCTTATCTTATCTTATCCTGACATTTGTGCATGTTTTAGTGAACAGAACAGATGGTGAAAGTCTAATCTGTTAAAGTTGTTTTTTGGGGGGAATTAGATTTTCCCTCCCAGGTTCATTTCATAAACATTAACAGTCACAGTTTGGTTTTGGTTAGCTTTAGGAAAAGATCTTAAAGTATGTTGGTGACTGAAGTTATGTTACACACATGGCCTAAGTTAAGTAGGTTAGATAAGTTTAAATAAGTCGGTGTTGGTTTTGGTTTTAACCCCGTCCTCCTCCACTTTCTCGCTCTTTATTCTACATCACTGAAGTTACAAGTATCTAAAGGGTTAATAATGTAAAATTTCCCCACACTGCTCAGCATCTACTGATCCAGATGCTGCTGTCACATTATTCATTCTGCTTCTCTGTCCCGTACTTGATGGATTCCTCTTTTGATTCCTGCAGATGCTGCAGATAAATTCACAACATGTCAAAGTATCTGCTGTGAAAACCAGGAGGGGTTTTTCTGTTGGTGGCTGTTTTGCAGTACGGTTGAAGCTGCTCATTATAAATACTGTGAATAAGAAAAAAAAGAAGTTCAGAACGACTTTCGTTGGATTTATAAAGCTGAACACACCTGATCTTGTTTTATAAAGACCGGTCATTGTGGAGCTGGTCTCAGTTCTGCTGCCACAGTTCCACAGACGTGTGTGTAGAAACACCCTGAAACATCTGTTTGCAGATTGATGCTTGGTTCTTTTCTTGTATATAATCTTATATATCTTATATATATCCTTATATAATAATCTAAAAAGTCCATCACAGTTTCTTAGAATCCAAAGTCTTCAAGTGTCTTGTTTTATCGGACCAACAGTCCAAAACCAAAAAATATTCAACTCACAAGAAAATAAAATAGGGAAGCAGAAAATCCTCATGTTAAAGAATCTGAAAACTTATTGCTGCTTGAAAAATAAGTGTGATCTGAATAAGTAGTTGCTGATTGTTTTCTTAATGATGTTGACTCAGCTGGTACAAAGCAAAGTGGACAAGAGTGTAATTAGCATCATACACAGTGTGAGAGGTGAATGGTCAGTGTGTGTTGACTCGTGCTGACACTCAGAGGGAACCCCTGAACTTTTGAACTTATAAATAACTGAATGTTCAACCAGTTTGATAAAAGTCAACTCATTGTGCCAGAAATCAGAGCAGGTCTCTAACTCTATGTGTTGTCTGCAGGGATGCACGCATCAGTGCGTGAAGTCCACATCTCGTCTGAGCCTGACTCCTCCTACTTCCTGCGGGTGGACTGGAAGGGGCGGGGCTTAGGCTCAGGCTTCCAGTTGCTGCTGACTGATGGACAGGACGCCTGGAGAGGAGACGGTAAAAATGTCACCCGGCGTGACCTCACAACTTGTCTCACATTTTATCATGTCTGACCTGACAGATTTATGCTCACCTGATCCCTGGACTACCTCACCTGTCTGACCACACACACACACACACATACACCTGTCTCACTTCACCTGGCAACACTTTAGAGTGTAGCGTCTTTGGCCTCTTGAGCTGCTCTGACAGTTTCACTCCAGAAGATTTATTAGTTTCTCTCAGGTCAGAATTCAACAAGATGCTGAAAACAGAAGTGTAGATATTCAAACTATCCCTTATTCTCATCACTGGGCGTGGCTGCTGTTATCTATCGATCGCGGTGCTGCTTATCAGTGCACTTCCTGGTGCTGTTCATTGAGGTAATGTAACTAAGTGTATTCACTAAAGTAATACTGCACTGAATTTGAGTCTTCTGTTTTCAGGCCCCTTTGTACTTCTCCTCCTCTACATTTATCTGACAGCTTTAGTTACTTACACATGCACAACTGTTGATACAGTACATCTGAAATGATTAGTCGACAAAACAAAACAACCGTCATCATCCATCTTCTCTCCAGCTTTTATCCTCCACCTGTTCACTGAGGACGTTATGATCATGTCCCAGGTGTCGTCATGTCCATGTTTTCTCTCCTCACATGGTTTCAAATTGAGTTTATTTGCTCCTTTTCCTGACAGTTGATTATTGAGGTCTAATAGTTGAATCACTGTGACTTTGCAGTGAGCGAGGCGGCGCTGTGCGCTGAGGCCGAGGAGCTGGAGATGCAGACGGAGAGGTACATCCAGGACCTCCAGCAGGCGCTGACGGAGACGGGAAACTCCACCACCTACAGCTTCAGCCTGACGCCGCCTCCACCCGACCGCAGCTCCACCGCCACACTGGCCTACGAGAAGGTTCAGAAGGACATCTCTGTGAGTGAGGCTGCAGTCATTCGTCTTTACAGGCTGTTTGTGTGTGAAGGACTGACTGTTTATTTAAGCTTCATCTCTCCCAGCCGACGAGTCAGAGGCTTCATTTCACAAAGTGATCGTGTGTTTTGACTTGAAAACTTTATCAGTAAAATGTAGGTTGATTGTTGACATTAAAGCCATCTTCAGAGTTGGTGATGTGTCACATGACGTCAGCGCTGCGTTGATAACGGGGTCACTCTGATGTTTGAAAGCTCCAGAGGAAAAGTTTGCTCTGACCTGCTGACTGAACCAGGAAGTGATGAATAGAGTGTGAAATGTTCATGTTATTTCAGGATCTCGAGCCGTGGCTCCATGTGATTGTTAGTGTTACCTCACCTGTAGTAAAATCATCTGACCTCATACACTAACAGGTAGAAATGATCGAGAGAGGCTGATTCGCTCTGTGCTCTGCTTCAGATCTGTGGACGGCCCTGTAGTGGCCCAGTGGCTCGCTGTGTTTGTTCTGATGGGATTTTCCTGTGGTTCAGTCGTCTGCAGGTCACACATCAGTGGACGCTTCACAGCTAACTGTTCACAGATCAGCGCCTTTGGTCTCACTTCATTTATCTTGTCATACATTTGCCTGTTATGATGCATCGTTGGCTTTAATGTTGTCCTTCCAGCTCCGGTTGCATTAGAATCTTAACGATGACTGCTGTGACAGTAAATTGAATATTTTCAGGTTTAAAACTGCTGGACATTTTAAAAATGTCACCGCAGGTTTTGGGAACCTGTGATGAACATTTTTTACAATTTGCTAAGATTCTACAGAACAAACAATTGGTAGATTATAATGAATGAAAAATAAGATAATAGAAATAAAATTGACCTTTGACTTATCAGAATCATTGTTGCTGTTGGTTTGAGTGGATTAATGTTGCTGAGGTTGTCAGGAGACCTTATGAAACAGATCAGTGTTACCAAAGAACAAACTCAAAACACCAGTTAAAAATCTAACCTTAATGTGCAGATGTGATGGTGTTTAGCAACAGGCTGAGTCATCCCTGTTCAGGGGTCAGTGCTGTGAACACACTCATTCAGGATGCAGAACAAACCTTTGTTGTCATGGTAGTTATGACAGAGTGGAAATCTCAGCGCGTCTGTTGCAGCAGAAGGGAAATGAATCGATCCTTCTGTTTTTCAAGAGCGAGCTGGAAACGGTGGATTTACAGAAGTGTGCCGGGATGTGTCATCAGAGGTGTCCGAGGGTTCCTCGTGCTCAACGTAAAAATCCATCTGTCATAACCTTATGAGTCATAATGAGAGGCTTCGGTCTCTAATGCCTGGTCCTTCCCTCTAATCGCTGCTCCTGTTCACCGCAGTCAGACTCACACACACATGGACAGGTGTTACCTGAGCTGGTTCACATACCAAACATGTGTGTTTGTGCTCGTGCATGTTGTCGGCGTGTTCTGCTGCACTGTTACACTGTGTGGTAAGTGTGTGTAAGACTTTCCCTCTGTGACGACTGTGACATTTGGTTCGTCTCTCACAAATGTTTTCTATTAGTTAATCCGCTGGCTTCAACAGATTTAAAGGCTTGTTCTCACAACTGTAACTGCATTGTGTCGTATAATCAGCAGCAGATGGTCACCGACTGTACAAACCTGTAACCAAGCATCTTTCAACAGATCCTTTCATTGGACTGGAGCAGAATACATCTTTATTATCCACCGTCAAAAAACACAAGAGCACGAGAAACTACGGCCGACAGAACCGATCAAAGCATAGAACAGAGGATATTAGTCATCTTTCAGCAGTTCAGGAGACCGAGCCACCATGTGAGGAGGAACATGAAAACACTCATCAGAGCTTTGTAAAATATCTCTGGAGAGTGTGATGTCATGATAGTGAATGAGGGAGAGAGACAGGAGAAGAGGTTCATGGTCGGCATCTCATCCCTCGAGCTGCTGGTCCTGGAAACTTTCAGCAGTTTCACTGAGTCGATCAGATGCACAACAGGCTCTGTTATGAAATCCTGCCTGGCACAAACACGTTTCCCTGAAGAAAGGGCTTATTAAAAGAATAAAAATGAAACTTACTGCAATGTGAAACTGAATAAAAGGACTTTTTCTTGGTATAAAAACTGCTTTAATTTTCACCTTTAATACGAGTGGCTCCTTGGTTTCCATCTGTGTTACTGAATGATAAATGAACCCTGTTCAGGAGCCATGAAGAGAGCGAGGCTGTCGCCATGATTAACACATGTTATCAGCTTCTATAAACTCCAAGTTTGACTGGTACACAGATTTATTGGAAACAAGGACTAAAACCAAAGATGAATCAAAACAAAACTTAAGTGCTCATTCTCAAGAAAATGAAACAAAAAGTTTTAATGTCCTCAAGAAACTTAACAAAACCAAACAAGAGAGCCGACATCACAACAGTCCTCTTCATGTCCTCTGGTCCTCGCTCTGTGTTTTCCTTTGTATGTTGATAATTAAGACATAACTTCACTGGTCAGGCTTGAATCTGCTGTTGGGAAACAAACAGACTCCTGAGTTCAACCTGACAAGTTCATCCTCCCAAAGATGCCAGTTCTGAGAAAGGCCCATTCGTCTCCCATTAACATCCTGTTATATTGATGACTTTAACACTCACCAGCTCTGTATCAACGTTCGCCCACTTTGGCAGGAAACGGAGAAGAGGTGGAGCCGCGCTCACAGTCTCTGCCCAAATAAAAGTGTCCTGCAGTTAATTAGTGTGAATGAGTGAGTCAGAAGCAGCTTTTCAAACAGTAGCGTCTCTATGACGACATGAGAAACGTTTGCCCACATCAACAGAGTCTGAGCCAAGGCGGTGCAGCCGAGCCACGGTGTCTCGGACCAGGCAACAACACCGAGCTCTGACCAGCAGCTCACATCCTCAACACGAGCAGGCGGGGGGGCCGCCGCCGTCCCGTTTCTCCTGAGACTGTAAACGTTTAGAGCTTAATACTGACGTGTATACGATGAGGCAACAACTGGACGTGTTTGCCAGAAGAGCTCAGCAGAGGTATTTCCACTTCAAGCTGTGTTTTAGTCTGAGTGTATTTACTTAACGTTTCTGAGAGGCTGTGAAGTAATGGCTGGCAAATATTGGACACTTGTAAATAAGCCGAGAGGAAACACGGAGGGTGGGAAGATGTGAGAGCAGGAGGAGAGATGAGCATGATGAGCTTCACCTCAGCAGCACATTGATCCACGTCTCAGCTGCTGCTGTCTCTCTGTCGTTCAGTTCCCCTCTTCAGTCCACACTGACACATTGGACCAGTTTAAAACCGTTTCATCATTGAAGTTATTGTAATGGCATTCCTTTGACATTTCTTTTCTTTCTGTCCATAAACTGAACCAACAATGTTTGATCTCCTTCTTATCCACCTGTATACACGCACACGCACACACACACACACACACACACACACACAGCTGCCCTGTAAAGGTCAGTTCTTCAGGCAGCTGATGGTCTCACAGGTCGCTGCCCTGACTCTTTGTGTACACATGGCAGCTTTGTTTCCCAGGGGACAGCTGACCTGACGAGTCGTTGACCGAGTCCAGAGCGATGCCACACAACACAATGACATTTATCACCGACTCTGCAGTTCAACTCTGAACAGGATCATCCCAAACAGTGAAATAACCAGAGCAAAGACATGCTGCTGAGCTCTGATGCTTCAGGGTTTTCTGACCGTTTCTTCTCCGTCCTCCAGTTCAGGTTGGGATCTGTTGTGCTGAGGGCCGTCCCAGAGCCGGCGGAGGCAGTGAGGGAGTTACTGATCCACAGTCTGCAGAGAGGAAACACACTGGAGCATCACAACCAGACACTGACGGAGGAAAACCAGCGGCTGAGACACGAGCAGCAGCGCATGGCCACAGAGTAAACACACAGAACAAGCAGAGCCCACAGCACGCTGAGCCAGGGACGATTCCACATCACAACAGCTTCATCCATTCTCTCTGAAACTGAAGGGAAAATTCACCAATAGGGCTATTTACAGGGATGTGAAGAACTTTCTTAACAACACATTTATCACATTCGATGTTTAAAGCAGATCTTTCACCTCAGATGCAGAATGAGCTGGTTCATTCCCACACCAACGAAGAAGATTAAAATCAGGAAATACGTGATGATAGACTTTCAGTTCTTCACATGTTTTGGTTCTTGGTGCCTTGGACACAGTTTGGTTGATAGTGAAAAGGGTGACGTGAAGGCGTCAGAGCGTTGTGGGACAGCAGGCTGTGATGCAGCGAGGTTAAAAGTTTCAGTTCCTCTAATCCATCACAGGGTTCGTACTGAGTTATGGCCCCTCTCATGTAACACGGTGCGGGGAGGGGCCGTCCGCCTGCAGCTGTACGTCAGCCTGAGCTATGAGCTGATGTCATGGCGGCGTTAATGTAAGTTCATCACACCCAGTCAGAGGGGCCCCGTGATTCACAGGGCTCAGCCTATAGTCCACCTCAATTCATGGAGCGAGTTAACGTAAAGGAAAAGATGTTTCCACATGTTGAGGCTCTGAAATACAAACACACTGGTTCCTACAGAAACTCCTCACACATGTATAGTTGTTTTTTAAAGTCTAGTAATGCAGATATTTATGGGGACTATTTTCAGCAGCGGATGAATCCACATTTGATCTCTGGTGAGTCTTTGTGTTTGTGGGATGGAGATAAACGACAGTGTGTGAGTTCATGTTGAGGCTCTGTGACACAGAGGAAGAAGAGAGATCAGGCTTTGATTCACACACTGTTCATTTTCATTAATGTGTCGAATATAAGAAACATTTTAAGTCATCAGAATTAACAACCTGATTCACAAACTGTTGTAGTGTTTTTAAAAGTATTTCTGTCAAAGACCAGCATGCTTTGAAGTGAACGTCCAGGTTAATCACCTGGGATGATTCATGGCTGTGACATCACTCCTCGACGGCTCGCTCCATCACTGATTAGCTCCACTGGTGTTATGTTGCCAGAAGGAAACATTTGTTTACTTTTCAAGGCCTCTGGGAGATGGTTTTGGTTGATGGCTAATATACTGAAGCAGAAAGTGTGACCTCCACATTCTCATATTTTTGTGTCTCTGTGTATTGAAGCCTGAAGCGGTATGTGGGCGGTAAGGAAGCGCTGGAGGCCGAGCTGTACTCTCGCTTCGTCCTGGTCCTCAATGAGAAGAAAGCCAAGATCCGCAGCCTGCAGGAGAGCGTCACACAGCTTCAGGAGAGCAGGTCCTGGTGTCGTTCACCTGCTTCAAACACAGCTTTTACATTCAGTCATGAACCTTTCAGTCCTTAACCTTTGAAGTGGTTTTTATTATTAATGCTCAACTGAAGTCCTGAATATCATTTTCATCACAAGTTTCTCAGGAGTTGTCGTTGCCTGTTTGCTTGATGTGGCTCTGTGGCCTCTGTCGCAGGAGCTCTGATGGACAGAAGAAGGAGTCAGTCAGATCAGAGCAGGCCGCAGGTCGGGAGGAGGATGAGTATGGAGGCAGTACTGATGAGGAGCTGGAGGAGGTGCAGTCGACTCCGGCCTCCGCTGTATCGTCCCGGGGTGAGAGCTTCATACACGCCTGCTTCTCATCTGTCACTCTGGGGTTTTGCATCACATGACCTCCATCAATCCCTTAAAGGTTTTCACTGATATTAAGATTTTTCTGCTTCATATTATATCATTACATCAGAGCCTGGTGTTGTTTCTTGATGTGGCTCTTCTCTTAAAAGGATGTTTTCAAAGTGTCTGCAGTTTTCCAGCTCTTGATTAATAAACCCGAAAGGCAAAAAACTGAATGCCGTTCAAATGCCACCACAGCTCATTTCACCGATGAGCTCATCCTCTTGGTTAAAGTGCTCGTCTTCACGAACATCCGCTGATTGTATGAATTCCATCTAAGAGTAAAAGTATAAACTCCCAAGTTGCACAATTTCCAGTTCTCTGTCACAATTCCTTAAAGAGGAACTTAACCAGGAACATTGGGCCTGAAGCTCTATCAGTCAAAGGAGCCACAGCAGTGTGAGAGAGAAATCTGTAGGGAGAAGGTTCCTCTGGGTTTGCTGGGTCTGAAATCTGTTCGTTATTCAAACCAGGATATGAGTGGCACCTGAGGCAGGGTGACCTCAGGTGAGACCTCCTCAGTGTCTGTGCTGTGAAGGCCTCGTCATATTGACAGTTGTCAGGCAGGAAGTTCAGTGGATCCTCTGCAGAACGACGTTAGTTCTGTTCAGTCCACATTAAATTACATGAGGTAAAAAAAATGCATTTGCACGTGTGAGGAAACACCTGGTGTTCGCAGAGCAGAAGCATAACTTACTGCTCAGCACCTCAATAATTCGTCCTGCACAGTTACAAAAAGCTGAATGTGTTTTTGTGCACGTTTTATAAAATATGACTGTAGATGATATTTCTGGGAGCTGTCGTCATGGGAGCTCAGTGTGTTTGCACCATCTCTCACTCTGTGTGTGTTTTCCATGTCCAGAAACTAAGCATGACATCACTGAGCAGTTATGTAATGCAGAGTCCCGGGCCTCCGTGAACTGACATCCCAAAACACCTTTAAATGCACACGGCCTCTAATGTTGATGTTACACTTCATCAGGCCCTGGAGCGGCGCCCCCAGAGGGCCGGGGTGTGATTAATGTGCCACCGGCAGGAGGCAGGCTGTGTGATGTGTAGGTGTGTGTTACACTGAGATGGATTGGGGCAGAACATACGTTACCTATCATGGAGCCGTGAAGGTTTTCAGGGGAGTTTCTGCCTCCTCTCAGCTGTGACCTCCCCCATTTTTCCACTGTCTCACTCATGTTGAATGGTCCAGAGCCAGGTCGGGTTCGTCTGATGCGTCAGGGCTGTCTCTGAGCTGTAGGTGTTCTCTGGGCCTTCCCCTCCGCCCCCCCTCCGCCCCCCCTCCGAGGAGGAAACGCTCGCAGGACTCGTGTTGTTTCTGTTGCCACGACAGTGACTCAGACAGCTGCATGTTGACGGCCGGGCCAGCAGATAGAGGGAGGGGGGGACGGGGGGGGCGAGGTTCAGGAAATGTGAGATTTGTGCGCGGCTGTGTTTGGTGTCGTCTGTAAAGAGGCTGCTGCTGCTGAAAGATCACAGTTTTGATCCAAACAACAAAACTACTGTTGATGTCAAATTGTGCTTGAGCCCACTCTGGTGAAGTAAGTGTGTCTATAAAAGCCTTGTCATGGTAACACCCAGTCAGCAGTAATGGAAAATCAATGTCTTTGCTCCTCTTTGTTCCTCTGTGCACAAACAGCAAAAATAATTGTTTTATTTTCAGCTCACATTTTAATTATGACGTCCAGCAAATAACCGGCATTGATTTGTCTCCATTAAAGTGAAACACAGTATTTAATTCTGTGTAAAA
The DNA here is from genome assembly GCA_037975185.1 of Centropyge bicolor. Taxonomy (NCBI): domain Eukaryota; kingdom Metazoa; phylum Chordata; class Actinopteri; family Pomacanthidae; genus Centropyge; species Centropyge bicolor. Next base: position 71,497 of record JBBMOC010000253.1, on the reverse strand, counting down.
CCCAATTATTATTTTTTTAATGACGAGTAAAGCGACCTTCTTAAAAACAGCTGCTGTTGATGAAAGTTGCTGACTCAAACTCAGACAGTGAGCTGAACGACACGAACACCTCTGCAGGTGATATTTCACTGTTAATTCTTTGTTAATACTAAAATGTTGAAATGACATATTTCAACTAGATATAACAAATGAAAAGTGTGGTGGAGCAGCCAGTAGAGAAAAGGGCTGAAGAAACACTTTGTCATGGTTTCATTTGCCTCTTGTGTTGAGTCGGTTCATTGAGTTTAACAGGCAGCTTTTACAGACTGTTCCAGAGTCAGTATCTTCTTAAAGAACAGGGAAGACGATGTGGTCGCCAGCCGTCTGATGGAAACTGAGAGGAACATGTGAGCTGCAATTAATGCAAGAAAAGGAGGACGACGTAGTTTTGAGGGTGTTTCCTTTTTGCTCCGGCTCTGGCTTCAGTCCCGGCTCTTTGATCCGGGGAGAAGGAGCTGATTTGCAGGTGGAGAAGCATCTGCCTCTCAGAGCTTCCACACACTCGTTCCTCACGTTTAAGGACAGAGGCAGCGAGGACAGGTGATGACAGCAGAGCCGAGCAGATGTTGGCCGAACGCCGGCTGCCGTCTCTCAAACAGCTCGAGAATGACACGAGAAAAAAGTCCTTCCTCTCCTGAGAACTGCAGAGTTACACAAGCCACTCTTCATCACAGGCGTTAGAGCTGAATCAAACCAAGTACTTCAGTACAATTTTGAGGTACTTGTACTTCACTTGAGTATTCTTGTTACAGAAGGTTAAAGTGTGTTCAAACACAGTTTTCTGAGAAGCCTGATGGCTCCTGTTCTCCTCAGACTCATCGAGCGCGAGCCCGTTCGACGACGGCCTGAAGGACCTCACAGACGTGGCCCCGAGTCGCAAGCGGCGCTTTCGTCACCTGGGAGCCCCCGAGCCTGCGGCTNCACACACACACACACACACACACACACACACACACACACACACACACACACACACACGGCCGTGGCTTCAGGCGGAGCAGCTGCTGATGAGCAGGAGGGTGGAGGTGGCCTCCGGAGCAAAGACCCTCTCCACCGTCCACTTTATGTGAACACACATAAGCTCCACTAATGAGTGTGTGGAAACATCGGGAGGCTGCATCGTGTTTGTGTTGGAGGAGAATATGAAGGGATTAGTTTTCATTAGTCCAGTTTGTGAAATATCTGAGTGTGAATTTGTTCCGCTCTCATATTGTGTTGAAGTTGGCTGATTCCTGTTTGATCAGGCCTTTGTTCACTTCAGCTCTGTCTCATCAGTGGTGAGTGACAGCTCACGGTCACCAGTGGTAGAATAAAACCAGGTACTTTTACTCAAGTACTGAAGTACATTTTGAGGTACTTTTTTCATTTTTCCTTTTTATGCTACTTTGCTCCTCGACTCCAGATGGAAGCATTAACTTTCTGCTGCTCTGTTCCTTTGCAGATTTATCACCAACTATAATCAACTAATAAATAATGATATGGTATTAAATTGCTTGCAGTGCTAATTGTGGCTAATTTGGCAGAGCCCTCCCCGCCTCGCCGGCTGGAGTTGAGCTTCCCTTCATGTTGATGATGAAGTTGAAGAGTCTGTTTCTGTGGCTGCTCTGCTGCCTGGTGTCTGTGGGAAGATGATGTCTCCATCTTAATCCGTCTTGCTCTGAATTGTTTTTCAAAACGAGCACAACCCCAGACTTATTAGAACGGCTGATTTGTCCTTTTTCTTTTCGACGTGTGTGTGCTGGTTCAGATCTGTGGGTCCAGGCTGCAGAAGCTCACAGAGCCTTGTGAGTGTTCTGATGTGAACTCGGGGGGGGGGGGGGGGGATTTCTGAGGGAGGTCTACGACTTGAACTGAGGAGCCAAAGTCGGCCGCTGGCCTCAAAGACGCACTTATGCAACTTTCCTCTTTTCTGCTCTGCTCTGCTCTTTCTTCTCCTCACACTCCTCTGTGTTGTGTCTATAGTCTGTGTCTCTGCGCTGGGAGTCAGACCATCACACGGCTCCGAGCCCCCCCCGCTGCTGCACATCCAAACCTCTCAATACTGCTGCTCTTGTTCCCGTATCGCTCGTGTGCCAGTTTCTCTTTGGATGTGGCCATTTAGAAAATATTCCAAAGCCGTGTCTCAGTCTGACGTTGTTTCTGTAGCCTTCCAACAGAGGGTGAAAGCGCCGTGTCCAAGCCTCTCCGAGTGCCAGCCTCTGTAAACTGTGCCACATGCAGATGGCTGGAAGTGGTGCCATCCATCCCAGCTGCTGTCAGGACAGGCTGGCCGTGCCCATTACCCAGAGTCATTACAGCCCTGACTGTACAACAAGAGGCAGTGGTGAGCCGATGAGCAGCTGTGGCTGGCTGGATGTTTGATCGCTGCAGAGGCTCGCTGCAGAAGCTGCCCCCCCCCCCCCCCCCCC
>JBBMOC010000253.1:0-61231 GCA_037975185.1 Centropyge bicolor | reverse complement strand
CTGTGGCTCCTGTTCCTGTGGCTCCTGTTTCTGTGGCTCCTGTTCCTGTGGCTCCTGTTTCTGTGGCTCCTGTTCCTGTGGCTCCTGTTCCTGTGGCTCCTGATTCTGCGGCCCTTGCTCCTGTGGCTCCTGTTTCTGCGGCCCTTGCTTCTGTGGCTCCTGATTCTGTGGCTCCTGATTCTGCGGCCCTCGCTCCTGTGGCTCCTGACCAGACGCTGCTCTGTCACACAGACAGAGACAGACTGCGACACGTCAGGCTACGAGTTCATTATCTCAAACATCAGTTTCATTTTCAATCAACAGCACATTCATCCCATGTTTGTCTCTAAAATACCAAATACTTTGATGAAATATCGGATCATTCTGACTCATTTAGCCTCAGTTATCTAAATGAAACCACATGAGACCGTTGAAACATGACGAGGAGACACAACAACTCATGAGCAATGAGACAATCTTTAACAATTTATTTAGAAAATTCATCATGTTTTTATATAAAATCTTAAACTGAAAAAGTGCATAATCGGCCACATAACGACTTAAGTGTGTGAAATGTGATGAGGACACATTGATGAGTGTCACATGTGCGACCGAAGTGTAACAGAGTCAGTGTTCGGAGCTGCGCTGCTGGAGGACATGTGATGTGTGTGATGCAGAGTTCAGTGTGGCCGAGCGCCTCGTGGCCCCTGATGCAGCACAGTCTGTGTGAACATGATGAGCTTCAGGAGGAGGACAGAAGCTCACGTGAAACATTTATTATTTTCATGAGTGAAGATGTGTGTGTGTGTGTGTGTGTGTGTGTGTGTGTGTGTGTGTGTGTCACTGACGTGTCTTTCCTGTTAAAAGACCAAGCAGTGAATTAAACCTTCCCACTGAGCCTCACTGTTATTTGTCTGGACTCAACCCCACAAACACAAAAGACTCGCTAGACTCATAAATGTGGATCCATCCGCCGCTGAAAATAGTCCCCAACACATGAACTGTTTGACTAACATGTTGGTTTGAGTCTGAGCGTGAGATCTGTTGACAACAAGACGTCTGTCTCCACCTGCAGGTTATTCTCCTTGGTGGTTAAAGCAATTAATAGTTCTAATGTGAAAACGCCCTCTAGTGGTGAAATAGATGCTTCACACTCGAAAAAATAAAAAACAATCAGCAGATGAATCCAGAAAGAAAAGAATCATTGAGCAAAATCATGCAACTGGACTCAACCAACTCCAACAGGAACATTTTCCTTCATACTTGGATGGTTTTACTTGTAACAGTATCTTGTACAGTATTTTTACTTCAGCAAGGATCTGAATACTTTTCCACAGCTGGAAATGAAAACAATGTGTCAGGTGTGTCAGGTGCATTGAATGAAGCCAGAAGCCATCCATCTCTCTCTCTCTCTCTCTCTCTCCCTCTCTCTCTCTCTCTCTTTCTCCCTCTCTCTCTCTCTCTCTCCAGGTGTGGTGTTTCACTACAGAGCTCACAGCAGCCGATACTCTCTGGACTTCCCCGGAGCCGTGGCTGCGTGTCGAGCTGTGGGCGCCGCCGTCGCCACACCTGAGCAGCTGACCGCCGCCTTCGAGGACGGCCTCGACCAGTGTGACGCAGGCTGGCTCGCAGACAAGTCGGTCAGGTGTGTGTGGAAACGTTACTGTTCACTATGTATTCAGAAAAAAAAACCTGTTGATGTTTCTCTGTTTTTAAGGTCTGTGAGTGTGAAAACAAGAAGATCTCCACCTGTTCTAATGCAAATCAACTTATTTCAAGAGACCACCTGCCTGATTCTCTCTCTCTCTCTGTAGGTATCCAATCAGAGTGCCCCGTCCCGGCTGTGCAGGTGACCTGTTGAGCCGAGCAGGAGTGAGAACATACGGCGTCCGTGACCCCTCAGAGAAATACGACGTGTACTGCTACGTAGACAAACTACACGGTAAACACCCAGTACAACAAACACATGGATGTGAGAGTGAGAGCAGAGCTGGAGTCAGGATGAAACACCTGCAGTGATGTCACTTCCTGTTCCAGCTCGAAGCTCCTTTCTCTTTGTCTTATATATAAATTTAATGTGAGCACGACCTGTATCGTTGAAAAGTCTTTCCTGTTCCTGTCCTCCGTCCCAAGGCGACGTCTTCTACCCTCCGTCTGTCGGACTCACCTTCCAGCAGGCGAGGGAGGAGTGTGAGAAGCTCGACGCCGTCATCGCCTCACCTGGCGAGCTGTTCGCCGCCTGGAGGGCGGGGCTGAACCGCTGCGACTACAGCTGGCTGTCCGACGGCAGCGTCCGCTACCCCATCACCGTCCCCCGGCCTCAGTGTGGGGGGGGCCTGCTGGGGGTCCGCACGCTCTACAAGTACGAAAACCAGACGGGCTTCCCGGACCCCACCGACAGGCACGGAGTCTTCTGCTTCAAAGGTCAGTCTGAAACACACGGCCCGGCCGTCAGCAGGTCTGAGGCTGAGGGAGGGGTCACATCAGAGCAGCAGGTCTGAGGCTGAGGGAGGGGTCACATCAGAGCAGCAGGCCGGTCACACACTGAGGGAGGGGTCACATCAGAGCAGCAGGCCGGTCACACTCTGAGGGAGTGAAGGAATCAGTGTGTTCAGGCCTCCAACACACTGAGTGATATCTCCCATATTAACTGTTTGATGAGCTCTTTTCTGACCTGACGCCTCCAAACAACAAACCAATCAAACAGAAAGACAGTTACAAGTATAAGAGAGAGAGTGTGTTGGCCTGCAGCCTGAGAAGCCTCATTCAATATGTTCATCACACTCTGTTTCAACCAGTGGGCTGTTCTTCAGCCCTCAGACTAAATCTGATCAGTTTAGAGACATGAGGGGCGAAAACTCTCCAGCGTTTCTCAAGTGAAGCAGAATATTATCCCATTAATCATCTGGAGATCCGTCAGATTTTCCTGCACACTCCTCTGGGTGCTGTATTAATATTTTAATGAGAGAAGCTATCGAGTGAAATTCTTTGTGAAGATGCTTTGAGCAGCTGAGCGTCTGCAGCTCCAGCGCTCTCCTTCCTTCCTTCCTTCCTTCCTTCCTTCCTCATCATGGAAGCAAATGTAGGTCACTCTCCTCCGAAGGTCCAGCCCTCTGACACGTCTGACTCATGAAGAAACCTGAGGTGTGTTTCAGCACAAACAGGCCTCAATGTGCAGCCGTTTAAAGGAGTGTGGACGGATCACAGAGGACAAACAGCAGAGGAACCCAAACAAGAGAAGCATCCACTCCCACTGTTTATGGTGGGGACGTTCTTTATGAGGGGAAAACCCGGCTCAGAGAGGGGACAGGTCCCTAATGCTTCCCAGCTGGACTCGGCCCAAACACAGGCGGAGGGAGGAGGAGGTGGAGGAGGAGGTGGAGGAGGAGGTGGAGGAGAGCGCAGATCCTGTTCTCCCACAGGAAACACCGTCAGTGAAAATCAGCTGCAGAAGAAGAGCGGCTCAGCGAGCGCGAGCGGCGTGCAGCAGGTACGCACCTCAGCTCCGATTCTTCACCGATGATGTCATCGCCAGCAGTCACATGTTTGGCAGCGTGAAGGTACTTTCTGGACCTGCAGGCTGTGTGATGTGTGGTGCCCAGCTGTGAGCGGCGGCAGGGCAGAGAGAGGAGAGAGAGGGAACGCTCAGGGAAGTGACAGCACGAGGACGGAGGCCAGGCCGGCCAAACACATGACCTCACCCCCGAGCCCCCATCAGGGTCCAGAGCAGAGCTGCTGGTCCACAGAGACCGACACCCACAGCAGCAAGAAGTACTCACATACTTCAAATACAAGTACAGAAGTATTGTCAGGAAAATGTGCTTCGGTAGCAAAAGTGTGTTCTGCAGTAAAAAGTGACTGATTCATTGTTGAACCTGGAATCAGGAGCTTGTTAATACTGTTTGACTGCAGGTTAAAGGTAACTGCAACAGGCCTTTTTACAAATGATCATTTTATAGACAAAGTTGTAACAAACCAAAACAATCTGCAGGTGAGTCGATAAAGAAAACAAGGAGCAGCCACAGCTGAAGGTTCAGTTCAGTCCACTGGTTCCAGTGATGGATGGACGGAAAAACTCGAGTCTGTTTCATCTGTGCTTCATCAATATTGGATCATTTTGCCCCTCGATACTGAAATGAGACGTCATGAGGAGTTGAGAGGGGAAATGTCTCTGAGAGGAAAACACAGGAAGTTAGAGAAAGAAAAAAAAAAAGTTGGAATATTGCCAAAGGTTTTTCCTCTTGTCTGAGCTGAAGGAGCTGGGCGAACGAGCGCCGACGCCCATGAAGCTGTGAGTCAACGTCCAGTGAAGAAACCATGTGATGAGAGGACGAGGAGACAGAGACCCTCCTCACATTCACACAGAAACGGTTTGACCTTTGACTGGAGCCTTTAATGACGTCACCTGGTTGTGTCGTCTTCTTCTCGCTGCAGAATCGACTCCAGCAGCCGTTGATCCTGATGAACTCAACATTCAGTCACATCTTAGTTTGTTAAAGTTCGTCTAACATCTGGATGGAAGTTTGACAGCTCCTGTTTTAAGAGAGGTCGCAAAAAGGAAACGCTGGTTTAAAAAAAACAATCAAAAGTTTTCTCATGTAAGATCTTAATCTGAAGGGAAGTGTTTCCCTCTGAAATGTGATGGAGCAAAGTAAAGTACCTCAATGTTGTACTTTATACTTCAGTAAATGTACTTAGTTACTTTCCATCACTGTGCATGAGGAGGAGGTTGAAGCCCCCCCCCCTTCAGTCCGTCCATACGTGCCCCTGACAGCCAGCAGGGAGATGGAGGGAGTCCATTACGCACCGTTTATTAAAGCATGATGTCAGTGACGTTCAGAGCTGCTTTCTCCCAGGACACCAACTACATGAACTCAGCACTCGGAGCCGCACAAAGGACGGCATTGTGTGTGTGTCTGGAGTCCGATTTCCATCGTCCCTCATATGGAACGGATTCCTTCATAATGAGATATAAATCTTTGTGAGCATCACAGGCTGTTTGTAAGAGGCCTTCACAACAACACCCCCCCCCCCCCCCCCCCGGTCTGCTCACGCCTGTAAACAGTTTGTGTTCAGAGCAGAAGAAGAGCAGATTCAGCTTCAGCAGGAAAAAGCAGTTCACTGTGGAAGCTACTGTATTTTAAAGGGAGTAAGTCCAGGCGGTTCGATCTCAGCTCAGACGTCGTTCCCTAAAAATAATCCTCCTGACTTCACGTTTCAGAAATCAAACCTGCTTCGTTTCCTTTTATAGCTGCGATCTAACAGTCTGACAGTTTTATTTTTTCAATGAGTCACGACAATTCTGATTCACTCCACAAACATTTTCTCTGGGATTCAGCTGATGTTGGTTCGACTCCACTGATGACGAATTACGTAAAGACTGAGGAGCATTGTTTCCAAAGACACCGAAGGTTTGTAGTCAGATTTTCAGATATGTGAGACTGTGAGGACTCAACCTGCTCGTGGACTTCAGAGAGGACTCAAACACTTTCATTGATAATTATTCTCTATGTTATATTATGGTTTAAATTTACGTAACTCATTATCTGACAGGTCCCATTTTTTCCATCTAAATGACTGTAAATACTTCGATACCCATGAGCCTCAGCCACGCTGTGACATCAGAGCTGCAGTTTTGTTTGTGTGAACCTTTGACTTTTTTGGTCAAAGAACCAAATATCTCAACAACTATTAGATGTTTGTGATGATCACGAAATCTTATTTATCATTTTACAGTTATTCTTCTGTTTGGATTGGTTGTATCTGAGAAAAGTCTTTTCAGCCCAGTGTGCATTGTCTCATCCTGTAGAACCGACTGTTTTTACATGTAAATCACAGATAGATTTCTTCATCAGTAGCAGTTGAGTCGACGCCGGCTCTCAGTAGCTTCAGTAGCTTCAGCTGAGTCCGAGCTTCAGCATCATGAAAAGGATCCAATGACTTTGGTCGTTTCTCACATTAACAAAGTTTCTGTTTGCTGAACTCTCACCACACTGAGGTTTTCTCTTCTTCTTTGCTTCCTTCTCTTACAGCTAAACTTCCAGAGCCGACCACCGCGAGTCCAGCGACGACCCCAGCCGAGCATAAACCCCACCCCCACACCTCAACCCTGGAACCGCTCCTAAACCCTGAGAGAGCTGAGATTCAAGCGAGACCAGCAGATCCTGAGAGGCCACACACAGGCTGGCCGGACCAACCTGGAGCCCCCCCCACAGAGGCAGACCGCACCGCCGCCTCCCTGCCCCCCCTGATCGACGACCATGATGCTGTAGAAGTTTATGACTCACACAAGGTGGAGTCGGTGCCAGTCAGAGGAGACGTCCTGGTCCCCATGCAGCTCCCTCCTTTGCCCACCACCCGCTCGCAGCCCGCACACCTCGACATCCCCCACGGGGGAGAGGAGGGGGGCCCGGCGGGGTCAGGCCGGGGTGAGAGCGGTGGCAGCGGGGAGGCAGGCAGCAGCGATGACAGCTCCGGGGGGGCTGAGGCGGGAGCGGCGGTGACCCCAGCACAGGTGTGGGTGGAAACCACATCGAGACCAAGTTGGCTTCTGGAGACCACCGTGGAGCCGGAGCGGGGGCCGGGAACAGCTTCAACGCCATCAGAGCCTCTAGAGGTCTCCTCAGACCGCGTCACTCCCGGACCAGGGCTGCAGGTGGAAACCACATCGCAGCCAGGTCGTCCTGCCGAGACCGGACAGGTGGGGCAACAACCCGCCGTCGTTTTTAAAGAGGATGTCACCCCTGGAACTGCGCTGACCTTTGACCTCAACCAATCACCGGCCGTTCCTGCCGACGGGGACTCATCGGCCAAGCCACCGATCCACCTCATCATCGTCAACGTGCACGAGCAAAATCACTCAGGTGAGTTCAGGGACACACACGTAGCTCAGGTGATGAATCCGGTTTGAGCATGAGGACTGATGAGACCACCTCGGACCAGGTCGGTTCCAGTCTGGGTCAGTTTGTATCAGTTAGCTTTGATTTACAGTCCTCCATGATTTACTTCCTCATCCAGGATCTCAACAAACTCTTTCTTCCTTTTTTGGCGTTTTCTTCACAAACGTCTCTTCAGACAAACAGCGTCAGATATTGGTTTGTTTTGATTCGAGAACACGTGACAGTTTGCCTCCAGAGCTCCACTGTTTAATGACAGAGCTTCAGTCCGATGTCTGGGGTTTTTACTTAGTCGCCAGTTTCCTGCCTTCCAATCAGATCGTCTCAGTTTTCATTATTTACTCAAACTAAAATGTTTCACACTGAATGATGAACGTTGAGAACTGTGAGAAAATCCAACAGCTTTGATCCTGTTGATGTGGTTGAAAGTAAAGCGTCCACAGGTGCGACTCATCGAGCAGAGGTTCAACAGAGAAACTGACCTCTGACCTCCACTGAACCACAGCTCACATCTACACTTGTGTTTGCTGTATTTCCATCTACACCTCCCTCGAGCCTTTGTGCTCTGGGACCCGACGGCCTCAGATTTCACGTGAAGTTAGTTATCAGTGTAGGAAACAATTAATGGCTGGTTACTTTTGTATTTGCCTGCTGACAGATTCTCACACACAAACACACACACACTGTTTGCAGATGTGGAAAGTTATGAAGTCAGTCGTCTCTGCTCGGCCAATTTCAGAGCTAAACATACTGTAAACACATCACAGCGTCTCCAGTGGGAGAGCAGCAGGAAACCATGAGTGCTCACATCGATCAGAGCACACACACACACACACTCACACACACACACACAGACACACACAGACACACACACACACACACGCTGGTGGTCCGATGGAGTGATTAGCCTCTGTTCTCCTCAGCAGGCGTGTCTAACAAGCTGTGAGTTCAACTTCCACATCTCAGTATCTGTAGAAAGAGTCGGCAACAAACCACTAATTGTTGACCTTCATTGTCTTCTCTCTGGGGAACGGCCTGAATTACTGTAACTAACAACCTCTAGAAATCTCCCCGATCTCAGTCTGTGTTCGCTGTGTTTCCACCGTGGATACATCAGTGAACAGGCCCAGGGGCCCCAGAGCTCAGCATCCAGTTAAAGTGACTAGTGTGTCCTGTTGAGAGCTCCGTCAAAAGTACTGTGGGATGTTTCTGGCCTCTGATGCTGAGTCTGATCTGACTTTAATGCTTTGTTCGTATTAATCAAGCGGCAACCTCCGGCGCTGAAAAATGAAGCCAATGCGGAAGTGCAAAAATATATTAATAACATATTTACAGCCTGGTTCAAAACATGGCTCTAGTCTCATAAGCTGTTTTTCTACTCCATGACAACTCTGGGGGGGGCGAATTTTTTTTATAAGGCGTTTGTTTAAAATATACAGCATACATCATTATGCAATCTAAGTGGCGCCACTTTGATTGACAACTAGCCACTGACGGTCTAAAGGGCGTCACCCCGGCTAATTCTAGTCACTGAGTTTGGGAAAGAGATGGTCGTGGGGTTAGCCGGCTAGCAACGATATTTAGCATTTAACCTAGCTGGTTAGCCGTAGCTAGTTTGATTATTTCGAATAAAGCGGCTTTTTTCAGCCAATAGCGTTCATTCGACCCGCCTCAGCTCCGCCCTCGCTCCACCTCTTTGTCCATATTTGGAGTAACCGGAGGTAGACTACCAAGATGGCTACGCACTACGATTTGCTTCATTTTGCTCTTCAGAAACCTATGGGTGACGTCACGGACACTACGTCCATATTTTATACAGTCTATGGTATTAATTGAACCCCAGATCAGACCAAAGACAGTGATGTCACAGTGCACTGACACACCCTGTGGTACGTTTCTACATCACTGCAGCGAGGTGGAGCTGAAACCACTGGAGGTCAAAAACAAGACTTTCAGCTGCTGCTCTTTGAGCAAAACAGCTTTAAGAAAAAGTTGCACCACATGTTTCCTTTGACGGTTTGACGACAACAAGCTGAATACAGTTTCTCAGCAGATTTATCAGTGACATCACAGTGTTGAAGAGGAGGCGGCTCAGTCAGTCACTGACACTGAGACAAACATGAAGCTTCTTGTTTTGGACGTAGATTTACCAAGTGTTTCTGTGTAGAGAAGTGTGAGCAGGAGGTGGGTTTCACCCCCCCCCCAAACACTCGCTCAAATTACAGCGCTGGTGTGATGGTTGCCCCCCGGCCATGTGGTGCCATCTTCCAGGAGCCGTGTTTGTTATTGAAGTGTCGAAGGCAGATTCTGTTGCACAGGTAAGACATCATCAGATAAAGGCGAGAGGCCGACGACTCGCCGTCTCCACGCCGTGAGGAAATTAGGGAAATTGAAGCAAACGAAACCTCTTCCTGTTTCATGCTGTGTCACACAGAGGCTTTTTGACTGTGGCCGACATGTTGCGACTAACGCAGGTTAACTGGATTAGTCCAGTTCAAAGAGGAGCTCCCGGTCGGCTCCCGGTCGGCTCCCGGTCGGCTCCAGTCTGACTCAGGTGTGTGTCTGTGGTCTCACATATCGCTTCCATGTGGACCATAAAGTCTGAATGAAGAGACACAGGCGTGCACTGTTAGAGAGCCGCCGCCGGCTCCGGCTGACCTTCATCATGAGCCACTAACATCCAGAGATGCCCTTTGTTTTAATAGACATCAGAAACAACTGAGACGTCGAGCCAAGAAAGAGAAGCTGTGAACAAACAGTTTGAGTGTGTTTTATTTGACATTGTGTTCGTCCATGTCTTGTCTGTCTCCAGTTGACCAGATCCTGGACCTTCTGAACCAGCCTGCCACCGGCATCGGCGGCCCTCACTCCCTCTTCCCTCAGATCACCGACCTCTCGCAGGTGACCAGCGACGCTGTGCAGGGCAGCGGAGAGGTGGATCCTCTCGAGCCTTTTCCCATCAACCTGCCTCCGACCGTCAGCTTTGTCAATGGAAAACACGAGGTACCGTCCCTACAACACAGTAACTTATGTCAATGTTGTACTCTCCATGTTAACGGGTGGGTGATGGAGGAATACTCTTCGTGTTTGCTGTGGTGGAGGTTTCACTGATCAGGAGCTACAGCGTCTGATTCTGAGGATTTGAGTTTGAATTGCAGTAAAACAATCATAATTTCTGGGCATTCATCCGTGTTTTTGATCCGCTCAGGTGACACTTGAGCCGGAGCTGCCAGAGGAAGCCAGAGGAGACCAGTTTGAGACGGCCACTCCCGTCCAGCTGGGAGAGGTGGAAGACAAAGAAGAAGAAGAGAGGGAGGAGGAGAGCGTGACTCCCTTTGACTACGCCGCCATCGAAATCCACACTGAGGAGACTCCCACAGAGGAAACCAGCGACGCAGTCCTTCCCACAGACATGTACCCAGACGTCCTCACAGGCTCGGGCACTGACACGGCTCCTGATGTCTTTACTGACTTCGATGGAGTCAAAACCCAAGAACCAGGTGACCAGACAGCAACAACCTCCATGACCCCCCCCACACTCCCGGTCTCATCGCCAGCTCCCACCAGGTCAGGCCCAGCCCTCCCGGGTGCCCCCCAGCCTGTCACCGATGGAGTGTCCACCTACGAGGACATGGAGGGTTCTGCCAGCCGCGGCACTGATGACGAGGCCGGCGCTCTGCAGGAGGGCTCTGCCGACGACGCTCCGCCCACCCCGGCCGCCGACAGCCAGGCCGCTGTGATGACTGATGAGACAGAGCTCGGATGGACGGAGGCTCCTACTTTAATCCCAGAGACGCAGTCACAGGAAACCACCACGCACACTCAGACAGAAGACCTCGAGGGATCTGCCTCCGGAGAAGACGAGGCTTCGGGACAAGACGTTCAGCCGCCGGAGAAGCCCACGTTCACCAGCACGCTGCCGCCGATCCATTCCAGCCTTCACAGCCAGCAGCCTCAACCGGCAGCAGGCACCGAGGCCACAGAGCTGCCTGTGGTTGTTCCAGCTGTGGACACCGGCTCAGAGACAGGCTCAGGTGCAGAGCAGCTGTCCGGAGGGGGGGAGCCTTCTGGGGAGCAGGGTGGTCTGGTTGACCTTCCTACAGAGGTCGCTGTTACTGTTTTACCAGATGTGGCAGCTGTGACTTTCGGAGACCGAACCACATTCACCACAGACGCCAAGGTCGTGACCTCAGAACCGAGCACACCAAAACCCTCCACACACGCCCCCCATGCTGCCGCAGATGATCAGAAACATCCCGCTTTTACCACCGAGCCTGAACCCACATCCCCTGAGGACCAGACCCCGCCCCCCACTGAGCGGCACGGACTCCAGACTGAGCAGTCCACCACGACCTCCACCCAGCATGTGACCCCCCCGATGCTTTCCACTACGTCGCCCTTGTTCACGTTCGAGCAGAGCCCCCACTCCGTCCCCCAGTGGGCTCTGACCCCTGACCCCGAGGCCACCCCCCTGCCGGAGGACGACTCTGTGGACTACGACAGGGAGCCTCCTCTGCTGGAGTCGCTCCCTCAGACCCCAGAAGAGACAGCGACCACAGAGCGAGCAGAGAGCGGCACCGACTCGGCCTATCCTGTGGAGGCCAGCACGGTGAACGTGAGAGGTACGAGAACCTCACGGTTTGTTCTCACACAGTCGTAAACATCACAGCTTATTTTCATGGTCTGCCTCCCGTCACTGGCTCAGAGTGTTCCACTGAGTAAAATGACCAGCTGTTGTGGTTCAGCTGACCAGTTGACCCAAAACTAGACCCTGTGGTTAACGTTGCCATGGTTACCAGACTTTCCTACCTATCACAGGTTTGCATTATTATCGTGGCAGATGATCCATGTAACAAGATAGAGCCAGTTGTAGAATATAAATATAAAGCAGAATATAAATGTTGTTTAACAGACGTTAGATTTTTGCTTTATTTGTATTTTCAAGCAACGTGTTTTACTTTGCCCAGAGAATAGAAAAGATGAGAGGGTGAAGACGAGCTGATGAGTTTTGATGTGTTGCTAAGCTGTGATTGGATCAGTCTCTGCTCAGACTCAGGTTTATTTCATGGTCACTTATTGAGAACCAGCGATCACATTGAAGAAGTGACAGTGATTCACTTCCTGGTTTGATTTTAATGGATTTGCATTGGGGGTTTTTGTTCAGATCTCCTGCCGTGCTCAACCAGCGTGTGTCAGAACGGAGGCACCTGCTACAAAAAAGGAGCTCAGAACATCTGTGTGTGTGCACCTGGATTCACTGGGCAGCACTGTGAAACAGGTACACACACCTACACATACACACATACACACACATACACACACACACACGCCTACACACACACACCTACACACACACCTACACACACACACCTACACACACACCTACACACACACACCTACACACACACACCTACACACACACATACACACTCACACCTACACACACACCTACACACACGCCTACACACACACACCTACACACACACCTACACACCTACACACACGCCTACACACACGCCTACACACACACCTACACACACGCCTACACACACACACATACACACACACCTACACACACGCCTACACACACACCTACACACACACACCTACACGCCTACACACACACACATACACACACACCTACACACACACACCTACACGCCTACACACACACACACATACACACACACCTACACACACACGCCTACACACACACACACCTACACACACACCTACACACACACACCTACACACACGCCTACACACACACCTACACACACACACCTACACACACACACCTACACACACACCTACACACACACAGTCCTCTGCCTGACCTCTAACCATCTGGGCCTGGTGCTGACAGACGAGGGATAACAGGCTGCTGTTGTGTGTCCTCAGACGTGGACGAGTGCCAGTCGAACCCGTGTCTGAATGGAGCCACCTGTCTGGACGGAGTCAACTCCTTCACCTGTCTCTGCCTGCCCAGCTACGCCGGGGAGCTCTGCGAACAAGGTGCTGCACCTCCGTCACCACAAACTCACTGTCGCACACAAAACGTAGAAAAGCGAAGTAGTACTGCAGTTTCTGACAGACAAATAATGACAATCCCACTGGACACTGGAGTATTTCCATTTCACTGTATTCTCCTCTACACATCACTGCTCGATAACTTTAGTCACTGGTTACTTTGCAGATTCAGATTAACAGTATTAAATATAGTCCTTAATAGTGATGTGGTAAAATGAGGCTTTATTGATCTCAGGGGAGAAATCCACAAGCTGTGTATACATTGATTAAAAGCAGGTGCAGCATTAAAGTGATGAACACATGAACGTGTTGATTCATGTACTTTGTGGTGAAAAAGAAACGAGTCAGATCCAGACAGGTTGGAAACAAACCAACAGTTTATCTGATGCTGCCTGATGAAATAAGGATTCAATTATGTGAAGCAGTCCAGGTCAGACTGACAGGTCAGGCCTGATCCTTCAGTCCAGCAGGTCTAAATTACTTTGGATGTTTTACTTTCTCCTTCGTTTTCTCTTCCAAACGAGTTTGTTTAACCCGGAGGTTTGTCTGATCGTCTCAGTTTCATCAGCTGTCGAACTTCTTTTCTGTCTTATTATCACTGAAAGAAAGATGCAAAGCTCCAAAACTAAGACCCAACGAAGCGTGTTGGATCCACCGAGCTCACAGGTGGATCCAGATCCAGATCCAGACCCAGATCCAGACCCTGAGTCCTCTGCTCGGGGCTCAGCTGGTCCAGCTCTGGGTGTTGGCTCCTCAGGAGATTAGTTCCAGCCTCTCGTCCAATATTTCTGCCATTACTCAGCAGCTAATGGAGGCTCATGCTCACAGGATTCATATTTCCATGAAAGTGAGCAGCTTTCAGAGAGGTCCAGATCTGCTCGCTCCACGTGTTCTCGGAGCCAAGATGTAAAATGATATCAGATTAAAAAAACTGAGGTGACGAGTTTTAACGGTTTGTTTGTTCTTGTTTGATTTAGCAGGAATTCATCAAGTCTCAGATATTTTACTGACAGGTTGAAAAGCCAGGTCAGGCCTTTTTAAGTCGTAAAAAATGAATGATGAAAGATTTTTTTCCAGTGAACTTTTTGCTGCCTGCAGTAACTCATTCACTGCAACAACAGAAGAACTGAATAAAAAGTATAAAGTCTAGCAGTAAAAGTACCTGCTGTCACTGCGCAGGAGAAGCATCATCATATATTATACTATATCTGATATGATGAATGTTTTTATGTCCAGCCTCTGTCCTGTCTTCACTGCTCCTGTCAGAGTCCGTTCTTGGTGCAGTGAACAGAAAGTGGAAACACCCTCATTCTTCCTCTGCTGCGTGTGCTCGTGCAGCCGTGTTCGCTGACATGAGGCTCAGCTGTGGAGCACCGAGCAGGCGGCAGAGCCTCGCTCCCGGAGCTCAGAGCTCTCTGTCAGTGGAAAGAGGAGAAAAACAGATAATTGCTCTTTATTTTCCCAGAAAGCTTCTGCAGCTGTGTGGCTCTGAATCAGTGCTGAGTCAACCTCTCCTTCATCTCCTGGACCGGTTCAGCTCGTCTGTGCCCAGCTGATCGGAGCCAGGAGGAGAGTCAGGAGTCAGAGCTCTGACCTCACCTGGGCCTCCAGGTGGCTGCACAGTGCACTCATTAAGACCAGAGGCTCGACGATAGCTCGTGCCCCGAAGCCTCGACGGCAACTTTCCATCCTGGCTTCACTGGCGCAGCGACACAGAACTCCTTTTGTTTACTGAGCCTGATAAAGCAGAGCTGATGATGTGGCTTCAGGTCATTGTATATCAAACTGTGTGTGTGTGTGTGTGTTACTGAGCTCATTGAGCTGCTCCCCAGCTGAGCCTCAGCTCTGGTCTCTGAACAAGAGTCTGATGAAGGAGTAAACAAATCCAAGCTGTTGTGCAGCTTAAATAGCTTCATTGTTGCGACGGCTCGGCTCCAGCTTCAGCTGCTGAGGGCAACAGTACAATCTGCTGTGAGCGGGGACGGGGGAGCGCCCTCCTCTGGGACGGAGTTCAGGGCTTTAACTCTGGATCTTTGTCTCTGCAGACACCGAGGTTTGTGGATTCGGCTGGCAGAAGTTTCAGTCTCACTGCTACAAGTACTTCACGCACCGCCGCACCTGGGACGCCGCGGAGAGGGAGTGCCGGCTGCACGGCGCCCACCTGGCCAGCATCCTGTCGCAGGAGGAGCAGCTCTTCGTCAATCGTAAGTCTGCCATGTGACGTGTTCTGTCAGACCGGGTCATCGCTGGTGTCCAGGGCTCGGCTGGGGGTCGGGGGGTCGTCTGGCAACAACCCCACCTTCACACTAGTCTCTGCACTGTAACTGTATCTACTGTTAGATCCTGTTTTCATCCACAAACTGACATATCTCAACAGCCTTTGAGTTGATTCATGGTCCCCTCAGGATCAACTGTAATCATATGAGTGATCCCTTAACTTTCATCATCAGGGCAAAACTGTAATAGAATATGTGCCAGACTGATGAGCTTCATCAGCCTCATCTGGACTGTGAATGTAGTGCTAATTAGCAAATGTCAACGTACTTAATTAAGATCATGAATATGACATTTTGAGTATTGTTACTGACAAGCTGCACCATCAGGTCAAAGACCCAATCAAAGAGCCAGAAAACCAAAAAGCTGATTTTTCTTTAAATATTAAGATGATTTTTGTGCTTTCCGCTGATGAACTGAACTCTGTGAGTAAATCTACGTCTTTATTTGAAGCAGCTCTGCCTGTAAAAAGCTTGCTGCTGTTTTATTGGTCCGTGCACTTTAAGAAATCGAGGCCTTTAATCCATTGGTGAAACAAAACCAGCTCGTTTAAAACAGAAACTTCCCACAGACGATCACAGCTGATTGTGTTTGAGCTGCACGTCGACGGCCTGACGCTTCGTCTGCTCTGCTGTTTGTTCACACTCTGCCACACACACACACACGCACACGCACACGCACACGCACACGCACACGCACACACACACACACACAGACACACAGACACACACACACACACACACACACAGACACACAGACACACACACACACAGACACACGCACACACCACACACCACACACACACACACACACACACACTCACACACTCACACACTCACACTCACACACACACACACACGCACACACACAGACACACAGACACACACACTCACACACACACACACATGCACACACTCACACACTCACACTCACGCACACACACAGACACACAGACACACAGACACACACACTCACACACACACACACACGCACACACCACACACCACACACACACACACACACACACATCAGCGCTCCATCACTGGTGTGTGTGCTTGCTCTCTGCAGGTCTGGGCAGTGATTATCAGTGGCTCGGCCTCAACGACAAGATGTTTGAGAGAGACTTCAGATGGACGGACGGGAAGCCGATGGTAAGTCTGAGGACGAACTGTGAGCCTGTGTATTTTTGTGTTTTCTCTGTGGACGGCCACGTCCATCGATCCACTGCTTTGGTCCAGACTGAGACTCAACACCTGTTCGACTGATTGGCTCAAAACATCCAGGTTTTAACAGAGTTCAAACAAACCTCAGTGGTTTTAAGGGTGAAGCTTCCCATCAGGATTGTTGTGTAGCAGCCTGGGTTTCATGTTCTCTCTAATGAAAGGCGGGACTTAGTTCCATGTTATGGCACCGGCATGCAGGAAAGAAGCTCCGCCCTTCTTCTGCTGTTTAGTTGATTCAAAGCAGAAACAAAGCACATCACTTCCTGTGTGCCGGCGGCTCCCAAAGCGTCTCCTGATGACACGCTCTCACACTCGTCAGCTGTGGAAGCATGTGAGCTGTGCAGTGAGAGCCCGGCTGAAATGTGACGCCGGGGCGACGCTGCTGCTGCTGTCATGTGTCATCGTTCGCAGCGGAGACACGCCCTGACCATAGACTGTATAAAATATGGACGTAGTGTCTGTGACGTCACCCATAGGTTTCTGAAGAGCAAAAATGAAGCAAATCGTAGTGCGTAGCCATCTTGGTAGCCTACCTCCGGTTACTCCAAATATGGACAAAGAGGTGGAGCGAGGGCAGAGCTGAGGCGGGTCGAATGAACGCTATTGGCTGAAAAAAGCCGCTTTATTCGAAATAATCAAACTAGCTACGGCTAACCAGCTAGGTTAAATGCTAAATATCGTTGCTAGCCGGCTAACCCCGCGACGATCTCTTTCCCAAAATCAGTGACTAGAATTAGCCGGGGTGACGCCCTTTAGACCGTCAGTGGCTAGTTGTCAATCAAAGTGGCGCCACTTAGATTGACAGCTATGAATTGTGCATAATGATGTATGCTGTATATTTTAAACCAACGCCTTATAAAAAAATTCGCCCCCCCCAGAGTTGTCATGGAGTAGAAAAACAGCTTATGAGACTAGAGCCATGTTTTGAACCAGGCTGTAAATATGTTTTTTTCTGTGGTAAAATCGGACATTTTAACATGGGGCTCAAATGTAATTGACTCCCTTCTGCAGCCTGCTCTAGTGGTTATTTGAGGAACTGCAGCTTTTTTGCACTTCCGCATTGGCTTCATTTTTCAGCGCCGGAGGTTGCCGCTTGGTCTCGGCGCAGACAGCTGGAGGTTGTTGCTCCCAGCAGCACCACGGTCTGCTCACATGTGTTGAATGAGCAGCCTCTCCTGAGGGCGGGTGGTGCTTTTGAGAGGCTGGATCGTTTCTCAGTGTCGTGCAGAAGTGACCCAGTTATGATGAGGAACGACCTCGTAGGGATGAGCCGACACTCACATGTTTATTGGGACGTTTATTGGCTGTTTGACAACGAGGTGACAGAGTGAAAACGTGTGTCCTGACAGCAATATGACTACTGGAGGCCCAACCAGCCGGACAGCTTCTTCCAGTCCGGAGAGGACTGCGTGGTGATGATCTGGCACGAGGGAGGACAGTGGAACGACGTGCCCTGCAACTACCACCTGACCTTCACCTGCAAGAAGGGAACAGGTACGAACACCTGACACCAATCCACAGCAGTGTCCTGTCTTCTGCTCACAGATTCATTTCAACAAAGTCAGGTTGTGTTTTTGGAGTTTGACCCGTTCTCGTGACTGAAAGTCCGGATGTCTTCTTTAATGTGTCTCCATCCACCAACTGAAATACTGAGGCACCAAGTTTCAAGTAGTCAGACTGGTGATTTGACTTTTGCTGTTACTGTTGTGTTTATGTCTTTTCTGCTGCCCCTCACTGGCCAAAACATGTCACTGCAGCTTTAACACTGCTCCCGTGTTCTGTCCTCAGTGTCGTGTGGGCAGCCGCCTGTGGTGAAGGACGCTCGCGTGTTCGGGGCCATGAAGCCTCGCTATGAGATCAACGCCCTGCTGCGCTACCACTGCAAGCAGGGCTTCATCCAGAGGCACACGCCCACCATACGCTGCCGCGCCAACGGCCAATGGGACGCCCCCAGAGTCACCTGCACGAGCCGTGAGTGCTGATGTTTGAGCGGCGTCGCTTCAGAGTCACGAGGCCGGTCGACATTTCCGAGTGTTTTCTCACGCTGTTTTTCTTCTGTCTCCTCAGCTGCAACCTACCATAAGTCATTTGTTTCCCGGCGCCGCAACAACCACAACAATGATCAACAGAACCGACTCTACAACCACCACATCCATCACAGCAAGAGTCAGCAGAAACACAGTCCGAACCAGGAGCAGCAGCAGAGTTACGACCTGATGCCGAGCCTGTGGGAGCCGTCCCACAGCCGACTGCAGCTGAGGGAGAAGAGGCAGCCGCCAACACACCAGCCGCAGCGGAGACACTGAGCGGCGCCGCGGCTCTGTGGATCAGCTGGTGACATCGTCCCGAGGCATCGACAGACAGAGACGCACTGAGCTGTCTGTCAATGGCTCTCTGCAGGACGCGGGACGTTGTCCAACATCTCTCCAGGACCCCAACTGTAACACTCGTGACAGTTTAGTTTCAGTCGTAAAGTTAATCACTGATTTGATCACGTCTCCAAACAGGAAGAGGACTCGCTGTGAGTCACCGGTGTTTTCACGGCTCACGGCCTGATCGAGGGTCTGAGCGCGCTCCGTCCACTCTGCAGACTCCGTTTAAAGCTGCTCTGTGGAGTTTTTATAAACACAGTTTACATAGATTTTGCATTGATCCCTGCTGAGGCCTGTTTGTTGAAGCATCTCTTTCCCCATGAAACATTTGTTCAGCAAAGTTTGGTCGTTTCCATCCATGTTTACTGGCAGGAAGACGAAGCGTTACGATCTGCGAGGTGAGGGTCATGTGACCGACCGGATCGCCAGAACTAAACTACTGACGAGTTTAATGGCTTTTTACAAAGAAAACATTTGAAACAGAATCATTTTAGTAACTGATTATTGAAAATCACTTTGATTTTCTTCTTCTTGATGTCGACAGCGTCCAGCTGCGCTCGTCTCTGTCCGTCCTCACCTCGCAGGTCCATGTGATTCCTCCAGAGTCTCCTATTGGCCAGCCAGCAGTCCCACCTGTGTTCACGCTCCACAGCGCCTCTAGTGGCCATAAACTCCACAGGGTGTCTTTAATATTGGGAAAACATGGCACAAACAAACTGAGCAGTCTCGTGTCAGTGTCGCCACCAAAACACATCATTCACTGAGAGATATGTGGTTCAGTTTTATGAGTTCTTTCCCAACAGTTTGGAGAATTGAGATAATGTCACAAATCACGAATTCATCCCTTTAAATTATTCTCATAACATTCGTCCTGTTTTGGTTTGTGCTGTTTGTTACGACCTGTTTTTACTGGCTGATTTCACATGTAGATTTTTGTACAAAACATTTTAGCTGAGCAAAGGTTCTCAAAGGGGGGGTGGGGGGTTAAAGAGCGGCACACAGAGCTGGAGATTATTATGAATGTGTGTGTGATGTGTGTGTGCCGGGACTATTAATCATAGGGTTTATAATATAGATACTATATGAAGCCATATGAATTTAACTTATTGTATACTTAAAAACTCTGAATGGACTGTGATGTTAAATAAAGGTCGTTGGAACTGAAGTGATTCTGTCAGTGATGACGTCTTTGCTGTTTACAGGTTCTGTGATGATGTTGTGCTGTGACTCAAAATCAACCCAACGACTTCATCACCAAAATGCTCCTGATTGTTTGACTGTTGGGGTTTTGGGTTTCCAAGTGTTTTCAGCCACAGACGCTTTTTTCCTACAGATCTGGGATCTGTGTTTTAATCCAACGAATGAGGGAATGTGAAACAACTTCTTCAAGATTCACAAGATTTTTTTATGTGATCCTGCATTTGACCTTCTCCTCGTGTTTCTCATTTCTTTTTATATAATGTTTGTCAGTGTATACTCACTGTGTGTTTTTCTACTCCATGTGGTGACTGGAGCTTCACTGAATCTGTGGCAGAGCTTGTTTTTATGTAATCGTTGTTTCTCTCTGTTTGAGTGACTGTAAGAATCCTCCTGGTTTCACTGTCTTCGTCAGCTGTGTGTGCAATAATAGGAACTCTTATAACACAACCTGTGTGTTTGTGCACTTTATTTCAACGACGAGTCTGTTTGTTCCCAAGAAAAAACAAAAAACAACAACACGTCTGTCCGTCTCTCATCACTGCCTGACTTCCTGTCTCTGGCTCTCTGCTCCGAGCTCATTGGTTCCTACAAAGGACGTAAAACTTTAAAGCTGCACTAATCAATATTTTTGATTTAACGTCGGATCAAATCTAATTCTCACTTGTGATTCACATCATACTTGAAAACCAACAGGATGCACTCATGGACTCAAACACTGCAGTGCTTCAGTCAGCTGCTATAACGTCTCCAAACCACCAGGTGTCGCTGTGCTGCTGACTTTAAAGCCCTGAAGCTTCCCTTTGTTCTTTTAAATACAAACAAGAAAAAGAGCCCAAAAGCTTCATGAGGCTTCATCCACTCGTCTCGTTAGTGTGTGAGCAACTAACTGGTGAACGTAGTGGAGCTAAAGAGTCAGATGTTTCTCTTGGGGAGTTGGTGGAGACCAAAACAGAGCTGACAGAGTGAGTGTTGGATTTACATTCAGCAGGTGACACAAACACAGCGACAGAGGATGATTCCATTGATCTGAACGTTTCCACATCAACTCCATGAGGAGAGAAGATGTCACTGTTGTGTTTACAGCTGTTACAACCCGTCTCTCTCTCTCTGTGTCTGTATCTGTCTCTCTCTCTCTCTGTCTGTCTCTCTCTCTCTGTCTGTCTGTCTCTCTCTCTGTGTCTCTCTCTCTCTCTGTCTCTCTCTCTCTCTGTCTGTCTCTCTCTCTCTCTGGGTCTGTCTGTCTCTCTCTCTGTCTCTCTCTCTGTGTCTGTCTCACTCTCTGTATCTGTCTCTGTGCCTGTCTCACTCTCTGTCTCTCTCTGTGTGTCTGTCTCTCTCTCTCTGTGTCTGTCTCACTCTCTGTATCTGTCTCTGTGCCTGTCTCTCTCTGTCTCTCTCTCTCTGTCTCACTCTCTCTGTCTCTCTCTCTGTCTCTCTCTCTCTCTGTATCTGTCTCTCTCTCTCTCTCTCTCTGTCTCTCTCTCTCTGTGTCTGTCTCACTCTCTGTATCTGTCTCACTCTCTGTCTCACTCTCTCTGTCTCTCTCTCTCTGTCTGTCTCTCTCTCTCTCTCTCTCTGTCTCTCTCTCTGTGCCTGTCTCACTCTCTGTGTGTTTCTCTCTCTGTAGCTGTCTCTCTCTCTCTCTCTCTGTCTCTCTCTCTGTATCTGTCTCTCTCTCTCTGTCTGTCTCTCTCTCTCTGTATCTGTCTCTCTCTCTCACTCTCTGTGTGTCTCTCTCTCTGTATCTGTCTCTCTGTATCTGTCTCTCTGTATCTGTCTCTCTCTCTCCCTCTCTCTCTCTCTCTGTCTCTCTCTCTCTCTCTGTCTCTCTCTCTCTGTCTCTCTCTCTCTGTCTCTCTCTCTCTCTCTCTGTCTCTCTCTCTCTCTCTCTCCCTGTCTCTGTCCTGGATCCTGGATCTTGGCTCTACCTGCACACCTGTAGACCATCAGCTCATCTCTGCACCCCGGTGTCTGCACACCTGAGCCCCATCAGTCCATCAGCCTGCAGGACCTGGGCTTCTCAGTCGCTCCTCAGCAGAGTGTTGTTGTCTCTCGTTGCGTCTCCACGTCTTCTCCTTGTGTCTCTCAGTCATGAAGCCTGTACATGTGGGACTGAGTCCAGATAAGCTGCAGTGTGTGTTCATGGTACTGAAGGAGCAGTGAGGCTCAGTGAGGAGGTTTTAATGGAGCTCTGAGACAGACGAGGCTGATCCACACAAACAGCTCCTGGTACAAGGATCACTTCATTGTTTTATCATATTCAGTTGACAATAAGAGAAATATATGACACCAGCAGATTTGTTCCTGATGCAGCGGCTGTTTGTCAGCAGGTGGCGCTGGTGAGTTCTGAACAGAGGCTCGAGCCAAAATAAGCAGATTCTGAGAAAGAAACGGGACAAAGTCTGAGCTTCCACTTCGATGTTGAAACGTTCCATAAGAGAATATTTATAGTTGTGTTTTGAGTTCAGAGTCTCCTCCCACCTGTCCACACTCAGACCTTCAGAAACCTGCCTGAGAAAATGACTGAGCCACAGCGTCACCACCATGCCGTCACTCAGTTCCTAAAACAGCCCTGTGCTTTGGAGACACGCTGTTCCAACATCACCTGGAAGCAGCACCATGAATGGCCTCGGTGTTTCTGAGCAGCGACCCCTCCCTTTGGAAACACGTGGAGCACATTACGGCATGGCCCAGGAACTCCCCCCCCCGGCCGACACACACTCTGCTGACCCACGCTGGCTCATGACTCGTCCTGATGTATTTCAGGTAACGGCTGAGCTTCATGAGGCCTGAGTAAAGAGACGGAGGCAGAGTCCACGTTTACGAACTGTTTTATTGTCCTGTTGTCTTTGGGTCCCTAAAGCGTCACCAGGCTCCTGCTGGGGTTCCACACAAAGTCAAAGGCAACAGTTTCTTTAAATCTTCTGAGGATCAGTTTGACATTTTGGGAGACTGGCTCTGAGAGTTCGACACCTCTGACGTCTGTCGGTTCAATCTGAGGTTCGATCCAGCAGGTGATGAGTCCAGATGAGTCCAGAGACCGGAGGCAGGTCTGGCTCGTTCATCAGCTCACTCACTGCCGAGGAAACAGCAGAGTTCATGAGTGAGCGTCGGAGCTGCTGGTGTGAGGAGTTTAGACTCAGCCTCAGTCTGTGAGTTAAACCATCATTAACTCTCATTGATCAGCACATGATTAATGAGCTTCATGTCTTTCCCAGAATGTCAAACTTTTCCTTTACAAACTGACTCTTAACACTGTTTGCAAATTCTTTACAATAAACCAAGTGAAAAGGAAGAACTGAGTTACTTTGCTTCACAGCTGCTGTTCAGTCTCATGAGTCTGATGAGTCTCTGAGTCCGTCCAGCAGCTGATAGACGGAGCAGGAGTCTGCTTGTTCAGTGGTCGAAGGTGGAGCCAAGTAAAGCTAATCCTATACCAGACCCAAGTGGTGACCTAAGCCCGGGTCCGGGCCAGCTGGGGCCTCGGACCGTGCGCTTACACTCCATCAATGTGCAGCGTTCAGTCTGATAACCAAACATGGAAGAAGCCGTCGGAGCCTCGGCGCTCGACTTATCGCCGTGGTGATCGTGTTTCTGTCTCAGGTCGGCCGCACGCCGCCGGGTCCGACAGGCCTCAGATAGCAATCAGGGAGCCGGACTCTGCCAGGAGAACCAGGCTGGGCCGGGTGCCTGGCCGGGGGCCTGGCCGGGGCCCACGTGTGACCTCAGCACTCTGTGTTAACTGTTCCCTACACAAACCTGAGGGGGAGTCGACGTCTTTAAGGACATTTTCGTGATCTCACAGATCGGGTCTGTCTGGTCACAGGTTCAGTTCAGCACCTGGTTCTGGTTTCATTTCAGTTCTGATTCTTGTCCTGCTGACGTCTGGACGGTCGGGACATTGGAAGCTAAATAAACACAGAAGCTCCAGTCAAAACTCACTTTGCTTCCTGTCTGAACGGATCATGAAGCTGCAGCTGCCGCCATCTTTGATATGTAGTGATAGCAGGAAAGGCACAGTTTGATAGCAGACTGTAGTGTTCTGTGAGAACAGAGGGGCTCGTCTCAGCTTCCTACAGTGAACATCTGGACTGAACTGGACTCTGGACTGAACTGGACTCAGGACTGAACTGGTCTCTGGACTGAACTGGACTCAGGACTGAACTGGACTCTGGACTGAACTGGACTCAGGACTGAACTGGACTCTGGACTGAACTGGTCTCAGGACTGAACTGGATTCTGGACTGAACTGGTCTGTGACTGTGGGACTTTGCTCCTCAGACTCGTTAACAATCACTGAAATTACACTCATTCAACACAGAGCAACAGACCAAGCAGCTGAATCAACGTCTGAACTGAGCTGTTTCACCAATCAGTTCAATTCAGTTCAGTTTTATTTGTATCGGGCCAAATGGTAGAAATCATCTCAAGGCACTTTCCACATCAACCAACTCTCCAATCAGGAGCCACCGTGTGATTCCACCGTGACGACATGTTGGTGAAGGTTTGTTCATTCAGACGTCTGTGGATCAGGAAAAGAGCTTTGAACTGAGACTCTTCCCACAGGTTTGTGTAGAGGAGCGTGTTGGACAGGAGTCTCTGCTCTAAAGTTCAGTATTCGTATCAAAAGCAGCAGCTTGTGGAGCAGATCTACTCTGAGCTGCTGTGGAAGCGCCGTCATGCTCTGAAGCCGAAGATGAAGCCAGACAGAGAGAAGCAGCCGCGAAGCTTCGCCGTGAGCTCACTTTTTATTCATGCCGCTGTTCTAGTGCTGCAGAGGACGAGCGGCCGCCGCCTCCTGCTTCTACGTGTTCAGTGCAAAATTCATATCCTGTTCTATTTTAGTATGGTGGATCTGTTCCCACTGTTGCTCCGTTATGTTTTCTGTAAACCAAAGAGACTCGGACACAGATGAATCATTTCTACAGTATATCAAAAAGAGACATTTCTAGATTATAACATCCGAGTTATCAAACAGAAACAAAGCTAACAGTTGGGTGTTTCCTGTGCGTTTGGTGATGAGTCTGATGTTTGGTCCAACACATTCGTATAAAAACATAAAACCCTGGACGGATGGAGGAAAGGACCAGTCGTAGCACCGTGTGAGTGGAGACAGCAAAGGTTGTGCTCGGCTCGTGTTCCTACCTGACGAGCTTCCTCTCGCTCCTCTCCTGTGTCTCATGGCTGTGTTGTTGTTGCTGTTGTTGTTGTTGCTGTTGTTGTTGTTGTTGTTGTTGTTGTTGTTGTTCCCAGTCTTGACCAAAACAGGATAAGTGCCCAAAGTCTCGTTCAGACGAGTCGTTGCTTCTTACAACATGCAGACTTCTTGAATGACAGTATGGCCGTAGACAGTATGGCCCCCCCCCCCCCCCCATTTAATCAGGCATTGATTAAATAATATGAACCTTAAATATGTGTAAACTATCCGTCGTATCAGGCCCCAGATTACAAACAACATGACTCTTGTCTGACAATAATGTCTCAGGTTTCCATGAAATGAAGCATCACAGTTTGAAAACGTCGGTTCAGGATCTCTCCTCTGTCTCTTTTTCACTCGCGTGTGTGTGTGTGTGTGTTTGCAGGTCGTGTGTGTGTGTGTGTGTGTGTGTTTGCAGGTTGTGTGTGTGTGTGTGTTTGCAGGTCGTCTGAGTGTGTGTGTGTGTGTTTGCAGGTTGTCTGAGTGTGTGTGTGTGTGTGTGTGTGTGTGTGTGTGTGTGTGTGTGTGTGTGTGTGTGTGTGTGTTTGCAGGTCGTCTGTGTGTGAGTGTGTGTGTGTGTGTGTGTGCGGCTCAGTTGTGGCCCTTGAAGCAGTACACTCCGTACAGCTTGTGCTTCTTGTCGGGGAAGCCGTTGAACCTGACGGCCGCCTCCGTGGGGCTGCAGCGCCGCCGGGGGTTGGAGATGGGATAACGGACGCTGCCGTCGGCCAACCAGCCGGCGTCGCAGCGGTCGTAGCCCAGCAGCCTCCAGGCGGCGTACATCTGGCCGACCTTGGCGATTTGAGCACCGTCTTTCTGGCACGCCCTCACGGCCTCGTCGTAGGTCAGCTTGGACGGGTGGATCAGGTAGTAGAACCGACCTGAGACCACACAAAGACACGAGCAGATGAAAACACTAATAAATCAAATCCCTGTTAACGACCACGAGACGCTGCTGTTTGATGAGCTCTGTCTCACTGGGCTTCGTTAAACAAGCAGAGCCGACGGAAACAAAAGTGACTGGAGTCAAATCTACAGGCATGAAGCTGTTTCCAGATCAGATCTCTGATCCAGTCCTCTGTCTGAAGGACACTGTTTCCAGCAGGTTCTCATCACGGCGGCTGGAAGTCGGTCGCTGTCGTCGAGCCAACGAGGCTCCAGAAAACAGTGAAGACAAGAATAAACAGAGACAGAGATGAACACTGTCATTTTGGATCCGCTTCCCTGTCAACAGAATATCTCATCAAACTCTATTTATATTTTAAATATTTCATCTTTACTTCTTGTTCTTGTTACGAAACATAACCCTCTCATGATGAAGCTGTTCTTCATACGAGCACTTTTTGGATTATTATGGATTATTGGAGCTTTTCCTACAACTAAACTAAACTACTGCACAGAAAGATGAAAGAAATATCACTGTAACACTCAACACTTAGACGAGCCAGTACTTCTACTTTTTATATGGACATTCTGTTGGACATAGATTAGTACTTTTACTCGAGTAGAATTTTTCACTAAAGTAAAATCAGGACCTGTAACAAATCATTTTTATCATCAAACACACAAACGTCCTCGAGGCCGACGGAGGTCTGACCCACCAAGCTTTTATGGGACCATTGTCTTCAGGATCGAGCGGGTTAGACAAAGGTCAACACACACACACACACACACACACACACACACACACACACAGACACACACACACACACACACACACACAGACACACACACACACAGAGAGTGTTACCTTTGTAGTGGGAGGTGAAGCAGAACACGTCGTAGTGGTTCTTCTCCTTGTCTCTCAGGCCGTAGTTGCGGATGCCCGGCACCGTGTTCTTGCCCCCGCAGGGTTCCCGGGGGTTGGTGATGGGATACTGGACGGTGCCGTCGCTCAGCCAGCCGGCGTTGCACCAGTCCAGCTTCCCTCTCCAGGCGTCGTACAGCTGATCGAAGGACGCCACGGTGGCGTCCTGGTCACGACACGCCCGCTCGGCGTCGTAGAAGTTGAGGTTGTAGCGGCCGAGGCGGGGGAAGTAGGGGAAGACGACACCTGGGTGGAGGCAGATGTGACGGATGAGACAAACTGGGCTTCAGGCTCCATCCTGCTCTTTAACCTGATGAGTGAGAGTGAGAGCGCGTCTCGCTGTGCCAGCACCGCCGCCGCCCTGCCGGCCGCCGCCGCAGCCTCCGGCGTAACGGCCGCTCTCTCCGGCTGATCTCAAACATAATGAAGCTGCTGTGACACTGATGCACACGATGCTTCGACTGCTCTTACTCTCACTCCTGACTTTCCCCCGAGCACTCGCTGCTCCTGCTGCTAAATTTAGTGCGACTGCAGCGCGTTACAGCACAATGACATTAAACAGACACAAGAAGCCTGGTTCTTTCTCTTCTGAACGAGTTTGGTGAAGCTGCTGTTTTACCTTCCAAGTCGAGGGACACCACCACTGTCCCGTCCTCCAGCCCGTCGATGACCTCACATTTGTATCTCCCATAATCCTCCAGGGTGAGTTCGGTGATGACCAGAGAGGCGTCCATGGGGGAGGAGCCCTGCAGGTGGACCCGGCCGTGGAAGCTGCCGTAGCTCCGCTTGTGATAATCCATGGCCACGAAAACGTCCACCTGCAACAGGACGAAGCAGAGTCACAGTTTGAGGGTTTCACACTGACTCCAGACGGATCCAGCAGAAAACCAGTGGATCCTCCCTTTAATCTAAAACCTAATGAACAGATCATCTAAAAACACATCTGAGAATCTACAATGTATAAAATAGCTGGTGACCTCCTTCAGGTAGTCTGAGGTCAGCTTGGTCCATTTGATCCTCATCTTGCGATTCGGTGCCAGTGATTGGTCCCTCTGGATCTTGCATGGCAGCGTAGCGTTTCCTCCTCGCCTCGACACGACCTTCGACTGCTCGGCCGCCACCGAGAGCCGAGGGCCGTTCTCTGCAGCACAGAGACACAAACACAACCAGAGGAACAACATGATGAGCATCAGCCGAACAGACGGAGAAGCCGTCTCTCTCTGGGCTAGCAGTTTCCCCCTGCTTCCAGTCTTTATGCTAAGCTAGGCTAACTGCACCCTGACTCTGTGCAGCCGCACTAAGGGGAAATAAGTGATGATGTTTGATCATGTGCTTCAGTGGAAATAAGACCACACACACTGTTTTAACACGTGACCTTCAGCCTCCGTCACTGACGGGGCTCAGATCGGCTGCCTCCTCACTTACACGCCGTCCGACCACCATCGCTTCATCTGCTGCATAAGCAGAGCGTTTGTCAAGTCGATGGAGCGAAGAGCTGACGGCTCATCGATCCCATGTTCTGATCTCAACATTAAAGGCACAGGTCGCGCTTTCTTTCACCTGCTTCACTGATATTTAAACAGTAAACCTTCAGCTGACGAGGCTAATTATTTACTTCACTAGTTAGTGATTATTAATGAGATATGAGTTGGTCGGTTATCTGTTAGTTGTTAATGGTTGGTTAGTATGAATGAGTCATTACTTAGTGGAAGTTAAAGACTAATTCAGTTTTACTCAAATCAAACATGACACTAATCATCCTGAGTTCATGGGGTCAAAGGTCAAGGACCAGAATGTGAATAGTTCATTGTACTTAATGAATAACAGCCAGTGATTGGATTGCTCTCATGCTGCTTGAATCGAACTCACAAAGAGAAGCTACGACCAAGTGTGACGGTTCAGTTCGTCCATAAGAACCAGGGCTGTTGATAAGTTGATTGACAGCCAGATAGACCAATCGGCTCATGGCTAACTGTCACAGTTTATCTTTCAGGTTCAGCAGTGAAACAGCAGATCTCAGCTGGACACATTAATTATGATTAATTACAAATCTCTGCTGTGTTTTTCTTACAGTGTTTGAAATCTTGACATGTTCAAACAAAGTTTTCATCTGCAGCGCCGAGGAGATAACTTTATCTGGCTGAGCTAATAATCCCCACATAGCAGCGTTATCACGAGCCACAGCGGCAGAACCAACTGATAAACGGAGGAAACAGACGAGTCTGCAGAGTGAGTGTCGAGAACGAAGCTCAGAGGGAGAAGACGGCGGAGACACGGGTCTCTGCTGAGTCTGCAGCCCAACACACACACACACACACACACACACACACACACACACACACTGAGGCTCACCTGTGACATAGATGGTCCTGGAGTGCTCCAGCTCAGGATACAGGACGTCCAGGTCGCTCTCCGCCACGCTCAGCGAGACCAGGGCACAGATCAGCACAGGAAGCATCTTCACTCACCGAACCGGGTCTGATCACTGCAGAGACACCGAGGGAGGGGGTGACATTCAGACACGTGATGTCACAGATCAACAGAGAGAGAGGAAGGGAAGTTATTCATTCAATAGCTCGTCCTTCATGCAGCTGAGTGATTCAGTGGTTCTATCTGCAGTGCTGCCCCCCCCACTCCCCACCCCCCCACCCCAAGGCTCTGTGGTTACTCTGGGAGCAGAACAGTCTGCCTCCTCAACACCGAACATCTGCAAGAAAAACACAACCTGCAAATCTGACGTCCTCTTTTCAAAGTTCAGCCCGATACAAACGTCACAGAACCGTCCTCGATGCCGGACACCCCGCACCACAGAGGACACACACAACACAACACACACCTCGCAGCGTGGAGCAGACAGGAGCGTAAACCTGAGCAGTACATACTGTGCAGTGAATCCTCGCTGTCATCCAGCAGAGCGAGGCAGCAGCATGTCCCAGAGACTCTGACAGTCCACAACTTCAGAGGGAGACTGAGGCACAGTGCAGCGCCCCCCCCCCCCCCCAACCCCAGGCTTCATTCACACACACACACACACACACACACTGCAGCCCATCCTCTACACACTTCACCTCCACTGTGGGGTGTGCTATGGAAGCCCAGAGCTGCCAACATTAACCTGAAGACACTGAATCAAGGTAAAATGTCACGAAACAAAATTCAATTTTAAATCTTAAAATCTTGTTCTTGCTTTAAACCAGAGGCTTTCAAACTGTAACATTCATCTCTCCAGAGAGTCGAAAGACATGAGTCACATCTCTCTGATCGATCGTCCATCGAGAGTGAGGTTAAACTGCAGAACATCCCCCCGATTGAAACAAAGAAAAATAACAGAGGTAACAAAATCAATAAACATCAACTTTTTCCAGCTTGAATGGTTTCATGTGAATATTGGCAGCCCTGGACTTCCATAGTGTGTTTCTTTTGAGGCTTGTGTGTGTGTGTGTGTGTGTGTGTGTGAGAGGGGGGGCAGTCATTGGATTGATCCCCCCCCCCGCCCTTATCTTCATTCACTCCGTCCCAAATTGCTGATGTGCTCGCCCCCTCTGCCAGGTGGAGCTCCTGCAGTCAGCAGAATAACTCTGCAGCACACACACACACACACACACACACACAGAGTCATTACCCCTCCCTGCCTGAAAATAGTCATTACGCATACGGGACAGGACGAGGGTGGCTGCAGCGATAAGGAGGTGGAGCGGCGGGAGCGCGAGGGTTAAGACGTGACTCGTCCTTTTTAAAGCAGGTGAAAACTTGGGCTGTTGTCTGCAGGACACGAGGGAGCAGGTGATGTGTGAAATGAGGAGAGAGGAGAGGAGACGGAGCGAGATGGAGACAGACACATACAGCAAGAAAAAGAGCTGAAGCAGGGAGGAGGGAGGTGGAGGACTCTGCAGCAGCAGAAATGATGCAGGAGGCTGGAGTTCCTGCTCCGTCAGTGATGTGAAGCTTCAGTGCTTCAGCTGACACTTCCTCTGCTCCACCACATGTGTCTGAGCACTTCACGTGTTCATCAAGATCAGACATGAAAACATGAAGATTAGACGAGTAATTAATTATCGAAAGATTAAGCAACAGTGAAGGTGACCACGTTTCTCACTGTTCTCAGAAACATTACAAATCAATCAATCAATCAATCTGATCGAACAGTTTCTATCTGTGTTTCATCACATATCAGACCTGAGTCCAGCAACATCAGCAGGTGAGACCTGTAGAGACAATCAGCTGTTTATGACGGAGAACGTACACATGGCTGAGACATCATCACACACACACACACACACTCACACACACACACACACACACACACACACACACACGCACTCACACACACACACACACACACACACACACACACACAGAGTGGCAGAATTCCTCCGCCTCCATCTGTGTGGAGGGTAAACAAGGCCAGGTCTTTACAGGCCAGGTGTGTGTGTGTGTGTGTGTGTGTGTGTGTGTGTGTGTGTGTGTGTGTGTGTGTTGATGGTTCCTCTCAGATGTGAGGTCATGTGATGCTGTAACAGTTGGAACATGTCTCTGAGGATCTTGCAGTGGAAACAACAAACGTCCACCAGAGTCAGATTCTTTTTTTCTAAAAACTACAACTTTAAATCATGTTCCTTTTCCAGAACTGGATTAATTACACATTACATGAACAGTGCAAACATCCATCTGAACAAGGCGTTAGCTGTAGTACCTCAATGTCCATGGGATGAGATCAGAGCCAGTGATTGGTCGAGATGCAGATTTCCTGCAGTTGGATGTGAACTGATCTTTTGTCCCAGAGAACAGAGGGATCCTCCCAGTCCTGCTCGGAGCCAAGTGAGTGACTGGAGCAGGCCAAGGCAAACACACACACACACACACACACACACACACACACACACACACACACACACACACACACACACACACACACACACACACATCAGCCCCGTGTGTGTGTGTGTGTGTGTGGAGGTGGCCTCAGATGGGCTTTGTGTTTACAGCTAATTAGCAAATGTTGACATGCAAACACACCAAGACGGCGACGCTCTACCAGAATAACTCTGAACACGTTCATATTTACAGGAAGTTTGTCAAAGGATCAAATGTCCAACGATTTTGGCAAATCTCAAGTGAATGGAGTCATTGTTTGGCAGGAAAGAAGAATAACAAATGTATGAAAGTGTTTTCAAACAAAACAAAAAGTGCTTCAACACTGAGGTGAAATCAGCTGAACACGATCCACAGTGGTTTTAACGAGCGACACACTCAGTGACCACGTCCATCTCTCCCAGTGAAGTCCAGCCCTCCAACATGTAAACACCTGAGGTCTAAGTGCTGAGGTGTAAAGCCTCTAAGTGCTCGACCTCCAGAAACACCGAGCATCACAAATTCACAACAAAGACAGAAGAAGCCTCTGGAGTAAAAGCATCACGCTGAAAGTTTCCAGTCCTTGTTTGGTTCCTTTCTCCTCTTTTATGTAGTCTCAGTCACAGTTTCTGTTCTGTAGATGTTTACACGACCTTTGACCTCTTCTCCAAATGATAAACTTTAGCAAGTGTTAAATAACTCACACACTTTAAAACTGATCCAAACATTTTTACATTTTCTCAACATAACGAGGCTCTGAGGGAGAAAATAACTGATGATGTCATCAGGATTATCTCAACTGCAAGTTTAAGAGGTGCTGTTGAGTTGCATTATGGGAGGTGTAGGATCGAGTGTTTGTAAAGTTTGACACTTCAATGAATCAAAAGTCAGGATAAGTCGAGCTCTTTATGGCCAAGTTCACATCATGACAACATGAGTGAGTTTGTCCGACACGCCAGAGGTCAAAGGTCAGCGCACAGATGACGTGTGTGATGTAAAACATATCTGTCATTTCCTTTCTGCCATCAGGACGGAGGGGAACTCTGGCTGTCACAGATATAATGAAGCATTTATTGTGTCAGAGTGTTTGTCCAAACTCGGCAGACGAAGCTGATCCAGCGTGGATGTTGTGGATGTTGTGTTTGTGGAGACTGTCGGTCTGACGTCGTCGTGCAGGACCTGCCGACTGCTCCACCTCCCAGCTGCACCTCCCTCTTCTCCAGCTCAGCTACAAGCCGCTCGGTCATGTTGAAGACGCTGTCACGGCTCCTTGGAATCAGCTTCCTGTCACAGTGTTCAGGTGCAGAAACACCAGGTGTGTTTGCAGCAGCTGAACCTGCGTCCAGGCCTCAGTCTCTGTGTCAGTTTATTTTCTCCCTCAGACCTGATGACTGACATCATGTTTCCTCTGTAAAACTCTCCATCTAATCACAACAGAGCATCTGTTTCTTCAGCGCTGGATTCACCACATCTGGCATCAAACCAAGTTCAGCGTCTCTGAGATGTAACCTCCTCAGTCAAACTGAACTTTACAGCCTCATGATTCACTGTGGAGGAGGAGGAGGAGGAGGAGAGCAGCCCAGCTCAGCCCAGCTCAGCTCAGCCCAGCTCAGCTCAGCTCAGCTCAGCTCATCCCAGCTCAGCTCAGCCCAGCTCAGCCCAGCTCAGCTCAGCTCAGC
Source organism: Centropyge bicolor (assembly GCA_037975185.1). NCBI lineage: Eukaryota > Metazoa > Chordata > Actinopteri > Pomacanthidae > Centropyge > Centropyge bicolor. Next base: position 27,723 of record JBBMOC010000253.1, on the reverse strand, counting down.
TCAGCCCAGCTCAGCCCAGCTCAGCTCAGCTCAGCTCAGCTCAGCTCATCCCAGCTCAGCTCAGCCCAGCTCAGCCCAGCTCAGCTCAGCTCAGCTCAGCTCAGCTCATCCCAGCTCAGCTCAGCCCAGCTCAGCTCAGCTCAGCTCAGCTCAGCTCAGCCCAGTTCAGCTCAGCTCAGCCCAGCCCAGCTCAGCCCAGCTCAGCCCAGCTCAGCTCAGCCCAGCTCAGCCCAGCTCAGCCCAGCTCAGCTCAGCCCAGCTCAGCTCACCTCAGCTCAGCTCAGCTCAGCTCAGCCCAGCTCAGCCCAGCCCAGCTCAGCTCAGAGCAGCTCAGCTCAGCTCAGCTCAGAGCAGCTCAGCTCAGCTCAGCTCAGCTCAGCTCAGAGCAGAGGAACCAGCAGACAGTTCACAGATTTCCCAACGAACTCTGAGGTTTCAGTTGGGACATTTCAACCATCACATTCTTTTGCTGAGTAAAGCTTCGTCTCTGCACTTCAGCTCCTTCTCAATGAGAGCTCAGCACCCTCAAACCACCTCAGTGCATGTGGGGTTGAACATTACATTCTGTGTCCTGCTGCATCAGGACTGAACCCACAAACAAATAGAATCCTGAAGAGACGAGTGTATAAAGAAAAGCTCATGTGTCCCCTGAGACGTCGGGTTCGTCTCCTCCTGCTGGTTCACAGATATTTATGACAAAGGGAGCGAGTGGCCGCTCGGCCCTCACAAAGCTCCTTCAGTGGACGAAGTAAACGAGCTGTGAAACAGCAGAAGCCTTAAAGTCTGACAGAGACCCGAGGGGACGCTTATAGCCGGAGGACAGAGGACGGACAAAGGTCTGCACGGGTCAGACATGTGGGAGACGCTCGAGCCGACACAGTGAGACACTAAATATCTTCTCCCACTGAGATTACAACAAACACATGATCAAAGTCTGGGACATTAAGGTGAAGAGCAGCTCACGGTCCTGAACCTGAACCTGAACCTGAACCTTCCTGTGGAAGAGGTCGAGCTCATGTCGACGGCTTCACAACAGAAACCTGAACTCTTCTCATTTCACACTGAAACTAATTCAGTGATTAATCATTAGGATCAACTCAACAATGAATCCACCAATTGAACAAAACAGAATTGATGAGTAATTGATAAACGCAGCATTAATGTTGTTGCATAAACAAAAGAGACATTAACTCGAAAACAGGTCATTTTTTCCTCTTGAGATCAGAAACACCTTTATGATTCCTCACAAAACTTATTTTATGAGATGCATCAATCTGACTTTTCTGGTCTGTTGGAGCCTGAGAACCTGCGAGGGCCCCTCCATACTGTTTATGTGGCGTCAGGGGCCCAGTGGCCCCAGCGGGAGCAGGCGCTCAGCTGAACGTATGGATTCAATTACACGGCTGTCTGAATGACGTTAGTGCTGATTTATGTTGAAGGAGACAGAGGGAACATGATGTCGAGCCGTGTTTCGTGTTTCTGTGATATCAGAGAGGAGGCTGCAGGAGGGAAACACGCCTGCCTGCAGGGGGCGCTCTGATCATGTCCTCAAGTGATGTCACTCGAGTCAGCGTGGGTAGAAGACAGAAACAAATGTGTTGGTGTGGGGTCAAAGAAGTGAGCTGACCTCTGACCTCTGGAGCTGCAGGAAACTTTCAGACGTCACCTCCAGCGTCACTGCACTGATTCCAGTCATCATCACTTCTGCTCACGACAAAGAAGTCACATTTCACTTCTGTGTTCAGGAGTGAAAACACGTCATGAAGAGAGATGAGCCTGGAGCCTCCTCCTCCTCCTCCCCCCACATGTCGTGTTTCCTGCTGTGATGAACCTGCAGCCGACTGTGTGCCGGACGTGAACTGAAGCCGGAGAGAAGCTTCGTCAGAATCTGTGTCGGAGAGCAGGAGCGTCGTCGTCTCTCAGGTCTGTGAACCCACCTGCTGTGGAAAAGTCGACGCCTGCCAGAGCTGTGTGTTTGTGTGTGGGTGGGGAGGAAGTGATGGGTGGGGTATTTACTGCACACACAGCCTGGGGGCTCAGTTTCCTCATTCACAGCACACAGTTTGAGCGGCGGGTTCAAACCGGTCCACTACCTGCCGACCGGCACGTCACCGTCACGCCACCGCCGCCACAAAGACGCCTCAGTGTGGAGCACAGAGCGCCTGTGACGGCCGGCACACGACCTCAGGGCTCTGACAGCCAATCAGGACGCTCCTCATTCAGAGGAACATCCTGCAGTTTTCCAGCTGCTGTGACCTCCATGTTCCTCCCCGACTCGTCACAACGCTCGCTCGTCAGACTTCATGGGAAAAGCTGCTTCTTCCAGTTATGAGTCCTGAACAAACCTGACAGAGCCGAGGGAACAGGCTGACAGCAGCGTTGTCCTTTGTCCTTTGTCCGTCTTCCAGATCAACACAGATATTTGTTGTGTCTCTGAAAACGACCTTGACCTCAGTTCTCTGTCCCATCATCACACTGTTGATCCTGCTGGAGCCTCCAGGTGGCGCTAGTTTAAACTACTTTATATCCAGTCAGCTGGTTTAGTGCAGTGGATCAACCTGAGGGGCCGGGCCCCTCCAGAGGTCACCAGATAAACCTGAGGGGTCGATGCAGGATTCATGGGAGACGAAAGAAGAGAAAACAAACAAGTCCTGATTCACAAATCTGTTTTCAATTTTTGGGACTTTTCTCTGTTTGATTTTGTTGTGAAACACTGGACAGTTTAGTTACTTAAATGAAACCATGTGAGAACTTCAGAAGGAAAACGTCTCTGTTAACAACTCGTCTGAATCCTGTCACAGAGACGCAGTTTGACACTGATTTTATATAAGAGCTGACGAGGCAGGACGGCCGGGAACAAATGGTTTAATATTAAAACTGTGTCTTATATAAGCTCATTATTGTTTGTTATGTAAAATGAAAAATAGTAACTGCAGCTGTCAGAGAAAGGCACAGCAGGGAAGAGGATCATGTTTGTAGAAAGTTGACGACACGATGACGTTCAGTTCTACGTCTTGATTATAAAACCTTTGAACTTCTCGGCCGTGACGGCGAAGCTCAGCAGCATCAGTCAACCTTTGCACCATGTTCAACACTTTAAGGAGCAGATAATCTCTTCTCCCTCCTCCCTCCTTCTCCGCCCTCCTCCTCCCCCCTCGCCCGTCCTCCCCCCTCACCCGTCCTCCCCCACGGTGAGAGGCTGATTTACGGCTCGATCTGCCTCCACCCTCAGAAAGCCATACAGTTCAGAGTGAATGTGCGTCTTCAGCCCAGCAGGTCATGGCGATGGCTCTAAAGGAGCCGGGGCTGAAGGCTAAAGGTCAAAGGTCAGGACGGGTCACAGCCAAGTGTTACGAGTGATATTAAACAGGTTCAGACTCTGAGCTTCAGGGTTACATCTCATTTCCTCTCTGTTATGAGTTCCTGCTTTTATAAACAGAGTAAAATAAGGATGAAACTCGTTCAAGATGTTTTTATCAACAACTGAAACCGTGAGCTCACCTGTGTCAGGTGACCTGCTCAGGAGGGCGGACACACAGCAACAGGTCCGGCTCTATTTACTCTTCTGTTTGTGGACAATGATACAAACATGATGAAATATGGCCTGTTGTTTCCAGTCCTCATGCTAAGCTAAGCTAAGCTAAGCTAAGCTAAGCTAAGCTAAACATTTACTGGACATTTCAACAAAACCTCACGTCACATTCAGTTTCAGTGTTTCTGAACACTGGCTGTCTGACTTGTTGAAGGTGTCGTCAGGCTTCAGCAGATCTGCTGTCAGATGGTTGGACAGTGTCTGAAACCAGCTGTCCACACAGTGACATCATCACTCTGTGATTGGTCGACTGCGTCCCAACTGTTTCTGTCACTTCTCAAGTTCAACTTAAACGTCCTCAAAGAGACACAGGTGTGGAGAGTAATGCCGAGTGTTGGACAGGACACGACCTGCGTGATGTCATCAGGAAGGAGGAGCTAGGGACAAGAATGTAAACAAACATGGCGTCTGAAGCGGTGAGTGGTGATCTGAACTTTTCTCTGTATCACAGCAACATCGTTCACTGCATCATGCTTCCAGGTGAGGAGCTCTCTGTGCTCCTATTGGTCAATGTCACTGTCGCTTGGCGTCCACCATGATTCACTACATGAGATAAATTCTTCAACTGCCCTTCCTGATGGCCTCCGTCTGTCGGGTCTGGCTGTTTTCAGTCTGATGTCATGTGATCTGAACCCGACATCCTTCCTATCAAACACGTCGTATGGATGCGTTTGTTTCCAGCCGTGGCCTTAATGGACTGAAGAAACCTGACAACTGTGCTGCTTCATGTTCGGACGCCTTCGCCACAGTCACATGTTTCACTCAAATCATCTGGACATATTTTGTGGCTCATCTGAATTTCATCTGTTTGAGCAGTGAAACAAAGTGGCTTCATGTTTTCACCTCCAATAAATGTTCCTGCTTCAGATATAGTTCAGTTCAGAAAACGTCCTGGAGAAGGTGTTTGCTGCATAAACAGAGGTGATCCACACACACACACACACACGCACACACGCACACACACACACACACACAGGCTATTTAGGGGAACATTTCCTTTCAAGCTGCAGCCAGTAGACGGCAAACACACATTAGTGAACACGACAGAAACGTCCATTCATGAGACCTCCTCGTAATTAACATCTGAACCCACATGTTCCTGCACACAACAGAAACAACACACACACACACACACACACTCATTTAACCTGTTGTTTCCTGAACAAATTGAAGTTGACTGTGTGTGTGTGTGTTGCTGTGGAGAACACACACACACCCCTTTCCATTCAGGCCACAGTCTGTGTTTGTGTGTGTGTGTGTGTGTGTGTGTGTGTGTGTGTGTGTGTGTGTGTGTGAGTGTGTGTGGTGTGCTGGGTGGGTGCAGGGGTAATGGGTGGGGGTCAGGGTGGAGCCGCCAAGTCTCAGCCAGCACACAGAGAGGGGTTGTTGGGCTGAGAGCTCACAGCCCCTCGACGTCCTCGCCCCTAAATCACTCGCTGCACAATATGGTCGACCACAACTATGATAACTCCTACAAATATGACGGCGTGCGCTGACGGACGATCAGCGGGGAAAGTAAACAAAACCTCAGTTTACTGAGCGCTGAGGCCAGTTCCCTCTGCAGTCCCTCGACAGACTGGCGGAGAGATGACAGGAGTTGCAACAGACCAATGAGACGATCAATCAATCAAAAAATCTCTGAAGAAACAATTTCAAAAATTCACTCTGGAACTGAGACTGAAGAAAATCTTGTTTACTAAGAATGAAAACATGAACGTTTTAATTAGAGGAGCTGAAGGAATGACTGAGATTCCTGCTGAGAGTTTGAACTTGATCCGTGTCCTCACAGTAAACATGAAGCATCACTGAGCAGATGCTTAGCTTAGCTTAGCTTAGCTTAGCATAAAGACTTGAAGCAGAGGGAAAGTGTTAGCCTGCCTCAGTCCAGAGGTGATGACTCCACCGAGCCCTGAAGATCTTTGTTTCTAGAAGCTGAAGGAAATCACACAACTTTTACACTTTGTTTCAGTGAATAATTAAGAAAAAATACAGAAATACTCCTTTATACGTCAAAGTCAAAGCTTTAACAACCAAATACACCCAAAGCATCAAAAGCAAGTACTTCAAAGTTTTACTACATCCTCAATCAGCCGCTTTAATGTCAATAACATTCATTCAGATTCTCAGTCAGACGAACATGGAGGAGGATGTTCAGCAGTGAACCTTCATCCACCAAACACACATCAGACCCGTCTCATGTCTCAGGTCCTGTTTTCCCTCCAGACCTCGAACCCACCAGGGGAAGAACAGTCGCACTCGGACATCACATACAGTCTCTAATAATGTCCACAGACCCGTCAGCGAGGTCACAGACCACAGGACCAGACCTACACGCTCAGTCCAGCCAACGAAGGGTTAACACACATGAATCCATGTCAACATCCACAAAACATACAAACTTATATCAGTGATAAAGTTCAGGATTCAACTTACATTTCTATTAGTTTTCTTTTTTAATGTAAAGTTGTGATTATTTTGTTTAAAAAAACCTGAATCTGCAGAAACATGAACTGATGCTTTTATTTTTTCAGTCCTGATTTTACCTCCTTTCATGTTATTGTTAAAGCAAAGCAACTTTCTGACGCTAATTATTATTAATTTCTTATGTAAAGACAATAACTTTGATGAAAACAATGTTTTTCCACAACTGAACTTTGGATCAATGTTTCCATATAAATACAGCTGATTAGACTGTTTGTTCTCAGACTTTTGGATCCAGTTGTTTGTGAGTTATTCCAGTAAATACAGCAGTTAATGATGATGATGATGATGATGTTTGTGTGTGTGTGTGTGAAGGTTGAGATGTAAACCAGTTCAATCACTCGTGTCTCTGTCTCTGTTTGTGTCTCAGTTTTTATCCAAAAAAGTCAAAGAGCCAAAATTCACCAAACAACAACTTTGAGTCAAACCAGAGAAAAACAGACTGAAAAACAAACTATTCTACAAAACCGTTCTTGTTTCTGTCAGTGAACAACATGAATCAAAGCTCTGTACCTGCTCTGTGATGAAGCCTCCACTCGTCCAGATGCGGAATGAAGCGCAAAACGTTTGCGCACGTGAAGAAGAAAGAGGCGCAGTTTGAGTCTGCGGAGTCCAACTGGTGCAAAGAGACGGAGCGGGCTGCTGAGTGTGTGTGTGTGTGTGTGTGTGTGTGTGTGTGTGTGTGTGTGTGTGTGTGTGTGTGTGTGTGTGTGTGTGTGTGTGTGTGAGTGAATGCAGCTCTGACGCATGCAGGTGAAAAATTATGCAAAAACTGCGCATGACACTGGGTGAAATCTGCGGGTTTGTGTCCAGATGTGCGGATCCAAAGTGACGCAACACAAGGAGCTGGGAGCAGGACGCAGAGGTTTGTGTCTCAGAGGTTCGTGTCTCTGGTTGTGAGAGTCACGCAGAGAAGCTGATGTTGCTGCTCTGCTCCTCCTGTCTCTCCGCGTGTTGGTTCAATCTGGTTCATCAGAACCTGTGAACTTCAGGAAACTCTTCACTGTTTTCACCACAGAGTTTAACCTCAGATCAAACGGCTTTCAACGGCAGTGACGTCATTTCGTTTGTTTCCAACACATTTTCGTTCTAGTGATGAAACAAAGTTCATTTGTTTTGGATGAAAGAGTAAGAGAAATAAGATTGTCTGATCTGCTTCTACAGGCAGGTTTATTAATGGATAGATGAGACAGTGATGATCCTGATCAGACCACAGCTTCTTATGGCAGCTCCACCATCAGTGTGTGTGTGTGTGTGTGTGTGTGTGTGTGTGTTATAAAATAATGGGCAGATAAATCCAGAATGAACAGAATCATTAGTTTCAGTGATGAAATAAAATAGTTGAAAACAAGCTCGAACCGTGGAACAGACACAGAGAGAGTTTTCAGGACGTTTGGCCGATGATACTTCCACAGTGTGGTACTAGTACTCTGACTGTAGTAACGGGTCTGAAGCCCTCCCCCGCCCCTGGCAGAGGATCCTTTTTCTTGTTGCAGCCAGAGACCGAGCTGAGACCCACCTACAGTGACTCAGCTGATCAGATCTGAATCCTGTAAACAGGGACCATAGAATCTGGTTCCATGTGGACCGACTGTGTGAAGCAGAGGGGACGGACGTGTCCCGGTTCAGGTTCCAGAGCCTGAGCTGAACCCGAACCCAGAGGAAGGTGGTCCCGTGTTGACATGGGTGAATCCAGTCTGGGGTGTAATCAGGACCAGGTCCCGCTCTCAGAGCAGCCGCATGCTGTCGGGAATGTTTCACAACTGGTTCACCAGAGGATTCATGACACTCCTATAATCACATCCCAACCCCCCCCCCCATCTGTCTCTCTCTCCATCCGTCTCTGCTTATCTCTCTCTGCCTGTCTCACCCTCACCTGATTTACTACCTCTCACTGACCCTTCCTGTATTTCTCTCTGCTCTGTTGTTTCAGGGTCCAAAACTCGTTTCACTGACAGAAGATGAACGAGTGAACAAAAGATGAACAAGTGAACAGCAGATGAACGAGGGAACAGAAGATGAACGAGTGAACAGCAGATGAATGAGTGAAGAGCAGATGAACGAGTGAACAGCAGATGAACGAGTGAACAGCAGATGAACGAGTGAACAGAAGATGAACAAGTGAACAGCAGATGAACGAGGGAACAGCAGATGAACGAGTGAACAGAAGATGAACGAGTGAACAGCAGATGAATGAGTGAACAGAAGATGAACGAGTGAACAGAAGATGAACGAGTGAACAGCAGATGAACGAGTGAACAGCAGATGAATGAGTGAACAGAAGATGAACGAGTGAACAGAAGATTAACGAGTGAACAGCAGATGAATGAGTGAACCGAGGGTGAACGAGTGAACGTCCTCAGAGCCACATGTCAGACAGTGTGTTCTCGCAGCTCCTCTGGGTTATTGAGGACATAATTCAAACAATTCATGAAGGATTTCACATCACAAAGGAAAGAAAAGATCCAGGATCCTGTGTCAGCTGTGTTTTTTCACTTTTCCTCTGGAGACTCTGTCGGTGTTAGTCATGAGCTCAGTGGGAGACGTGTTCAGATTCCTGCTTCACTTCTTTCACCGCCACTTTCAAATCACAGTTTACCTATTTTCTCTCATTATTGAAGGAAACTGACGACCGGTTACATTAAAACAAGTTTACTGATGAAGACGAAGATGCTGTGAACGTAGAGTCAAACGAGCTGCGTCGTTGTCGTGGTCACTGAGCTTCACAGCAGAAGGTTAAAGCCATAAAGAGTTGAAAAGGTCGGCGGTGACGGCTCGCTGAGTAAATCCTGTCCTGAGCTTAATGAGTTTCAGTCGGAGTCAACTGTTGTTGTTGTGTGATGGAGGCAGAGCCAGGGCTCCTGTGGTGGCCAAAAGTATGTGGACGTCACACGGATGCTCAAACATTGCACCTGTGACTGTTGATTATTTGATTCTTAAATCATGTGGATTAATCGGACATGCTCCACTTTCAGGCTTTCATCAACATCTGGTCACAGCAGCATTTAGAATGACACAGTGGATCCTCTCTCAGGAACCACAGTTTCTCTCATGGAGACCAGCTCTGACTCTCTGACTTGTGGCCTCTGTCTGAGCAGAGAAAAGCTCTGTTCATGTTCTTGTGAATTTAAAGGATGGATGTGGACGACACACTTTCATCAGCTCGTGTCCGACAGAATGTTTTTGGGAAACATCTCGTTCGAGGAGCCAAACGTGTGTGAACCAGGTGCTGTGACTTTAAGCGTCCACGCCCGAGCGCGGGGCCTGTGGACAGGGGGTCTTTGTCCCGGCTCAGGGTGGAGTTCAGGGGAATTTGGTTTAATGACATGAACTCACACACATGCCAAACACAGAGACTTTAACATGCTACCCCCCCCCCCCCCAGGACCTGCAGAGAGCCCCATTCACAATTCATGGGTCAGAGCTTAATGGGAATGAGGTAATTTTTTTTATTGTTTATACTTTGTATTTTACTTTCTGTCGGTCATATATTTAAAAACCCTGAGAAAAACAACTTTCCTCAAGTTTGATTATTGATGACACATTACTGTCGATCACATCTGATATTAAATCTACAATCAACAACAAAAACTGCTGAAACACAGAGAAATGAGATTTATGTCCTCGGATATTTTGCCCCACTGCATGCTGGGAAGCTTCACGCCCACCTCATATAACTGCAATAATATGATGAGGTCTCAACCAACTTTATTTCAAAATAAGAGCTCAGTGTTATTCAAGAAAGCTTCACTTTTAACAAAGCAAACTTCTGAATGTGTTTGAAGAAGCAAAGAATCTGGATGAGAATGAACAGGATGCTTTCATGTTTCTACACATCAGCTGTTCTAAGATTCATTAGTGTCAATGAGTGTATATGTGATGTTCACTCTCAAAGCTGAGTGCAGCTGCTGATAAACTTTTATTTTGCAGGTTTGGCCTTAAAAGCTGTTAAATCACCAACAATCAAATCAAGCTCACTCATTTTTCCACCTGAAAACAGAACAGACCTGATCCACAACTTCAATGAGCCTCAAAGTGGAGTCAAGCTTCTGAAAAGACTGAATCAAACTCTGTCAGAGTCAAAACAGAAGCTGCTTTCTGAGACCAGGTCTGCACCTTCCTCCACCCTGCCCCCCCTCCGACTCCACCCGCCCCCCAACACACACGAGCTGTGGGCGGCGCGCTCACATGTGGCTGCCTCAGAAAGCTGCCTCTGTGCTGATCCTGGATAAGGTAAATACTGGCCCCGCTCATTAGGGCCCCTCCTCAGCTTCACCTCAGCAACAAGGGCCGAGTTCAAGGTGACTCTGTGAGGAGGGACGGGGCCGTGAAACACAAGCTCTGTCTGAGAGGTCGGACACACAGGAGGGTTCAAACACAGGACAGCAGCGCCGGGTCTGCTGCTGCCTTCACTGACCGGCAGCAGCTCGTGTTCTCACTGATCTGACCTCAGTCTGTCCAGTCATCTCAGCTGCTGTCCCCTGGGTTAATGTGGTTGGTCACACATTGTTCACTATGAGTCTTTGCACTACACTGCACATTATTATATATCTACAGTCGAAGCTCTTCATGTATTTACACAGTTTGTCTTAATGATGTTGTTAAAATTTGTCTTTCTCATGTTGCATTTCACACATATTTCTTGTGTGTGACAGATTTAGAATTTGATCAGAATCAGAATCAGAATCAGAATGGCCCTTATTGTCATTATACAGGACGTACAACGAGACTGGAGAGCTTCTCCTTCAGTGCAATATCAAGTTAAAAAGTATACAAAAATGTATAAGTAAAAAAGACATTTAGTAAGATGTACAAGATATATACAAGATGAGATGCAGACTTGTGCACAGCACAAAAGGTAGATGGTAAATACTGATGGAAAATCGCAGGTCTTTTCTTCCTGCAGCTGTTAGACTGTATAACCAGCACTGCTCCCAATAGACCATGGACCATATACTGTTATTCAGTACACTCAGTACACTTGTGCAATACTGTTCTCTATGTAACTCCACCCACTGTGCAATACTTGACCAAGTCAATGTGCAATATTCTGTATTTAGTACTTAATATTTAATATTCTGTATTTAGTACTTAATATTTAATATTCCGTATCTAGGCTGACATTTCTTACCTCAGTTTAGGCCCATTGTGTATTTTTACTGGTCATATATTTTTATATTTCAGATTTTATATTTCATATCCATACTCAAAAGTGTAAATAAGTAATGCGAACTTGTGTATATCTCCTTTTCTTAGATTGTTATTTTTTAGACTGTTACTTGTTCTTAATATTTAACTGCTGCTATCCCCTGTGCTGCTGTAACATGTGAATTTCCCCCCAAGGCTTATCTTATCTCTTATCTTATCTTATCTTAAAATAGTCCAGATTTCTATGTTGTTCACATATATTGCACATTGCAGATATGTATTGCACAGACACCAGAATATGTATTAATTTTAGTGCAAATGATGAATGGTATGTACAGATGAGTAAAAGTCACATATGAATGTATTGCACATGGGTTATTAAATAAATAAATATGTTTTGAGGTAGTTAGAGATCCTTTCTAATGAAAACATTTGCTCAGCCACATAAATTCAGTCTCTTCAAAGGCTGTCTTCCCTTGTTGACCTCTGACCTCGGCTTCACCACTATCATGTGTTTCCCACAGAGCCCTCTCGGCGGCTCTGACAGTCCGGTGTAGAGGAGGTGCCGCCGGGTCTCAGCTTATCTCACACCGAGTCTCCTGTTTCACATGTGTGCGCTCAGATAGAGGCTGAGAGAAAACTCGTATCTCCTCACAGGAAGGACTCGACTCCGTCATCCTGAGAGTCTCTTCTTCGTTTCCTCCCTCCTCACTTCCTCTCCCTCCGCTCAGTAAAGACGTGAGGACAATGGATTTGAAAACTGGTGCCGACCTGATGATTGGACATTTAACTGTGACTCAGTTCAGATCCAACCAACAGCATGTTCTTCCCCCTTGGTTTCCTCCCTTATCAACCGCCAGAAAAAAAGGCAAACATCCATTTCTTAAAAACAATATTGAGTCACACCCAAGTGAGGAAGATGAGCTCCCTCAAGTACTAAAGCTCAGTGTTGAAAAAGAGCTGGGTGGGACTGACTCCACACAGCCTCCGTCTCAGCACATCCACAGCAACAAACAAACAATATGATTGGAACAAGTCGAGTCTATTCGTCATTCAAAGAACCTTTAATAACAGTAAACAGCCTCAGTCTCAGTAAACAAACAAACAACGTGACTTCCTCCTTAACTGGACAAAGATAAACATTGAACGACATGTGGTTCAGAAACAGAAGAACTTTTCAGAGGGGAAGCAAAAAAACCTTCCAAACTGAACGCGCAGGTTTTCAGTGAGGAGAAGAAGATCAAAATGACAGGATGAGTCTGAACTGAATAATCCATGAGGTGTCTGTGTGTCTGGTGCCTTCATCTCTCTGCAGACCGGCCGGGCATCGTCCTGTCAGAGTAACAGGAGCCGGGGCAGGAGGTCCAGTTGCCCCTTTGGGGGCATTTCGTCATGGTGGTGTAATACTCAGCTTTGGCCAGCAGATGTCAGTGACAGACAGAGGCAAAATCAAAGAGGATAAAGAGAAAAATGAGTCTGATGGACAAAGCAGAAAATTAACGGGGCATGTAGGTGTTAACAATCTCCACAAGGTGGCAGTAATGCGACACTAAAGCTGCACTGCGAAGAAGAAGAAGAAGAAGAAGAAGAAGAAGAAGAAGAAGAAGAAGAAGAAGAAGAAGAAGACCAAGACCAATCAGAGAACAGTTCACTGCTGCCTGGTGACCAGCGACCAATAGGAAGCGTCCATATGAGCGCGTTTAAACGGATCGTTGCTGTGTTTCACTGATTTCTGTCTCTTTTAGAAAACAACGTTTTTGTTTTAAGTCTATAAAATCGGCCGCAATGAGTTTGACTCTGAGGTAAATCCGCCTGTTTCCTCTTCTTCTTCATTTTAATGCCGAAATACGGAGCCGCACAGACACAGTTAGCTCCTTCACGTTAGCGTTAGCATGCTTGGCTGTTAGCATCAGTGTTTGTTGATATTTGATCCCTGATATGTTCGATTAACCGGTTCAGCTACAGTTTATAGTTGACACATAAAAGAGAAACTAGCTAATTGGTTCTGTAGCTCATTGATTTCATGGTTAACCCGCAGCTCAGTTTAAAGTGACCTGGTGACATTTGTGGAAGCTTGAATTATCACGACTTCAAACACGACTTTGTTGACATTCGTTACTTCATCGTGGTTTTTCAAATAAAATGGAGACTTGTTCCTTCTTTAATTTTAATTTTATGCTTCACTGTGGCAGAATTGTTGCTTATTTCAATATGATACATTGACCCCCCCCCCCCACCACCACCACCCCAAGCAAAGTAATTGATATTGAAAATTAGTGTGAATGCATTTGTATTATTTCCAAATGAAAGATGTCTAATTAACCGAAGAGTTGACTTTATTTAAAAGCCACTAACATGATGAAGTAATTAAAGTTAATGTCAAGTAAGAGCTGCCATTAGTTTGTTTGATGAAAACGTGTGCAGTGACAGATCAGGCTAATTTCCTGATCGTGTCACAGAGTCTGGTTTAACACTGCTGTCTGTCGTCTGTTTTCTCAGGACTGATCTGGCGGCAGACAAAACCAAGCGTAAGAAGAGGAGAGAGCTCACCGAGGATCAGAAACATGAAATCAAAGAAGCTTTCGAGTTGTTTGACACTGACAAAGACAAAGAAATCGACTACCACGAGCTGAAGGTGAGCGATGAAGAACACTTATGTTCAAAGACAAGAGATTGTTCCACAGTCAACGACAGTCAAACACATTGGCTCAGTGTGATACATTCAAAGATTTGAACTGTTAGCAGCTCAACATGTTGATCAGATGGTTTAATATCATGTCTCAACACCGAACTATCATTGTTTACTGTTAAACACAATACACTTCACATTTATGTCTTTGACTCTGACGAACTAAGCACCAGCAGGAATAAACAGGGATGTGATGTCTGTGTCCTGCGGAGACGGATTGATTGATTGATTAATTGATTGATCATTTTGGATGTGATGTCTGACATCTGTAAAATGGCAACAGGTGGCGATGCGTGCGCTCGGCTTTGAAGTGAAGAAAGTGGATGTGTTGAAGATTCTTAAAGACTATGACCGAGAGGGAAATGGCAAAATAACATTCGAGGACTTCAATGAAGTTGGTAAGTTTGCCTTCAGTCCAGTAGCATCTCTCTGCAGAGACAGATTGTAACACATGTGAGAGCCACAGAGGCCGACAGCAGCGGAGGGATGAAGCACTGACTGAAGCTCTTTAGTAAATCATTAATATGTTCATATCTTTCTGCAGTGACTGATCGCATCCTGGAGCGAGACCCAAAGGAGGAGATCATGAAGGCCTTCAAACTGTTTGATGATGATGAATCAGGAAAGATCAGTCTGAGGAACTTGAGACGAGTAGCTCGAGAGCTCGGGGAGAACATCAGCGACGAGGAGCTGCGCAGCATGATTGATGAGTTCGACACTGACGGCGACGGTGAAAGTAAGTGAGGCAAAGTAATGTGAAGCTTTAAAACCAATATGATGAAGTATAAAGTGCAGTACTTCCTCTGAAATGTACTTTAGTTGAAGTATTTTATATATTAATTTTGTTTTTTAAGTTTACATATGAACAAAAGCTACTAGAGCTGAAAGGATTAACCAGTTAGTTGGTCCACAGAGAATTCATCTGCAGCTACTTTGACAATCAATTTTTCATTTAAAGTCATTCTTTAAGCAAAGACACTGTTAGTTACAGGCACTAAAATGTACTGTCTTGAAATATATTCAAGATGTGCACTAATGTGCAAAGTTACTCTCTGACAAACTTCTGTCCTTTGCAGTAAACCAGGAGGAGTTCCTGTCCATCATGAACGGAGACTCCTGATGATCGTGCACGTTGAGAAGCTGAGCTGAACATGTGCCATCGTGTGTGTGGAGGTGAGCTAACAAGCCGACAGTGTCAACTTCCTCTCGAGGGTCTGAAGTGGACTTGAAAAACTCTTTGGCCTTGTGCTTTAAACTTGATCAAAACATTTGTGGAGCCGTCAGTGTTTCCTGAAGGTGAAGTTGTTGATATCAGGGCTGCTCTTTTATCCATGTTTCTCCTTCTTCTTCTTCTCTGAGTGTTGTGAACTTTTCCATGTTGTCTTAATAAAAACGTGTTGTAAATTCAGTTCCAGCGTCTCTAAAGACGTTTCAGACGTCGATGAATCGGATGTTGTTTGACTAGTTGATTATATTCAAGATCTGAAGTTCACTTTGCTCTTTTGTAAATGTCATGGAGCGACTCTGTGATTCTGTCTTTTGATCCTTTAGGAAACAAAAATGATGTTTGTGAACAGACAGTTAATTTTGTAGGTGACCGTTTTCAACTGGGTGTTTTTGCAATTTACATAAAGTGAATGTTTGAATGTGCTATTTATTTTGTATAAAATAAATTGGTTTACCAGCAAGTTTGTGTTTATGTTGCTTTCCTTTCTTCATGTTATCTAGTTCACATCCAACAAGCTTCTCTTCAGCCTTCATGTGTCCTTTATATTTTCATCTGTGCATTTCATGTCCAGTTTGTTTGGGTTGAAAAATCTCAGTAACTTGTCAAACAGCTTCCTTCCTGCTGTACCTCAGCTGTCCACCAGAGGGCGACAGTCATTCATTCATGGCTCCTCTTAAAGCCTAAATGTGTCAGTGAACAGCTGATCAGAGAATCAGTCCCATTTTGTTTATCCTCTTCTTTTAAGACACTAATGTGAAACTAACATTCACACAGACCAGAGCACTTTTTTTTTCTTTTGGTTGGATAAATTTAAAGAAGCTTTATAAATGAGTTCATCAGGATTTACAGAGGTGATTATTTCTAAAGTGAAGAGCAGCTGTTTGTCTAATTAATTCCTGGTGTCACATTAACAGCAGCACATGATGTGATTGGCTGAGGTGATCAGGTGATGACGAGGTGAAGGACGCTCTTCACTCGACCGGCTGATGTTTAAAACCACAGACGAGTCGAATCCTCGCAGTGTTACATTCGAGGAACACTGTGAAATCCCATATGATGATGATTATGTGTTGAAATAATGGAGGCCGTTGGCCGGCGCTGCTGTCACACGCTGAGCTCACGGCAGACGCAGAAGCCTGAAGACCACAAAGCCTTGAGGCGGATCCTCGTGAGCTCCCTGTAATTTGGCTCCTTCACATATTGGTTTAGATGAAGGTCTCTGGTCTCCAGTCGGTTAGATGAAGACTTTGCTTTTCATCTGTCTCGGCCTCCGCCTGCTGCTCGCATGATGAAGAGGACGGTGGTTTGCTAACCCAATTTGCTTTGGTAATAACCCGAGCCAATCACACAATGACAGAGCAGAGCTCGGCGGTTTTCTCTGTGTAACAGAGCTCTGAGACAAATGAAAGTGATGCAGTAATAAAAGGCTGAGAAACACACACACACACACACACACGAGCGTGGGGCAGGGATTGTGTTGCGTTGTGAGTGTGTGCGTCCAGGCTGAAGGTCGACACCGATGTTGATGATCAGAAGCTGCCTCTCCTGCAGGGACAGACAGCAGGACCTGCCCTTGCACTGGCACATGCTCAGCTGTTGGTCTCTGGACTGGAGCAGCACAGGCTCCAGAAATAAACCAGCCCAGTTCCTCCCCAGTTACAACCTCGAAGTCGCCCCCCTGTGGTTTTCACTGTACGGCTCTGCGTACACACACACACACACACACACACACACACACACACACACACACAGTCTTTTGTATTGCTGGTGATCATCTGTGTTGATGAGGCTTCTAAAAATACGCCGGCGTGGCGTGGCGTGGCGGACCCCGCCAGGGTCTGATTGCTCTTCGGTTTGGAGTAATAGCATAGGTTAGCTTCAGCTCCACATTTAGAGCCACTGATGGGCCCAGGTCTGGTTTACTGCCGTTTCACTCTGGAGTAGTTCTGACTTTGAGGATTCTGTTTACTACGGCTCACAACTTTAACAGCTGCTGTCGACGCGGAGGAGATCAGGAAACTACCAGTGGAGCAAAGTAACTGAAGTACATTTACTCAAGTACTGTGCTTCAGGACTATGTTGTACTTGTACTTTACTTGAGTATTTCAATTCTCTGCTACTATACTTCTACTCCAGAAGTTCAGACACCCATCAGGACATGAAGTCAGTGAAATGAGCTCCAGCTGCAACACATGATGCATCAGTGATTAAAACACAATAACATGAGCTATAGATAATAATGTTACATGTGATGATGTGAACTGGGCTGTGGTCAGTGGACAGAATCACTGTGTGTGTGTTTGCTCTCTGGGCGTCTGCAGCGTCTCCTCAGTAACCAGAGCCAGACTCAGCTCCTGTCCACCTGTCAGTCATTAGGCCAGTTATGCCGACCATGTGACAACACCTGCCCTCTGACCTCGACCGAGGCAAGGGAACACGGGGGGAGCACCGCCCTGGTGTTTACTGTTGGTTCCATCTGTGACGACATGTCGACAAACATGGAGTCACGTCCGAAGAGTCGGGACGATGTTCAGGTCTCTGTCGATGAGGAAACTGTGGCCGGAGGTAAAACGTCCCGGCGGAGGAAGGTGTTTGAGTTGAGCATGACTCGGAGTGTTTATGACGTGTGTCAGCTGGGAGGGTGACACCGGTGTCCAGGTGGGAGCCGTGACCTTTGACCCCTCCCGTAGGAGTGACCTCAGCCTGCTCGGCCATCGGGACCGGAGCTGGGCTGTGAGATGATTGGAATCTGAACCAAGCGGCAACCTCCGGCGCTGAAAAATGAACCCAATGCAGAAGTGCAAAAAAGCTGCAGTTCCTCAAATAACCACTAGAGCAGGCTGCAGAAGGGAGTCAATTACATTTGAGCCCCATGTTAAAATGTCCGATTTTATGACAGAAAAAAACATATTTACAGCCTGGTTCAAAACATGGCTCTAGTCTCATAAGCTGTTTTTCTACCATCCTTGGTAGGTAGGCTACCAAGATGGCTACGCACTACGATTTGCTTCATTTTTGCTCTTCAGAAACCTATGGGTGACGTCACGGACACTACGTCCATATTTTATACAGTCTATGGTCTGAACCAGCTCATCTCACGGATTCTCATCTGAAGATCAGCTGATTAAAAATGTTTTATTTTGAAAAGCATTCCCCAATATTTATTATGATGTGTTGTGTATATATGTGTTACTAAGTACTTGAGTAAATGTACTCAGTAACATTCCAGCACTGAAGTTTGTTTACAGGATATTTCCGTCTGATAAACAACTTGGCAGGTGAACGTATCTCGTCTTCTCTCAGTGTGTGTGAACGTTATCACTGTCTTTTATTCACAGTAATTCATCACATGAATTGCCTCCAATGACAGAGAGTCTGGGCTTCCTTCATGGAGGGTCCCCCGGTGGAGCGGACTCAGACGGGGGGGGGTGCCTCCAGACGTGCTGTGGATCGTGGGCTATGCCCGGCAGCTGCCTGACCGTGGATTCGTTTACACACGCTCATGGCTTTCACAGTAACTGGATCTGTCCGCCGGCGCAGCTTCGTCCAGCCACAGCTCCGAGTGCTGGAGCTGATCCCACACTCTGGAACCTGAGAGACGGGAAACAGCAAACATCAGAGTCCGACACTGCTCGAGTCAGGACCAGGTGGAGGATCAGTCACATCCGTCAGATCTGGAACCATCACATGTTTTTAAAAATGACTTCAACCATTTTCAGAATAGTTGTTAATTAACTTCCTGTCGATGGAGCAGTTGATCAACAGACTCATGGTTCCATCTGTTCTTTGTTTGCTTTCACTTATCTAAATATGTTTCATCCAAATATCTTAATTTGTAAAGTACCTGAAGCTGTCAGATAATCACTCTGACGTTAAAGTGAAATAGTCATGAACTGAATGAGTCGTCGCTCGTTTATGTTCCTCACCTTCATCCAACGCTCTGTGAACACACACACACACACACAGGAGCGCCGCTCTGCAGCTCATGTGGAAACACAGTGAAACACACGTCCTGTTCACACAGGCGTCGATTCACTGAGCGACTTCAGGCCTGAAACTGAACCAGCCGAACCTGCTGCTGACGACTGTCCGTCACCTGCACACAAGGCGCCGCGGGCTCAGGAGCCGTGGGCCTCGGGAGCCGTGGGCCTCGGGAGCCGTGGGCCTCGGGAGCCGTGGGCCTCGGGAGCCGAGGGCCTCAGGAGCTAGGAGCCGCGGCCTCAGGAGCCGAGGGCCTCAGGAACCGCGGCCTCAGGAGCCGAGGGCCTCGGGAGCCGAGGGCCTCAGGAGCCGAGGGCCTCAGGAGCTAGGAGCCGCGGCCTCAGGAGCCGAGGGCCTCAGGAGCCGAGGGCCTCAGGAACCGCGGCCTCAGGAGCCGAGGGCCTCAGGAGCCGAGGGCCTCAGGAGTTACACACAGGAAGCATGAATCATAACGTGAAACTGAGACCAGGAAACAAAGCAAGAAACCAGTGGACAGGTTTAATGATAATAATTATTAGACATGTTTGTTTTGAACGATGACGTTTGTCTGTCTGCAGGAAGTGCGGTGTGTGACGGCAGAGGTCGGAGGTCACGGTGGTTTGATCCGTCAATAAAACATGAACTTGGGAGACTTCTGTTCTTTTCCTCTTTCACACGTCGGCGTCGGTTTCCTTCGACCACAGTCGTCCCCTGAATTTAACAAAGTAGTAGCTCTGCTGCCAAAACTCACAGTTTTCACACCAACACAGGAAGTAGAACTAGTTCTCTCCTCCCTCCTGCACCGTGATGTTTCTCAGGTAGAACTTTGTAATGATTCCTAACCTGGATGTAAAGTTGAGGTCCAGTGAATCTCTCTTTGTTCAAGTATAAATGGATCTTCTGTAAAGGATCGTTTCTGACAGGCAGTGATGGAGGTGGGGGTGGGGGTTTGTTTTAACCTCTAAATGGACCGGGACCAGGATGATCCCCGACAGCTTCAGTCTGCCATAATTCAATTTCGGCCTCTGGTTCACGTCTTCCTGTCGACAGGCTGAGGTACAGACAATCACTGTCGGTCTCCCCCGTCCTCCCCTCTCTTCATTTCCTCCCCCGTCCTCCATGGTCCTGGTCCATGGTCCTCTAAATGGTGCAGACAGGAGTCTAAACAGCTCGATGCTGGTCCGGGGGGGGGGGGGGGGGTTGAGGGCTGGATGCAAACCAACGGTGGAGAAATTCAAACAGCTCAGTTCAACACACCAGAACTTTTCACACATTCCCTCGAGCCGTTAACGAACGTTAACGATTGGCCTCGACTCGGTCTCTGTGTGTTGGAGGAGAGAAGTCAGGCTCAACATTTGTTTTCAGGTGGGATCGTCGCTCACACACCACACGTTTGCCTCCATCAGCGGCTGGTCGCCACGGAGACTCCTGGAGAGAAGAAGAGAAGGACCTGCTGACCTGGACTCGAGCAGACAGTGAGTTCAAAGACTGGACGTTTGAAGCTCAGAGAATATTTCACTGACATGAAACACTGAATCAGATGAAGTGAAAGGAACCAGCTCCGAGCATCACTGCTGGTTTCATGCCTCGGTCTCACAGGCCGACGTGACGTCACTCCCAGCTGGAGAGAGAGAGAGCATCACAGCCAGATGGATCCATCCCAGCATGCACCTGGGTCTGTCTGACGTCATTTAGAAATGTGTATAATAATAATGACAGAAGGTTTTCTGTCTTTTCTTGAGGAGAAGTGAGTGAGCTCTGTTCTTCATGATGGAGCTTCAACGGCTCCACAACAGAAACAGTTTGTGATGAGACAGAGCTCAACCGTACAGATCTGTCTCTCGTCTTCTGACTTCACCAGCGAGCCTCACGAGTCGCCCCGAGTTTTCAGAGCCACATGTTTGATGAAGACGAGGTGAGAACGTCGTGGAGTCGACCGTCAGCTCTGCTCTGGGGGGGGGTCGTTGTTTCTGGTGTTTCTGCACCGACGTTCGATGGATCCATAGATCGTGGAAGTCACAGGGAGCCGGCCTCCCTCCCTGCCTCTGACAGCAGTGGACAGCTGAGGGTAAATCCTCCGCCGGGCAGATGCTGCTGTGCTGAGATCTGGGACACGTCGAAGGTTTGATCTCTCTCTCTCTCTCTCTCTCTGTAATGTGTAGAGCCGCCGGTCTTTGGGCCAGTAATCCTGGGCCCTCGCACCGAGGCCCACGGAGGCCCTGAGTGTCAGCAACACATTCTTCTCTCCCACACACACACACACACACACACACACACACACACACACACACACACATTCAGCATCAGTGACACCTCAGAGCTAAATATACCTGGAGTGGCAGCGACAGGTGCCCGGGCTCCTCCACAGACGGGCCAGCTCGGACACAGGAGGTCACAGGGTGTGTGTGTGTGTGTGTGTGTGTGTGTGTGTGTGTGTGTTGACGGGCGGAGGGGGAGGGGTTGGTGGGTGTGGGCTCCCTGGGCTCAGTGTGGACTGAGCTCAGATCCCATCGCAGCCCAGTCCTGGGTCCCCTCTCCTCTAAGCCAGCTGGTCTGGCTTAATGTCACCTCTTTCACTTCCTTTTTGTAAAATCCTTTTTTGTTTGATACAAGGGATTGAGTGAACGAGCCCACAGCTGGAGCTGCTGGGGAACCTTCCAGGTGAAGACTGAAGAAACAGCAGCGGTGAGTGAACTCAGACCATGATGTTTGGACGGTAAAGCTTCAGGAAGCTAACGGCTGCTGGAGGCTAAAGGACGAACATGTTTACTAGACGGCAGGAGAAGTGGGAGGCTGGAGGAAATGGAATGTTCCCTTCGTGTCCACTTGGTGGCAGCAGAAACATAAACGTGATCTTATCGTGTCGGAACGTCGAACGTGTTAACGAGCAGTTGCCTATTTACACGTCCAGCAGAGACGTAGCAACATTAGCATGAGTTTGAATTGTTCTGGTCACTTGATAAAACTTGGATCAGATTTTCTCTCTTTTAGCTCCATGTTTGGTCTCCACCTGCTCCTGACTCTTTAGCTGCTAAATGCTAAATGATGTTTGTGTTGAGGAGCGACCTCCTCCATGTTGCTCGTCATTATTTGAGTTGTTAAGATAAAAATATTGATCTGTGCAGCTTTAATGTTCCTTTAACGATAGCGAAACCTGTTTTGCAGCAGCAGCTGATCTGGAGAATAAACGACTCGTAGATGAGTTCGTATTCACTTCCGACAGCCATTTTGTTTGTTCTTGCTGTGACTGAAATTAAAGATCAGTCATGTGGTTGTACAGAGTAAGCTGTGCAACAATTTGAATGATTTTAAAACATGTTTTCTGCACTTTGCAGCGTCACTTTGAATTTTGAATTCTGTGTCCTGATTGTTGATTGTTAGAGCGTGATGTGAAGCTGAATGCTGTGACTTTTTTAAACACAATCTCAGATTGAATTTGTGTAAAGTTTTTAGTTTGTGGCAACAAGAAACAACTTAACCATCAGTCGACTCCAGATGTAACTGAATGTAAATGAATTATATCATAATATTAACAAATCTGTCTTTTTACTAAAAATGTAAATATCTTAGTATAGTTTTTCTTTCAAATCCAGCAGCTGTTTCCTGCAAACAAACAAACAAACAAACAACACAAAGAATTCAATTCATGCAACTTTCAGAAACTGACATGAACTAAACTGAATGAAAACTGTTAATCTGACATGATTCTACTAAAAATACAGTCACTCTAATTATGAAATATGGTGACAAACATTTGTCTTATGTTCATGCTCATGTAGTGAAAATGCATTGTGGCAGACATGATGTATAAAGTTATAATAGAAATATTCTTCAGACTTCATTATAAAGGCTTCATATCTGGTCACTCTGATCAGCTCAGCAGGTTCAGTCAGTGGATCCAAACAGACTCCTGACGACTCACCTTTGTATTTTTCACAATGAGCTGACATGTTTTAGATCGAGCTAGTAATCAATGAGTCATTTTATGAACAGAAACACCAAATGTTCAGTGGCTGCAGCTTCAGGTTTGTTTCCAAATGTGAATATTTGCATCTGAAAACAGACTCATATTTTTTATCTTTCTGACATGTTTCAGTTAAAGGTTCATCAAAGAATCGAGTTATTGATACTTGTCATAATCACTGATAATGAAAACAATGTTTGTTGCATCCTGATTTTAAATATTGTGATCAACAGAAGTGATCAGAAAAGCTGCACTTCCAACAGTCTCCACTGGGAGGCAGCAGTGAACCTGATCAGAGACATGACGCCTCTTCACAATAAAAGTTTATTCTCACAGTTTAAATTTTGTTTAAAATTAAAAGAATTAACTTTCTGATAAAAACACATTTAACTCTTCTCTTACTTTAGATTGATCATGTTTTATTAGACACAACATATTTCACTTTTCTCATCTTTTATTTGTTTCCTCTGTGCGCGTGCGTGTGTGTGTGATGATGGCGCCTCCTGCCGTCCAGGTGCCGACAGTCCCGGAGCAGCTGCAGGAGACACGGATGGACTGAACCGCTGGACGGAGACGGACGCTCACAGGTGAGTTTCCGTGTGACGCACTTCACCTGCGGGGGGAGGGAGGGGGGGGACGGTGCGCGTGCGGCGGGGCGGTGCGCGCGCTGCGGCGGCTCGTGCGGGCTCGACACGCGTCTGAGTGACGATCAGCCGGAAACGAGCAGCAGCGGGATCATCGTGTTTCCCTGCGGCGGCTCCGAGTCTCAGTCTGAGTCTGAGTCTGAGTCTCCGCTCGTCGTCTCGCGCTCGCAGTCTGGTTCGGTTCGGTTCGGTTGTTCCCGGAGCTGCTGCTCGGTCCTCGGGCCGGTTCGGAGCCTCGGAACATGTGAGGGATTAAAGTTTGGCTCTTTAACTTTCCACAACAAAAACTTGGTAAGAAAATTTAAACTCTGATGTGAATGTTGAAGAAAGTTTGATTTAAATAATGTTGAACTTTATTTTTATATTATTATTAGTTGTTGTGTCACTCTCGGTCTGTTTCTCATCTTAGTTTTCAAAATAAAGCTCTTACTGGACAAACTGGCATCCACAGAGTCCAGGACCAGCAGGGCTGGTTTCAGAGGTTTGGGGGGGTCCAGACTTAGGATCAGGGCCCCCTGAGCCTGCAGACCCCCTCAGACTGGACGTGAACATGGAGGAAGTTAAAAATGATTTTAGCATCTGATGGTTTGATCATGATGAAAACAACATGAGCTTCTTGACATCAAGACTCAAAGTTCTTCTCTGCTGGAGTATTTGTTCAGATTGACTCTGTTAAAATGTGCAGAATCAGCTGTTAGCGGTGAACTCCTGGGTGAACATTTATTCTGTGTGAACCTCAGAGATAATGAAGGAAAGTTGCACTGGATGATGTTAATATGAGTTGATGTCTGTTCAGATCTGACTCTGAGATCATCAGAATGAAAGTTAACGTAATTCAGTTGAGTCAACTTCCCAGATTTGGAACAAGTTTCATAAGTGGTTTTGCAATGTTTTGGTGTCGGACAAATGTTCACATTCACAGATCTGATCTAAAACTGGACTTCCTGCATCAGATTTCAACTTTTTGACTTCCTCCATTTTCACAAAAAAACTCACTCTGAGCTCATTATTAAAGAAAGAAAGTAGAAAATACACAACGAGGATGAAAGGATCCAGATTACACCTGTGAGTTTTTTAAAGCAGAAGGTCGTGGAGAGAACAAAGCGGTTGCCAGATTGGGCGACCAAATATCTGCATTCATGCTCAGATTTGAAGCATCTTCAGTGTCCAACAGGTTGAAACAGTCTGAGATTGAACTGAGCTTCATGTGTGAAATCTTCTCATCTGAATCTGAGGAAACCAAACGATCTTCATTCCATAACGTCAAACCTTTGAAGCCAGCAGAGATGGTGGAGTTGAATTGAATGAAGCGGACGTTGGCATGAGGAGAGGAGCTGTGAGAGGCTGCAGATGTCAGTGATTTCATCCTCGTATGCCGAACATGTGTCGTGTGTGTGTGAGCCTCGGTGACTCAGCGGCGTCCCTCAGAAAACCACAGGCATCAGATCAGGTTACCTGCTGCCATCCGACACTTTGATCAGGCCTTCAGCCTCAGTGTGGTTCTGAAAGGCTTTGAACTTTGTTGACACGTTTCTTCGCCTCGAATCAAACGTCCAAACACGAGTGACGTTCTGACATCATGGCGTTCAGGAATCAGCTGTTCATGTGATGATGATGTGAAACGAGGTGACTGAGCCTGATGAGGTTCATCAGTGTTGGATTGTTGGACTGAACACGAGTGGATCCTCCGTTTGAAAAGCAGCTTCTCACCAGCTCTGGGATGCTGATCTTACTTTGAAAGGGCTTTGTGTTTCCTGTCTTTGTGCTGAGCTGAGTGAGGCAGCTTCATGTACGTCTGCAGGACAGTGGACCTCGTTGTTATTCGGCCTCTTTAAAGCTTCAGGACTCTCATCAGACTCAGTCGGTCAGAAAGAAGCTGGTTTGGCTCCAGGTGGAGTCGATCTGAGCTTCCTGAAAGGTGGACGGGCCCATCGTGCCCCCCCCCCCCCTGACCTCTGACCCCTGACGTCACCTGAACCGAGCCGCACACATGCAAACGGCCGACGCTCCCTCTGAGCTTCCAGCGTGTCGGAAGATAATTGGCGAGGCGGCGAGAAAGAGAGGGAGCAGCTGAGGACTGCGTGAGATGGCTGATTTCCATCTCCTCTGTTCAACAGTCGCTCTCTCTGTCTGTGAACCAGAAACCGCTCGTATTGTTGTTTGGGGTAAAAAGTTCACTCTTTTATTTTTGGAGTCCTTCTGCTTTACACTGAGTCTAAAAATAGACGGGAGCTTTGTGTGTGTGTGTGTGTGTGTGTGTGTGTGTGTGTGTGTGTGTGTGTNGTGTGTGTGTGTGTGTGTGTGTGTGTGTGTGTGTGTGTGTGTGTGTGTGTGTGTGTGCTGTCATCCTGGAAAAGATCAAACTCTGCATTAAATCACACCTACAGATACACACACACACACACACACACACACACACACACACTCACACAGACACACACACACACACACACTCACACACACTCACACACACACACACACACACACACACTGATCCTTCTTGTTTTATGCAACATCTCACGTCTCAGTTTGGCCTAAAATTCCCTTTTTACGACAACATGCTGAGTGTGCTCGTCTGTGAGCTCTAAATTTAAACGGTGTTGATCCTCGCTCTGTTTCCTGAAGCGAGGTGGGCTCGCAGGCAGCGTGACTCACATGCCAGATATTCGTGTAATGCTCTCCGGCGGCGTGTCGCTGCTCGCTGCCGACCGGCCCGATCGTATCGCAGCTCAGCTCCATCAAAGTGTTTGTTTGCTTGTGGCAAAACACATTAATTATGACTTCATGACAGAAGCTGTTTGCTCATCTTCGTCCGCCCGACGGGAGGAGGAGAGAGAGGAGCTGGAAACGACTGCGCTCCTTATTGATCTGCAGCTGGTTCAGGGTTAATTGATCAGTTCTGTCGCCTGGAAATCATCAAGTTTCCACAGCTTAAAGTGACTTTGTGTCGTGTGAAACAGTTCAGTTTACAATCATAGGAAACAGAGAGAAACTCCCACGTTTCAAAGCTGGAGGAGAAACATTGTCTTTGTTTGATGAGTTATTCAAACAGTTGGAATCAGTCGTCAGAGCTGTTGTCTGTCGACTGACGGTTCAGCTAATCGACTCGTTCACTCAGCACCAGAGTTTATTACTGACTCCAGGTGATAAAGGCTGACGACAGAGTGCTGATGCTGATGAGCAGTCTCTGATGGAGCTGATGGATCAGAGGAAGCAGATCAGGTTCATATGGTGGACTCTTCAGGAGGAGACGCTGGATGTGACGTCTCTTTGTTCAAACTCTGTCCGACTCCTGTTTGGTTGTTTTCTTCTCTTCAGAAACAGTCGTGTCTGGTTACCGGAGTGTTTTTGGAAGGAGGAGGAGAAAGTGAGGACTCAGGTGTGTTTACCTGCGTATGCTTCCTCTCTTCCCTTCAACATCACAGGTGGATTGAGAAGTGACACCTGCACCAGTGTTCTCTGTCTGAAACAACAGAAGAAGAAGAAGAAGAAGAAGAAGAGCAGGCTGAAGCCTCAGGCAGCTGCTGTTTGTCGCCTCCATAGCTTTGGTCCAGAATTTGAATCCTGCAACAGATTTCAGTGACAATTCAACAAACAACAACATTGAGATCATTATAGAAGGTAAACACATAGAATGGCTCCACATAGAGACTCATCACACAGAGCTGAAATGTCTCTGATTTCCAGCTTCTCCAATGTGACGACTTGCTTTGATTCCTTGTTTTGCATCAAAGTCAACAGAATATTTTTGGAGTCGTTTTCTCCTGTGTTTGAGAAGCACACCTGCGTCATCTTCCTCCTCCATCCCGTCCTGAGCCGGAGAGCTGCCCCCCCCTGTCGTCACCTGCTGTGACGAGGCCCGGAGCTGCCAACCAACCTGCCGCGTGTCTCTGTGTTTGTGTGCGTCTGTCTCAGCGTGTGTGAACATCCAGTTAACTCTGCGACCCGAGCTCTTAAGCTCCGCTGCAGGAGCAAGACACGGGTCACATGGCACACACACACACACACACACACACA
>JBBMOC010000252.1:198969-215124 GCA_037975185.1 Centropyge bicolor | reverse complement strand
GTCTGGATGAGGGTTAGAATTTCAATTTCCTCCTCCACATTAGGACAAAGACGCCTCATTTTGTACATTTTCTCACTGGTTGTTCATCCTGAGGTTTTTCTTCTCCTGTTGATTATTGATTGATGGAGAGTTAAGTTTCCTAAGAACAGCAATGTATTGATTTAAAAGTCCTCTGAGACCAATCTGACTTCCGGGCATTTAAAAATAAACTCGACCTGACTTGACTGTTTTTGTTTTGTTTTTTGTTTTTGTTTTTTGTTTTGCTTTTCTTTTGTTTTTGTTTGAATTTTGCTTTAATTTTTCTGTTTTGTTTGTTTGTTTATTTGATTGTCAGATTCTTAAAAAGCCAATAAACGTCTTGTCAATTTCATCAGGTCACATTTAAACTTTTAAACAAGCTTCTGTGGTAATTTGTCTGTAATCTGTATTGAATTACTTTTCCCATAATATTGTCTCAGGGGCCCCAGACTTGGATTTTCCTTTACTTCAGTCCGAACTGTTTTATAAAATACAGGCAAACTGTCCTCTAACTATAATAATACAAATCAAAAAAATATGATTATTAAAAAAATTAGACATCAAGATAATTATGATTCAACTTATCATGTTTATTTTGAAGGGCAAATGGCCCTACTTCCGGTTACACTTGCTTTCTTCCTCTAACCTTCTTCTTGCTCTAACTTGGACTCAATCAGCAGCTTCCTGTGTTCAAACCACGCCTGAGAACCTCTGTGGCTTCTCCACACAAGACAAACACAATTAACTCATAGTATCTTCAGAGAGAGACCCTGAAGGTGTGACAGCAGAACAGGAGGTTTTATAGAAACAGCAGGAGGTGACAGGAAGTCTGTGACTAACTAACTCTCCACAGGATCATTAAAGGAATGTCACAATGACTTATGCTTACATGTTCTGTTCTGAATCTGACCAGTCTGGGCTTTATGTACACACACACACACACACACACACACACACACACACACACACACACACATACACACACACACACACACACACACACACACACGAACATGTGCAGAGCTGCAATCAGCTGAAGCCCATAATCACTGTGTCAGGACAGAAAGTGAGAGCCAGCACATGTTGGTCCAGCCTCCTGCTTCTGTCTCACTTTAATAATATTCTCGGTGATGTGGGAGTTTTAACAACCGCTTGCCACATAACAGACAATTGCTGGGAGTTGGTCGTGCTGCTGTGGCCTCCCGGGGTGATCATCAGTGACTTACATCTCCAGCTCCAGTGGATGGTCTGTGGGCGACGGCAGGAGAGGAAAACTCATTTTACTTGTTGTACAGCTGAGAGATAATGCAATAATCTCTGGAACAGAGAAAATAACACAAATGATTGTAGAGGTAGAAGTTTTGAATTTCATCTCATGAGAATTTCTATATTGCAATTTTAAGACTCGAGAAGCCATTGAAGTGCTGAGAAAAGAAATCTGAATTTCTATTTCCATGAGCAAAACACATGACAAGTAAATGTGCTTTTTCTTCAGTGGTATTTTGAATGAAGGACTTTTACCTGCTACACTCATTTAGATTAGATTAGATTAGATTTAGAAGATCTGAGTAAACCATAAACAAAGGACACTGAATATATTGACCGTTTTTAAAAATGTCACCAAACCACATAAAAGCTCATATCCACAGAAGCTGCATGAAAAACAGAGTATGTGTGAAATGCTGGTGGTGGACAGACAGGTGGACAGACAGGAGGATAGACGGGTGGACAGAAGGGTGGACAGACAGGAGGACAGACAGGTGGACAGACAGATGGACAGACAGGAGGACAGACAGGAGGACAGACGGGTGGACAGACAGGTGGACAGACAGGAGGACAGACAGGAGGACAGACAGGAGGACAGACAGGTGGACAGACAGGAGGACAGACAGGTGGACAGACAGGTGGACAGACAGGTGGACAGACAGGAGGACAGACGGGTGGACAGACAGGTGGACAGACAGGAGGACAGACAGGAGGACAGACAGGAGGACAGACAGGTGGACAGACAGGTGGACAGACAGATGGACAGATGGGTGGACAGACAGGTGGACAGACAGGTCTGCCTCTGTGGGCCACATCAGCAGCCTCCTGCCTGATATGCAGCTGCCATCATTACTGCAGAGAGATAGTTAAACCTCTCTGCTGTCTGATATTCAAACACACTCTCTCTAGTCTTAATAACCACCCACACACACACACACACACACCAACCCGTCCAGCTCCTGAAGGCATCTGTTTGAGCACACTGTGCAAACACAGATATATACTCCCACACACACACACACAGAGAGCTCAGCTGGAGCAGAAACAAAGGTGTCAGAGTGAGTTAAACAGCAGTGAACGTGATTCTTCCTGCTCAGATACTGAAGAATAATCCAACCAACATGCTGTGTGTTAACACTCCGACCAGCTTCACATTTACTGGATCAGCTGCTAAAATTTCACCTCTGATCCTCATTTGCTTTTTCAGCTGCTCAGAGTTGAAACACGTCAGTGACAGCGACTGACAACATGTTTGTAGCAAAATAATGCAAAATATATTTTTACTGCTGGTGATTTGTTGTCTTTTCCAGGAGTGAAATATTTGACGTTACTTGTAGTACTTATACTTCATTTGAGTATTTCCATTTTATACAGTTTTATGCCTCTATATACTTCATCCTCTGCCACATTTCAAAGGGACACATTTGACAATTTTTTGCACTTTTTATCTGACAGCTATAGCTACGAGTTACTGTTAAATGTGTTTTGCTTATGATACTTTTACTCAAGTACAACTCCAATGTACAACTCTACATAAACTGAATACTGGTCTTTTCATCAAACATGTTATTTTTAGATATGGAAGCAGTAATTTTAATACACTCATTTGAAAAGAATAAGGATCCTCAGCCCTCACATTATACTAAACTACCATCACATGACATTAAACACAAGTGGAAGAGCTGATGATAGTTAATTTAGAACAGGATAATAACAGGAGAAAGCCTCCTGTCGGGGACATTAGACAAGATGTGGAGAGACACAGAGAAGCTGAAGGTTTTATCAGGACAATGTTCAGCTCTCGTTCCTGCCCATTAAACTCCACCTGCAGAGATTTCAATCCCTCCGGAGGAAGAGTTTAGGGACATGATGTGAAGATTGGAAATCACATGAATCCTGTAACCAGAGAGAAAAACACAGATCTTTTTTTTCTGGAGGTGGAAGAAGAAGAAAATTTACTGAAGTAAAAGCAGCAACACCACAGTGTAAAAACACTATGTTACAAAATTATTGGATTTCGATGTTCATCTCTTTGATGTTGCAACTGGCAGAGGTGGAGCTGATTTTAAAATGGAGTGAAAAGTACAATGCTGTTTAGTATAAAGTAGGATAAAATGGGAATACTGGGAATAATGACAATATATAAAATACAAGTATTTCAAAATTGTACTACAGTAAATGTACAGTCCATTTACTTAGTTACAGTTAAATAGTCTGTAACAAGGAAAAGTCCTACATTTAAAATCTTAGGTGAGAGCACAGAAGTGTTATCAGTGAAATGTACTATTATCAAAAGGAATCTAGTACTGTAGTGTTATTGTGAATTAGTATGTAAAATCTGTCACTCCAGCCATCAGATCTAGATCTAGTACAATATTTACTCAGAAATGTTTGGAAGTGTAAGTATCTAAGAATAACAAGTAAGTACAAGTACCTCGAAATCATGCTACAACACTTGAATAAATATTCTTTATTTTACTTTACTTCATAGTTTGGGTCTACTGTCTCAGTTGGGTGTGAGTCCTTCAACCACTAGGGGTCAGTAGAAACAAGGTTCTTCTGCACATGTTAAGCTACTCTTTGAGTTGTAATGGACAATTTATTCATTCTTTTCTCTTTTTTAATTTGTGTTTGTTTTGTTTTTGTGTCTTATTGCCAAAACAGGGGGAAAGTCCTGTTCTGTCTGACATCGTCACTTCTGAGAGTTAATGATATAATAAATAATCTTTTTAAAAGCCTACGAAAATAAGAGTTCATACTATATCCAGTTCATGCCACTGTTAGCTAAAAAGTCATTTTGTACCATATATATATATATAAATATCGTGACTTTAAATGGAATTGAATCAACAGAGTTTTACAAACGAAATCTGTGAATTAATTAAATAGAATGTCCTCTGTTTGTCAGTGATCGTATCTATCTGCGATAGTAATCACACACAACTCCCGTCCGTCGTCCGGGCGCGGAGGTATTCATCTCGCTCGAACCGAATATCTTTGCTGTACGGCGACGTCTCGCGAGAACTCCTGACGTCACGGGACGGGATCATAGCTGGAGATCGCGGATATTAGAGGGTACTTTTTCTGCTTTTATTTACTTTGTGCTCGATTAAAATTGTGCATTTACACCAACAATCTATAATAACTGACGGCGCGTTTGCACGACTCGTCTTTAAAAGAAGCGTTTCTAACATTTTGTGCCAACTTACGCCGACACCGCCGGCACAAACCGTCAAACCTTCGAAATAAGAGCACAATGTTTTCCGCGCTTTTCACCACTACAGAAACAGTTAGCTTTAGCTTCGTACACTGTCCTCTCTGGATAAACATTCAAGAACTATAATCGCTTTTGAGGCGGTTTGCGCGGGACATAAAGTCTCCATAAATCTACGTGAAACCACAGACGACCCTCAGCAGTCTTTTTAAGCCACCTACGACACTGCTGTTAGCATTAGCATGTCCGTCCGGCCTGCTCAGGAAGCAGGCGGGAGCTTTTATTTTCCAAAACGGCTTTTTCATCTCACCTGTCAAGGCTCCTGAATCAGTGTATTAAATCTGCCGATCGGTGTTAATGTAGATGATTAATGTTCATTTAAGCTGCCATTATGCTCCGTGGATGCTCTCAATACTCTCTTTTTATCAACTGTCTCCAACAGAGAAATCTACAATCAGAGACTTAAAGAGGAGGAGAACAGACAAACTACCGAGAGTAAGTTAGTTTGATTATGAATGTTTACATCTCCAGCAGAATAGTATTTCTGGGCTTTCTAAAAGAAATTTGATTTTAAATATTCTGTTTCTGTTTTCCAGCTGTGACGTTGGATTTTCAGCAGGTGAGTAATATAAACATGATCAAACCCTATTCAAATTACAGGCTGTTTATAAGTTCTTATTTATTTACAGCCATGTTAGTTTAACTTGAACACGTATTAAATAATCATAAATCAGGTACCTCTCAAACTCTGGTGACATTCTATATTTTTCTTATTGTTTGTCTGTTATCCAGTATCTTATAGAGCTCTGTTGTTGTCCAGAAACTATTAAAACATCATTAAGCCACAGTTTTGCACCAAATGTTGATTAATCCACTACTGAAAATATTCCCCCCACAAATCCATGATATCCTCCTGTTTAATGTTTGCTAAATGCGAACTATAAGTGTGCATATAAGTTAAACTATATACACAGGAGCTGTTTTTAAAGACTTGTATCTTCAGTATTTACCCTGGGTTTTAGGCTGAGAACCACAAACAGGCCAGAAAACTCAGAATGTATTGAGAAATAACTAAAATGATGGTTTTACAAATTTCATGGGATTTACTGACAATAAGAAAAATGAGTAATGCCAACTTTATTGTTTTGAATATAGCTTTAGGCAATGTTTTTAGTCAGACACATATTTGTAATGTTAACAGGTGTGAATGGTTTTGATTTTTATCCATGGTTAAACACAATTTACATTTTTGCAGACTCTGTACGTCTCAAATGTGTTGTGAAACTACCATAATCTTTTGCTAAGAATGTAGTTGATTTACAATGTTATTATTATCAACACGTGTAAAAGACTTGTATGTGAGTGTGAGAGTGGTTCTTGATGAAATCAGCCAGTGTGTCAGCTTTGCTCTGTCCATTGAGCAGCATGAGGCAGCAGTAACTTTAATTGTCTTTGACCAAGAAGAAGCTGCAGATGTTTAGTACTTGTTAGTACACAGGTATTCAAACAGACTTTATGTATTGAAAACCATCACAAAAAACAAACATGATACAGTAAATTTCTTGTAGCAACAATAATCAAAAAAAGATTCTGTTTGTCTTTTCAAACAGGCCTAATCTCACAGTACGTTTGTGCTTCATGAGGCAGATTGCTCTTGGAATGAAAATATTCGTAGCTGATTTTAGCATCTTACAGTGTCCCAGAGGACAATATGTCATAAAGAGAAATGACTAACAGTGGCATTAATGACAGCCGTCTCTTCCCTTGTTAACCAGCAGCAGAGATGGCTCATGTAACCAATCATGGGAAGCTGCTCTTGCAGCGTTTGCATCAGCAGCGGGAGATGGACTTTTTGTGTGACATAACCATAATGGTGAGAGACGTGGAGTTCAGAGCCCACCGCAACATCCTGGCTGCATTCAGCAAGTATTTTTCCTCCCAGGCTGAAAAGGGTCAAGAGGTCACGACCTTGGACCCTGATAAAGTCAGCCGGTATTCTCTGGAGAAACTTTTAGAGTTTGTCTACACTGGACAGATGAACCTCAGCAGGTAAAACTAATTGAATATAAGTTCTGCTCTTTTTTGAAAGAGAACTATGGTTAAACTAATTATTTTTCAACTAACCCCTTGAATGAACTGTTGGTTTTCATGGTTTCAGTACCAGACAAGCAGCTGTACGTCGAGCAGCTGTGTTCCTGGGAATGCCTGAGGCCACAAAGTATCTGGAGGAAAGCCCCCACTGGTCCGAGCCCAGCGAAACGTCTCAGTCAGAGACAGATAAAGAAGCTGGTCAAGCTCCTCCCAGTCCGTCCTCTCCTGGCAGCCCCAGCTCACCAGTTCCCCTGTCTATTGTCTCCGTTTTAGGGGACTGGCAGGATGAGGGGAAGGATGGCAAACAGCAGGCTGATGAGGCCAAAGATGTAGATACAGAAGAAGGAGAAAAAAGCGATGAAGAGTACAGCCCAACTACGCCGAAAAGCGTTGGAAGAGGACAGGGGAGGAAGAGAGGCAGAAGGCCGAAGAGTTTTAGTGGCGAGCAGGTGGAGCCAAGCAGCTCCGGCTATAGCACCCCCAAAACCCAAGGCTACAGGGGGAGGGGGAGGGGCAGGGGAAGAGGGAGGGGCAGGGGAAGAGGAAGAGGTGGTTCAAAAACTGACGATCTGTCTTTGGAAGATTCTGACACCAGTGTGAAGGACTTCGGGGACACCTCTGCAGACTGGAGCCCCTCACAGGACGACGACATCCCAGTCAAGAAACCTCGACTGAGCAGCGGAGACGGATGGAGAGGGCGAGGCCGTGGAAGGGGGAGAGGCAGAGGGAGAGGCAGGGGGCGGAACGCGAGGAGGGCTGAGGATGACGCAGAGGAGAGTGGCGAGGCAGGGGCAGATGATGGTGAGGGTGAGGGTGAAGGTGAGGGTGAGGGTGAGGGTGAGGATTGGAAACAGGGTCCATCAGGAGCAGATGAGCTGTCGCTGTCCTGCGCCGAGTGCAACAAACAGTTTAAAGATGCGAGCAGCCTCCACAGACATGAGACCATCCACAAAGGGCTGAAACCATTCATCTGCATCTTCTGCTCTAAAAGCTTCAGACAAGCTACCCAGCTGAAAACACACCTGCGCATACACACAGGTGAGCTGAGTCATGACTCATAAATCACCTATAAGGGGAGTTGTTGGGGTTCTTTCGCTCTCTCTGCCATTTTGGCTACGACTGTGCTGTTGAGGGAATGAAACTAGGGATCTGATCAGCTAATGATTGTATTTATTATCAATTAGTTATTGTTTAGATTTGTGATTAATCATTTAGTTTATAAGGAATCAACATAGTGTCCATCAAGTTCCCAGACTCCAAGGTGAAATGTTCAATGTTTTGTCTGACAGACATTGCAAATGTAATATTCAGAGATATTCACTTTAAAATGGCATAAAACACAGAAGAGGAGCAAAGCCTCACATTAAAGAAGCTGTAACTGGTGAAGATTCGACATTTTGTCTTGATAAATAATTAGTTATTTATAAAAATTGGCCATTTTCTGTCAAGTCAGCTACCCCCCCCCCCAACCCTGTCTCTCTGGTGTTTGTTGCAGGTGAGAAGCCATTTGGTTGCTCCGACTGCGACAAGTGTTTTGCTCAGAAGTGTCAGCTGGTCGCTCACCGTCGGATGTACCACGGAGAGGAGAAGCCTTACACCTGTGAACGCTGCGGTTTCAAGTTCGCTACCTCATCCAACTACAAAATACACATCAGGTAGATGAATGCTTTGGTCATTGTTATTACATGCAGAAGATGCCTTGTTCCTGGGTATCTCACCTGCTGTTGACCTTCTCACTTCCTCCATCCTGAAGCCTGGCTCATGAAGGAAGATTAGTGTGCCAGCCGAGTAATTCTGTATTTAACTCAGTTTCCAAAATCATGAAGCTGGCTGACATTTCAGAGAGCTGGATTATCATAGAAACGTGCACAGCAGAAGATAATTTCTTTTCTTTTCATTTAGTTTGCTGTTGTTATTATGACAGAGTATTTTATACGTTCATCATACATTTATACACCCACACCGACACGAAGGCGTGTACCCGACACTACTGGATACAATAGTAACAATACAATACAACAGTACTGGATTCTAGAAGATGATCGTTGAGGCCAATATTTGATTGTTACTATAAATCAGCCGATATGTTTTTCTTCTTGAACCTGTCAGTGCTCTGTTGTGGGCAAACATCGTCATGGAAAAACTGCAGCTGATGTCAACCCATGCAGAATATTTAATGTTCTAGTTTACTGCTTATACATATTATTACATCTTTACATATAACTGAAGGAAGAGAAATGTCATGATGGAGAATAAGTATAAAATTCTATTATATATTTCAACATGGTGTGGAATTGTATTGAATAATTAAATCATAGAGGAGAAGTGATTGTGTGTGTTTAGCAAAAATAAATGACAGTAACAATCCCTGACATCTTCTCGTGTGTGTGTGTGTTTGTGCAGACTGCACAGCGGGGAGAAACCGTACGTCTGTGACATCTGTGGTCAGGCGTTCGCTCAATCCAGCACGCTGACCTATCACAAGCGACGACACACCGGAGAGAAACCCTACCAGTGTGACCTGTGCGGCATGTCGTTCTCTGTCTCGTCTTCGCTCATCGCTCATGCACGAAAACACACAGGTGAGAGTCTGTTTCCACATTTATGAATCCAGCCCAAAGTGAATGAACTTCAGCTACATGTTCATAACAGACCTGCTTTGGTTTCCTTCCAAACTATTTGGACTGACTGAGATATTCAACAGCCAAAACCTGTCGGCTCTTGGCTCAGTGCAGCTGTTGTGTTCTGTTTGTGTTTCAGGTGAGACGCCGTACAAATGCTCACAGCCGCAGTGCGACTCCAGTTTTGTGACGTCCTCCGAACTGAAGAAACACATGCGGCGACTTCACCCAGGTGAGTTTTCCTGATCCCGCCTCAGACTTTTGACTTTAAAGTCAGAGAGGTGAAGTTTGGTTTGGAGCACAACAAGAACAATAGACTCAAATCAACGGACAGTTGATTCATATCCTGTTAACTCGTGGCTACTTGAATCTTGTGTCTGTAATTTTCAGTTCTTCTGTTTGAAATTGGATGAGCTTATTTTTGGAAAAGTGTTAGAGTGAGGAGATTGTAAACACTAAGGACAGCTGGAGGCAAAGAGGAAGCAGATACTTGTGCCTCTGTGATGATACGTGTGTGTGTGTGTGTGTGTGTGTGTGTGTGTGTGTGTGTGTGTGTGTGTGTGTGTGTGTGTGTGTGTGTGTGTAGATGGGAACACCGGTGTGCAGTGTCTGCTCTGTGGAAACAGGTTTGCCAGCGTGAAGAACATGATCAAACACCAGGAGAAGGCTCATGCTGATGAAGTGCGGCAACACAAGGAGAGAGCCAGAGCAGGTGTGTGTGTGTGTGTAAATCATTTCACAGTAATGGATCATTTTACTGAACATCAGCTCACTTTAAAGAGACACTTCCTGCCACAGTCAAATTTAATATGTGACTCAGCCTTTGTAATGTAACGTTCAACATTCAGTCTGGAAAGCACTGTTCATAGCAGCCTGGTTGATTTTTGATTTGATTTTGATTTAATTTTGATATTCTGAAACAGAAATGTAAGTATGTTTCCCTGCTGTCTGATAACTTCCTGTTGTGTGTGTGTGTGTGTGAGCAGTAGTTCTCCTGGCTTCCAGTCATCCTGTGGCATTTGTTCAGAGCAAACTCTCCCAGGAAAACAAAGGTATGGTTTCCATCCCAGAAGGCGAGCCACCCAACCCCGAACCAGCCACCCCAAACCCCAAAGCCACAGCGCCATCCGCGGACGCCACCACCTCTGACTCCGCTGCCACCGTCACCATCATCCAGGACTTCAAGGCGGAGCCCAGTCACCCCCCTATCAATCCCACAGACCAGGTGACCTTCGAACCCGACCAGGAGCAGACCATCAACTCGGACACACTCCACGCTCTGGTGGAGCAGCTGCGGCCGGCGCCCTCCCCCACCCAGAGCCTGGAGCAGATCGTGATCATCAGGACGGTGGACAACGCTGAACACAACCCTCCGCAGCAGTGAGGCCTGATGTGGTGGAACATTTTCACCTTTTAACAGACACAGATACATTCAGGCTACTGTCGAACTGTAGGTGGAAGATAATTCTGTGAGTTTGCAATTTGGGTCTTAATTTCATAGTTTTGTCCATTGTTTATATCAGTAATAACAACAACTTAGCAAGATAATAACTGAAATCAGAGAACCCAGTCAGATGACCTCCAGAAAGTTTGACCTCCAAATAAAGTGTGTCAGATAGTCTGGATAATCTAAACTGTTTATAATCAGTAACCTGATTGTTGTGTTTCTTGCCTCAAACTTAATTGAAGTGATGTTTCTAGTTCTTTGAATTAGTATAATATTATTAGTACTTGTAGAAATGATGGTGAAAAGTGGAAAATAAGACCTGAGTTGTGAAAATCTAGAATTGTTCTTTAACTGATTTCCTGTCTCCTGTCCTTGTGAGTCATGAGTCACTGAGAGGGAAAGCAGCAAACAGAAAGCATTTAGTTGTTGCTCCCACACAGAGAACAGGATGGAGAGTGAGGTTTGGGACACTTCACACATTTAGTCCAGTAATCCTAGATTTACCTCCTCAGCCATAGTTCCTGGACCCTCGAGTGTTAATACTTTAAATGGACCAGGAAACGTTGGCGTGGAATTTGCTGTAGCCAGTGATTCTCATGAGTGGAACACGAATCTTTAATAAAGCTCACAGTTGTTCAGATGTAAAGGCAAACCAGCAAAAGTGAAGGTTCCTGAGTTTAGTTCAAAAGGGGCCTGTTTAGAACAACCTGTGCTAAAATGTGGAAATGTTCCCCAGATTTCTAAGTGTGTTCTCATTCAGATCAGTGTGTTTTTATCCTCAAGTTACTCTGTGTGTAACATCACTGACGTCACATAGAAACCTTCTCTCCATTTGTGTCCACTGTGGCTTACAGATTTTACCTGCCACATAAATGTCACTACCAAAAAAAACAGGCTAACAACATTTTCTCTGACGTGTGGCTGGAGTTATGATTTCTGTTGCAGCTCTATTGGATCAGAACTCAATGTAAAGAAAAGTTTATCAGACCCGAATGTTGATCAGAACAATATATAATGGGCAGCCAGAACAGCTCTTGGATTGTTTTAATAGGTAATATAGTTAGTAAGAGCTTTGTTATTGCCATGAGATATGAATTTATTTATCATCAATGTTTCACCCTTAAGTGTTTGACATGTGATGGTGGCTCTATTAATGTAAACACAGCCCTGTTGATGCAAACCAAGGCTTTCGTTTCAGTGTAATATAGTTCATTTGTTTTGAAAGCAGCTACTTTAGGTGACGTGTCTGTGCTTCAGGTTTGAAAACTGCATCATATACAGTATTTCTGTCAACTTGAAAGAAGCTGTTTCTTGTTTTGTGCTTTCTTTTTTCTTTCTTTTTTTATTTTAGATAAATCGTCATCACTTGTACAGAACTGTGAATTACATATAAACAAGTTCACTACTGTATAAAAACCAGGACAATAAAAGTAAAGACAAAAAGGGACAATCAGATTGTTTGTCTCAGTGACTGCTGCAGATACAGTGTTGAGAAATAAATGATTATTGCTTATAGTTACTTCAGATTTTGTCCAATGCTGTGTCGGTTTTCTTCTATTTATTTTATGTCACTAATTTTCTGCACCTTGCATTTTTGAGAAACAATAATGAGGCACATTTATTTTTGTTTAGTACATCTCATATTTAGGAAAATGTACAGAAAAAAGTTCTCAAGATGCTTTAAATGTAATCAAACATGTTGAGAAATAATTATCTATTTAATTTGTTAGTCCAGTTTTAGCATGACTTTAAAAAAAACTTTTATCACCAAAATATTAAATACAGTATGAAAAAAAGACTACAGTTCAATAACTGTACATTTAAACGAACAACATTAATAAACTGATAGAATCAATCAAATATAACAGAAACAAAGAGGGAATAGATTTTAAAAATCAATAAAGACGAAGAAAATACAAAAATATATCAGGTTTATTTGAGTTAATGTCTGTGGTTATAGAATTTAGACATCATGAGGATCAATATTGACAATACAGTCAAACTAAATGTTCTTGAATTGGAAAATTATTTTATCTCAAATTCATAAAAAGTTTTCCTCGCGTTTATTTGTCTTTTGTCCTTCGCGAGTCACCGTCTTTCCTCGTTGCCATAGAAACTCATTGCCGCATTTATAACGATGGGAAGCGAAATTATTTCAGAGTTTTACGCTTCTGTCTGCGCAGAATATCAGATAAAAACAAACCCACACATTTTAGACGCGTTCGAGAAGATGAAGACAACAGAGTAAGTGAACAGATGAAAACTCAAACGACCTAAAGTTCATATTTCAGCTAATAGCGAACTGTCGATATGAAGCTAGCGCTGAGCTAATGGTGCGTTCAGGTGCTGCTGACAGACGGTGAGATTTTCAATCTGCTTCAACATTTGACTCAATAATAATAATAAACTGTAATCATAGAGCACTTTCACATGTACTACTTAAGTACTGAAAGTAACTTACATGGTAAGAGTAATTAAAAGTAATCAAATATTTGCAGCAGTGGCAGAAAGTAGTATTTCCATTTTCTGATACTTTGTACTTTTTACCCCGCTACATTTATTTGGCAGATTTATTATTATGGTGAAGATTTAACTTAGAAAACATGATCAATAAAATCTAAAATTTGCTGCAATGTTACCAACTCGTCAAAAGTAAATTAGTTCAACTTGGATCAGCCACAACAGTGAATACTAACCAGTAACTAGTACTAAGTATCTACTATTACTATGTCACTGCTATTTCTTTTTGCTTAAGTTTTCATGCAAGGACCTCTGAATAAATATCCAAAAGCCCTGATCACATGGCTGCTTTTACTTTTGCTCTGGTCTATTTTAAATCCACATCAGCTGCTTTTTGTTTTTGTTGTTGTGTGTTTGGCAGGAATTTCTCCTTAAAACTGAGAGGAAACAACCGACTGAGACGTGTGCAGCGACTTGATGACAAAGATGCTCTCACTCTCTCAAAATGTCTGAGAAACAACAAGTATCTGACAGGTGAGCAGCCAGGTTCAGGTGAACACCTGAATAAGGACTGTTCGTTAATCATTTAAACTTTTGTACCAACAGGTCTTGATTTCAGGTACAATAACATAACAGGTGAGGGGGTTGGACACCTGGCTGACCTCTTACAGGTAAGCAGGTAATGGGGGGGGGGGGGTCTAAAGGGATCAGATATAGTTCTTGTTCTTTCTTGTTTTGTCATGCATCATATTACCTATGTTCCGTTTGTGGTTTATACTCATCGTTGTGATTCTGAGCAGGAGAACAGCTCAGCTCTGCGCTCTCTGGACCTCATGTTCAACGACATCCAGGCAGATGGAGCTGAAGTGCTCGCCAAGAGCCTGCAGGTTCATATCTGTCTCTCGCTCACACACACACAGGCAAAAGTGCTACTTACAGGCATCATTTCTGCTGAATGACACTTTTATTGTCAACAAAAACATGTTACTCTGTCTCTCAGCACTTTTTGAATCGTGTCTGTGGCATTTAATCCCAAGAGCCCTGGTTCCAACAGAAAAACATCAGTCATTTCTTCTAACAGCTGATCACAGTCTCTCTCTCTTTCTGTCTCTCTCTCTCTCTCTCTCTCTCTGTCTCCAGAGTAACAACACGTTGCTCTCTCTCAGACTGTCAGGTAATAAGATCGAGAACGGAGGAGCTATGCACCTGGCCAGGATGCTGCAGGTG
Organism: Centropyge bicolor; assembly: GCA_037975185.1. Lineage (NCBI taxonomy): Eukaryota > Metazoa > Chordata > Actinopteri > Pomacanthidae > Centropyge > Centropyge bicolor. The sequence goes on along the minus strand of JBBMOC010000252.1, from coordinate 200,780 downwards.
AACAACACCCTGAAGGAGCTGGAGCTGTCTGCCTGCGACCTGGTGACACACACAAACACACACACACACACACACACACACACACAAACACACACACACACACAAATAATGATAAACCATATCCTATATTATTATTAGACATGGATTGAAATTTTGATTTTATATTGATAATGTTGGAGCCAGGTTTGTTCGTCAGCTGTCGAGCAGATTTCAAACGAGCAGCCACAGTCAGAGGCCAGTTCCTCTGACCCTGCCTCCGTCCCTGCAGGCCACTCCGAGTGTGATAGTGTTTGCCATTGTGTTGAAAAGCAACAAGAGTCTTCGCTCTGTCGATATCAGCCGGCCACTGCTCTTCAGCCACCAGGTACAAATACACAGAGCGTCACACTGGTGGAATATACTGACAAAATTATGGGAAGGAAATCTGGTTTCTGCTTCACATTGATACATAAGACAAGGTGGGCCCAGTGAAGGAGACAGCTGTGCGACTCTGTCTCTCAGGAGGAGTGGGCCGTGCACTTCTCTGAGATGCTGGCGGTGAACAGCAGCCTGGTGGAGCTCCACCTGGGGACCATGGGGATGACTGACAGCGGGATGGAGAGGCTGACTGAGGGCCTGCGACGCAACCACAGCCTGCGCTACCTGGACCTGCGCTGGTAGGAACAAAAACATGGAGGTCGTGTTTCAGTCTCAATCCCTTTGCTCTGGAACTGCAGTGAAACCAGCTGGTGAATTCACGACTCATCACAATCCACTGTCACTGTCCTCTTTGTTGTCTGCAGTAACCGTGTGACTCGCGACGGCGTGCGTCACCTCGCCGAGCTGCTGAAGCAGAACCCGACCCTGGAGATCATAGATCTGTCGTCCAATCGGATTGAAGATGCAGGTGCTGTGTGCCTGAGCGAGGCTGTGTCCCGGCCAGGCTGCGTCCTGAGAGAGTGAGTCCCACACTCTCACACAAACATCAGCTCTGCCACATGAGGCGTCCATGAAGAAGATAAGAGCCCACAGCCTCAGTTTGGTCATAGGTTATGAACATTTCCCTTCTCAATTAGTCTAATTGAAAGGATTTTTAAAGAGCCTGAAGGGCCAGTATCCAGCTTTCCCTTATTTTAAACATTTTTAGTCTGAAGAGGTTCCAATGTTTCACTGTTTTATATTGTTCCATAATTGTCTTATCAGACTCTGCTGGAGCAGCTGGAAGTCTTTATGTAAGACCTGCTGTCACTGTGTCTGTCAGGCTGTCTGTCAGCAGGAACAACATCAGGTCGGAGGGGCTGCTGTCTTTGGCTCAGGCTATGGAAGCTAACACAACTCTGAGCCACATCTACGTCTGGGGAAACCACCTGGAGGAGCCTGTCTGTCAGGTAACACACACCCTGTCACTAACAGAAACACCGTCCTCATGACGTGGCTCTCATTCAGACAGTTCACTCCTGCCCCCCCCCTCAGGCCTTCAGAGAGCTCATCGCCAGCGGGCGCCTGCCGCCGGAGCAGACGGATGTTAGCGCCTACGAGGTGGACGGTCAGGTGTTTCTCGCTGAGGTCGTCCACAGCTTGAGGAGACACTACTGCAGGACAGGCACGTCCCCCACCTCCAGCACCACGACAGAGTGATGTCAGCCCCCACACTGAACGACTGAACGACTGAATGACTGACAAACCAAAACACATCAAAAGACCAAAATAAAAACAATGTGCATTTGCCAGAAGAAGGGAGTCGGGAAACCTTCTGAACAATAAACCGTTGCCTGTGAGATTCTTTTAATCAAAGTAAATCCAACACATACGTCCTGACTGCCCCCCCCCCC
>JBBMOC010000252.1:144468-198940 GCA_037975185.1 Centropyge bicolor | reverse complement strand
ACACACACACACACACACACACACACACACCAGTATCAGTAGTATCAGTACTAATGCTAGTAGTGGTACTGGTAGTTGTGGTACCAGCTCCAGCTGTATCAGTAGCGGTGCGTACCGAGAGCAGTGAAGGACTCCTCGTTCAGGCTGCAGCTGTTGAGCGGCAGACGTCTCAGCTGCGTCAGGGGGAGGGCAGAGACCAGCAGGTGGACCACGCCCCCTACCTCCTTATTGGACGACACGTCGAGGTCTGTCAGCGCCATCAGAGAGGGGAGCACCTGGACTGGAGACAACGAGTCACATGACTCCTGCAGCTCACTGTCAATCACATCCACTCAGTTCAATCTGAGGTTTCAGATTCTCTCTCTCTCTCACACACACACACACACACACACACACACACACACACACACACACACACTCACTCAGGGCTTCCAGGTCAGCGTGTGTGAGACAGCAGAGGTGAAGGTCGAGGCTCTCCAGGTGTGTGAGGTGAGCCAGGTGGAGGGTGAGGCGGTTCAGTCCTCCGGCCAGACTTTTGTTACAGGACAGGTCCAACTGTCGCAGTGAGGGGAGGCAGCGGAGCGAGGCACCTGCAGGACAGTGGCAGGGAGGCAGCAGTTATGGCCATTCACTGATATCATGTTGCTATAATCTCCGCTCTTTGCAGACGATGTGATTCTGTTGGCTTCAGCAGAGCCTCAGCACACACAGCGAGTGTGAAGCAGTTGAGACATGAGCGTCTCGAGAACGGACTGAACAGACAACGCAAAGAGCTCCACCTGCTGAAACTAACAGGAAACAACATGTCCGCCTCAGGGTCCCTGTGTCAACCCACAGCGACTGAGCGACTCTGTCATATCATGAATATCAACAGTAGATCTCCTACTGAGAGCATGGAGGCCGTCCGCCGTCAGACCGCAGGCCTGAAACCGAAGCGTTGTGAGGGAGGCAGCGTGAGAGAGCGAGCAGGCCAGCTCTCTGAACCCGCCCGCATCAACTTCCTGTGCGAGCTGAGGATTACAGGAGACGTCCAACACACAGAGTCTGTGGAGAGCAGGCGTCACTCCACCTGAGAGGGACAGACACAGGCGACATACGTCCGACACAACAGACAGAGTGTAGCAGATAACAAAGTCTTCATGAACGTAACATGTTCTCTGGGTCTTCTCCAGTGGCATTATGGGAAATGTCTTCCAACAGATCCTTATAAAAGTATTTACTGCTAATGTAAAGTAAGTCAGTACCCAGTCCGGTGGCATCAGCCGCAGTGAGCTGGCAGGCCACCAGGTGGAGCTCCCGCAGCGACGGGGGGAGTTTACCCAGCACACCTTGCAAAGCGCCGCCCCCGACGCCGCTGTTCCAGGACAAATCGAGGATCTCTAAGAGCGGCACACAGTCGAGAGCTTCACCTACGCAAACACAAAAAATCCAAATGATGCACATATGATTCATTTAGCAAAATATCTGCTTTTCCCAAAACATGCATCTGCTGATGTTTTACAGACAAACCACACAAACGTGATAGAATAAATTCTCACATAAATAAAGACCCACCCAGTGCAGTGATGTCATCGACGCTCAGCCGACAGCTGCAGAGCCTCAGCGCTCTGATCCCGCCCACATGCTGAAGGTGAGAGGTCAGCGCCCTCAGACACCCACCAATCAGCTCGTTCCAGGATACGTCCACCTCCTCCAGGTGAGGGAGAAACTGGAGCAGCGTCGCTGGGGGGCGAGACAGCCATGGAGGGAAAACACTCTTTAATCCAGAAGAGACTGGACTCCTCCCAAACACAAAAAGTTCTTCATTCAAACATGTTATTGTTAATGCTTCAGAGGAACCAAACCACCATGTTTGTCTCATATTGTTTGACCATGAATACAACTGAACATCAACTGAGATAATGGAGTACTGCCTTGTTTCACCAGTCCTGTGAAGACCCAACACTCTCACACATATTGGAGTTGGACTCAGTAAGTGTCAGCACCGAGCTCCAGCAGGTCTGTGGCGGTGAGGTCGCAGTGGGCCAGGCCGAGGCTCCTGCTGTCGCCCTTCTTCCCCAGCCTCTGCAGGAACAGACACACTCGACCCCAGCCGACGCCCCGCTCGCTCTCTGCCGACTCAGCCACACCTGCAGCACCAACATCACACACGTTTGACCCAGTGAGGATTCTGGAGAACTGCCTTTTTCTACACTAGCACCTAATCCATAGTTTACACTTTTTCTTATTTTGCAGCTGCTGCTCAATAGTTTCCCTCTGGATGAACAAGCTTATCTTATCTTTGCTTCACTGTCATGAAGGTCGAACATAAAGTGCGTTTCAGATAAACCTGGCCTGATGACATCACCACAGAAGGACAGGACACCTGAGCTCGGGCCTCTCTCCTCGCTGCCCTCCGTCTCTCCGGCCTCAGGGATCCCCGCCCGCTCCGAGCTCCAGGACAGGAGGCGTCCCAGCGGCTTCCTGTCCGAGGCCGCGCGCTTCCTGCGGATCTGGCTCATGATGACGTCGAGAGGGGAGCGCCTCTGACTGCTGCTGTCCCGCCCCCGCTGACCATCTGACCAATGAGGGGCAGAAAATAATTTCACCATTTGAATGAAGTGACAACATCATAAATCACAACATGGAGGTTTTTTAAAAAGTATTTTCATGGATGCTTCATGGAGTCTCTGGTAATTTAGGAGTTTTTACTGTGCATGTTTACAGAGACTCATCAAATGACCCTGACTTGAAATCAGAGAAGACTCAGAAGTACTAATACTAATACAACAGCAGAAGTTTTCTTTCCTCCTCATTCTTGTCAAAAGCAGGATTTTTCCTGTTGGAGCTCGTTTTGAACTCTTTCATTCAGGACTGAAACTAATGATTCTTTTCTGGATTCATCTGCTCATTATTTCCTCCATCCATCGATTGATTCTTTGTTTTGTCCAATCAACAGGCCAAACCTCCAAATAAATACATACAAATTAATCAATGGACAAGCAGCAAAGTCAGGAAATGTTTTTACATGAAAAATGACCAAATAATTCAATCTAGTAACTCATTACTCGACTAATATGTTTCAGTTGTACTTGGAACTGTCGGGTCATTTAATTCATAACATCATGTTTTAGAAATTCTTCATGTATTTTTTGTGCAAAACTCTTTATTTGTAACTAGGAACTACTCATGTACTAACTCATGTAGTGGAGAAATGAAAGTACCTCATACTTATACTCATTACTGTAGCTGCTATAATAAAATCTCTGCCTGACACTTTCACTCTCACTCAGCTCAGCAGTGGAGCTCATCTTACCTGCAGACTCCATGTGAAGAGTTCAGCTCCGAAACAACAGCTGATAAAAAAAAAAAAAACAAAACCTGAGATTGCTCTCATCTGCGTCCCGGCGATGCGTTCACGGTCCGTTTGTTTGGGGAATGAAATCAGCTGATCGATCAACTGCATTGACTCTCAGCCAAGTCAGAACCGACTCAATCCCACCTGCAGCTTCACAAATCTCTGCTTCTTCTTTACTTTCAGACGCTTTGACTTTGCTCAGGTGCGAGTTGAACACCTACATGACGTCACGTCTCGTGCTCGTCAGGTGGATCCTCCCGGAAGTGCGAGAACACCTTCAGTCAGTGTGGGGCATGACTCGGCTTCAGGATTCATTCGAACCTCGTTTTATAACCTTAAACTCTGAACGTAGTTTTCTGATCTTTTACTCAAGTGAAAGTACTAATACCACAGTGTAGAAATACTGCACTTAAACTATTACATGGGTAAAAGTACAAGTAAAAGCCTCAATGTACTGAAAGTACCATAAGTAAAGGTACTTCTGCAGAATAAGCACATAATTATTGACGCACTGATGAGTTCGTCACAGTGATGTCATCTGATCATCATAATACAAATACAGTAAAAGTAAATATAAAATGATCAGTCATAATGAAGTTTCATACTTTTCATACAACAAGTTGTAACATAAATGAAACACGACAGACGACAAAGACGAGCACATTTCTTCCAAATGTATTTTATTAGATTTGACTGAAATCTGTGGACAGTACAGGATCATTTCCGTACTGAACAAACGTCCTCTGAAAGCGGCTGCACGTGAACCTTCTCTGGAGGATTGTTCTGATGAAGAGCCTCCTCCTCTGCTCCTCTTCATCTGCAGTGAAAACAGGTGACGGGGAACAAAGACTGAACCTGACCTCATCTGACCTGTCGCTGCTGAGAAAGAAGAGCAGAGGGAGGAGGCATCTTTAACCATGTCCTGTTCTGTTCACTTTCTTCCTCCTTGTGGGAAAAAAAACAAAAAAACAAATAAAAGCCGAGAAGAGTGTGATGCTTGTGATGTCCAGCTGATGGGAGCTTTGCTATGTTGATGTCCTGTTTCTCCTCAGTCATCGTCCACTGTGGGTGTGATGGTCACGCCCCTCCTGATCTGTCCCCAGCCAATCAGACTGACGGGGGGAAGAGGAGAGGAGCCAGTTAGACAATATGAGGTGACGCTGTTCAGTCTGCACTGAGCAGTGATCTTTGGATATGTGACAAAAACACAGCTGAGTGGATCCTCACCGCCAGTGTTTCTCCACACGTCGACTCAGAGCGATCTTCTCTCCCACCTCTGTGCAGACTGGGTTGGTGAGGACGATCTTGGCCAGATCGGCCTTGACGGCGCTGACGCGGCCGCCTGTCGACAGCGAGCCGATGTTCACCATCAGCACCTCGTTCTTCGACAGCTTCTGGACCTGCAGAGACACAGGAAGACAAAGGATGCGGTCACAACACCGTTCATCTCAAACAATGAAACTGTGAAAATATCCTCAACACTCAATTTGAAAAGATAAAAATATCTTATTCATGCCAGATATGACATAACGGCTAAGTAAAATAAAACTGAAATCACAGAATTCTGGATGACTCATGTGTTTTCTCACAAGACCTCCAGTTGCTAAATGCTAAGTGTAAAGACCTTCAACATCACTCTTGTAACTGAAGGCATTTACGAGGCTCAGTCTGGACTCCAGTTGAAGCTTGAATGTTCAACATTATTTCTCTCCAATACTTCAGAGGACTTGGGACTACATTTACCACAATGCATTTCTCACCTTGGCCGCTTTCTTGTCTCCCTCTGTGCGGACTCCCAGCAGCCTCCTGAGCAGGAAGTAGGAGATCTCCAGCTCAGTGAAGATCTCTGGCAGCGCTCCGACGGCGCCCAGCACCTGGCCGACCATACGATCCGCCCGGCACAGCGTCGGGTCGATCTTAGTGCCCACGCCTGCACACAAACACAGTTTACTTTGCTTACTAAATGTAGCACGACTGACTGCTGCATCTGACCCCACGGGACTTGTAATGTCTCAGCCTGATGAAAACACAGACACATTATACATTTTCCCTTTTCGCTAACAAAGAGGGATTCTTTCTTTACATGCAGAAGGATACATCTAGGTTAAAATGTGGGAGTGTGGACCCACCGATAAGGCCTCCGGGGGCAGCGTACTGCAGGTCGTTGTGCTCAGCAAACAAAGAGACGATCTTGGAGAAGATGGGTTTGCACATCAGCTTTCCTTCCTGGTCTTTGGACACGATACCTGGTCGCACCTCGATCTCTTGACCCACCTGGAGGTCACACAGAAAGAGGAGGAGGACGGTTTAGAGGGACGCACAACTGAACTGGTGAATAACTGCATGAAGATGTGTTTAGAAGTTTATACATATAAACAAGATCCAGACAAACACAGAACATACATGGTTCTTACAGTTCGGTCTCCAAAGATCAGAAAAGTTGTGCATTTATTGTATTAAATTGAAAAGTCAGATTGCAGATACATGAACATTCGTCTCAAGCAAAGATAAGAGATTCTTTGTACCAGATTTATATCAACTTACTTCCCATCTTCAGTAAGCAGCTACCTACTGACATGGTTGAGTGAAAGGCCTTTAGACAAGGTGGAACATGGATTTACACCGTCAACATGAAAAACAAATATCTTCTGATTTAACTTGGACACAGGAGACCAGTGCAAACAGAGGCACTGCACTGTGTGAGCTAGTGCTGCTTCAGTTTGTGCATGTTTGAACTTTGAATCCCATTTTTGTCTGCTGATGTAAAAAGTGCAGAATCTCACCTTGAGCACACCCTTCAGGATACTTCCTCCTGCCACACCTCCTTTCAGGTCATCAACTTCACAGCCGGGCTTGTTCACATCAAAAGATCTGATGACTGAAACACAGCAGACGTTCACAGGTTGTCGTTTAACACCCTTCAAATCTACTGACGGAGCATGTCTTTCAGTAAAGTTAGCAGGTGTTTCACAGCACAAAATGAAAAGCAAGTGTATGTGTGAGGCTAAAAACATGACCAGGAAACAAGCAGCAGAAACAGGTGAGAGAGAGAAGCAACCTGTGTGTCTTTTCTTACCGATGAGCCTGGGCTCTGAGGTGAAGTCTCTGACGGGCACTGGGATCTTTTTGACAATGTACTCACAAACCACCTCAATGTTGTACTTCAGCTGTGCTGAGATAGGAATGATGGGAGCGCCCTCTGCCACCGTGCCTGCAGGAGGGACACGAAGCACAACATCAAGTCACCAAAGATTCAGACAAAGACAACTGTGATCCACAGAGTCACTAGTTTGAAGTGGAGAAAATGTAAAAGGCACCAGAACTTGCTCATTTATTAAGCATGTCTGGAAAAAGTGGCAGCAAAACATCTTGACAGCTTTTTGCAGACAGCATGAAAAAAGCACTTTGCAGCAACAAACTCTCACCCCTGCAGGCTTGATAGGGTCTGTAAAGCCTTTCTGGTTTTCTCCATGTGACACTTCAGCTGTGACTTATTTTGCCATATTTCAGGAATCAAGAGTGTTGGTGCAAGTGCTGTTTGTAGTCAGCATGCAGACAGACTGGGAAGACTTCTCATATACTCTATTATAGAACTGAAAGAAACCCTGATGGACCCGGCTCTAATGAGTGTAGGTTCATGCTGACTCACCCTGGACGAAGGCGAGGATCTGCTCGTACTGCTCTTTGGCCTGGCTCTCCTTCACCAGGTCAATTTTGTTCTGCAGGATGAGGATGTGCTTCAGCTTCATGATCTCTATGGCTGCCAGATGCTCTGACGTCTGGGGCTGAGGACACGACTCGTTACCCGCTGGAAAACAGGCAAGAGCAGAAATCTGATTACTTCCAGAGGTTAAACTGGGTTAAATAACATACGTTTAGGTTAAGGCAAGGTTTATCTTGCTGGTGGAGTAAAAGAATCACAGACTCACCAATAAGCAGGAGGGCTGCATCCATGACGGCGGCTCCGTTCAACATAGTTGCCATCAAAATGTCGTGACCAGGACAGTCGACAAATGACACGTGTCTAAGACAAAGAAAAAGATTTGACTGATTTCACAGTTTCAGAGCTGAAACTCTAAACAAAAAAGCCTTAATCTGTGCTTTTGGGGCACGACCTCCCTTCAGTCTTACCTGACCAGTTTGAAGTTGCCCTTGGTGCCGGGGATGTCCGAGGGAAACTCATCAGGAGTACTGCTGCCACATGACCTGTAGCACTCAGGCCTGGGACAGCTGGGGTCATCCAGCTTATAGACCTACAATATTTGGTTGAGGCAAAAATATGAGACGTTGATGACCCTGATGTTTTCCATCCTGCTCAAAATTCATATCTACGATCTATGATCCTATTCTACTTCAGGTTGGAAAACATCAAAATAGGCAAAAGCCCCACCCACAGAGGCACTGCCCCGCAAAATTGAAAAAGAAGCAGAGGTCAGGGAGACAGACTAGATTACCCTCATCAAATAAATACATAAATAAATTATCAACTAAATCCCTAGTGCCACTCACCTTAGCATTAGCATATCCTAGCTTGATGGTAATGTTCCTCTCCAGCTCATTCTTGAACCTGACAGTGTGAACACCAGAAATGGCCTTCACTACAGTGGACTTTCCATGAGCCACATGACCGATGGTGCCTAGAAGAGAGAAGAGCAGAAGTCAGAATCCTCGATGGAGCACGATGAAAGCATTAAAGTCTGATCACTTTTTGCCTGATTCTCCTACCAATATTAATGGTGGCCTGTCTGCTGATGATCTCTGGAGAGAGAGGCGTCAGGGTGGACACATCCTGCAAAGACAACAACTCACATTAGACTCACACACTGACAAATGCCACAGGTTTTCACTGCGAGCAGAGCAGCGGCCCCGCTCTCTTTATTCCTGGAGGTGAACAGACACAAAGGAAGCCACACTACAGCCGTGTGTGGGCACCCAGTCAAAGGCAGTGACATATGAGGTTTCATGTACAGCCAGTACTGTTGGTAAATGATGTTCAAGTTTATTTCAACAGTTAACTGAACTCATAAATATGTGACAACAATTCTGGATATTGCTGCTTCTTTCAGTGTTTTTTTCTAGTTTTTTTTTTATAATAACACAAAACATTGCTTATAAAATAACGAAGCCTGGTGTCACTGTCCCACTTCTACTGTCATTTATTTTGTTTAAAACAACACAAGAGATCATCTATGATCTATATCCGGTGAAAACCATTAGCAACAACCAATATCCACATATTTCACAAAATGACTCTGTTGTTGATGTAACACAGAAGAAAACCTAAAAACAAAATCCAATTATTCTGAACAACATCCCTGCTCTCATCAATGTTACGAATCTCATTGACATTTTTATAGATTTCGCTGGAACTTAGCAAACGATGCTAACATTCGTACCAAACAGGGCTAAACACACATGATCGACGTAGCGCAAGGTTAACGACAACCACGGTGCTTCAAATGCACTTTACACATTCAAATGTTTGTATTATTTTGAGATGTTGATCACATAGAGTCTGACGCTGATCTTTGTCGGACGTGAGGCGGCTCTCTGAGCTGAGCGCCCCGCCGGGCCTGCCGTCATGTGCCGGGTGGCGGCGGCGCAGCACCGGCGACTGCTAACGTGAAGAAAATTCACCTCCTGTGAGACTCTTTTGGAGACACGACAGGCCGACAATCGCCAACATGAAAGTACAGAGCTGTAAAATGTGTTAAACCGACACTCACCAGAGAACTGAGGTCTTGTCTGGCCAAGTGAGGCTGACCAAGCGTTGTTCCAGACTCATCACCCGCCATCTTGAATGAAAAGGGAATGAAGGAGGCGGCTCAGACGAATGCCTGATGAAGCGATAAAAACAGACGTTTCTCTTTTCCGACAATCATTTATTATATGATGTGTTGTTTATATTTAAGAGTATTAGTAGAAACCCACACGTGTTCAGAACAAGACGTCTGTTATATATTTATTTTTGCTGACAAAAGACGTGGTTTGTATCTCGCGTGATTCATTCTAGAGGAAGCATTGGGGTCCTTTCACAGCGGCTGATGCAATTTATTTTTTACTGTAAAACAAAATTTATGTAATAACCATAAACTGCTGTCGTTTATATCAAGCTAACACAACTACTTATTAAGGACCGGGCGCAAATTTTAGCTAACTTATTTACAACAAAACGTAAAGAAATATATTCTTATCCATGTGCCAGGTCCGTCGCTGGTTAGTGACGTCATCTGACAGCCTTTTATTGGTCGTGTCTTGATATTCGTTTGAGAAATTAACAAGTGTACTTTAAATTGCTGTTTTTTTGTCTTCAGCTTCTTCCTAGCAATTGTTGTTTTCATTTCATTGATCTGACCAGGCAGTTGATGCAAACAAACAAAAAAGAAATGAAGCCATATATAGTGCATATATATTTCCTGATTTTGAGGTAAGATACTAATGTAGACGGCTATTTTGTCTTGGGCCAATGTTGTGTTAGGCTGTTACTAATGTCATTAATTCCACAAATTCAATTGGTACAGTGAGAAATAAACTGATTGTGTGAGAAGTAAAAAATGAAGCAATATTTAAAAAATAAAACAAAACAAAATAAACAAGACAAAAATAGAATCTATAAATATTTTAGTTAAGTAAATCTGCGTTATTCTTTCATATTAAAAATGACAAAAGGTTGAACAGAATATATGGTAAAAAAAAAAATTGTTTACGTTGTGCTGAACTTTTTGAGGATTATAAAGCTGTAACACAGGTGAGAGTGATACATCTTGTACATAAACACTCTTTGATGCACCGCACAACGCCCTTCAGTTCCGCCCAAAAGGGAAATGACGCCGGTGCAGAAAATGGCGTCCGCAAAGCCTGTGGACTGCTGTGGTTTGTTACCCGTTTAATTTGGAGCCGAGTGGGGGGTCTCTTCGTCTGGCAGCCGGACGATAACATGGCAGTGCACCGCTGCCGTCCGCTTTCTTGATTCCGGCATCGAACCCGCACCTTCATGTCCGAAGGAGCCAGAGCTGCCTGGTCCAAGAGGGGTTGTGGGGATTCGCACCGCCGAGGTGAGACGGCTCGATTTTAGCAGCTAAGCTAAAGCTGCTACCCCGGTCGATCAGTGTCGGATCCCCCGTAGTGTCTGTCACTGATACCGAGAGTCGTGACAGCTCATCTGGCAGCTCGATGCGGAGTCAAACATCCGCTTCCATCGTGTTTACGTTTCACACATGATGCAAATGAAAAGCGGAAACCAGCGCCTTCATGTTCGGGCACCGGAGCTGGACGAGCACCGTTATGTGGAGCCTTTGTGTTTGGGCTCTGGTCTTTAGCACGTAGCTTTACTTTCGGTGGCTGTTGACATGAAAAGTAAAGAAGGTAACAAAGACTAGCTTGTCTGACTGTCGGTGTAATGTGAAGTTAGACAGTGAGTTACATGGCTAGCTCTTCTTTGCTAACGTTAGCTTTGCCTTTAGCATCGCCCTGCCTGCTGTCTGCTCCTCCTATTGTCATGAGTCTGACGGGACAACAACACCAACACACAATCAGTTCACATCCAGTCACACAGTGTGAAGTGCTGCTGTGTGTGAAGTGACTGAACCACCGAGGCTTGTTGTGAGCTGCAGCCTCAGACTCTGACAACCTGTTGTTGTTTGATCAGGTCAGTGTGAGGCTCAGACCTCCTGACAGGAAACCACACCGAGATCCACACAGTGTAGAGAGTCTGTGAAGAGTGTCTGATCTTCACTGACTCCATGGTTCGGATACTAAACACCTCCTGCTATTTAACTTTCCACCGTAACAGTTTGATACTGAGAAGCACTGGGGATCAATGTCCTGGTAATTAGCAGATTTGAATTATTTTTCAGTTGAGAGAGAATCATTTATAGATTTTCTGTCATGCATGATTGTGTCATTTATCAGGGAAAATTGGCAAACGACATTTTGCTGGTTACAGCTCACAAATATTTGTTCATTGCTTTTATGTGTTTGATCATTTCAGTGTTGCTTGAAACTTTTGGATGTCTGTTGTTCAAGTCAAATAACTGGAGCTGAGATGATCAGTCAGTTTATCGATTAGTCAAGATCAGTGGGAAATTAAGTGGCAACAATTCCGATCATCACCTAATAGTTTCAGTCTCTTATTAACAAAACGTGCCAAACATTCACCGGTTTCAGCTTCTCCAATGATTTGCTGGTTTTCCATAATTTCACTTATCAAACGCTTTTATCCAAAACGACGTACATCTGAGAGTAGATCCAACACAAGCAGGGATCTAGTCAGGAGAAAACAACCTGGAAAAGAGCCACGAAACAAAGTTCAAGTGTGTCATCCATGTTTGAAGATTTAATATCTCCAGGTTTTGGGGTTGTTGGTTGGACAAAACAAGTTATTTTAAAATGTCATCTTGGGCTCTGAGAAATGGTGATGTGCATTTTTCAGACATTTCATAGACAAAGTGTTTAACTGAGAGAAAATTCTGCAGATGAATTACAGATTAGTCATTGGTTGCAGTGCAGCTCTGTTTCTACACATGTCACCAGTTAAAATCTTTAGCTGCTGTCGTAAAGAAGCAGAATGTGTTTTGTCTGTTTGTGAGTATTTAGAGATGTGTCTCTGTCTTTAACATATGACACTCATGTTGCTACAGACTGTCCTGACTGTATGAACCAGCGCTCATGTTTACACGTGTGTGTGGTGGAACATGTGACTGTATTGTTGTGCTTTCTGCTCCTCCACCGTCTTGAGGCTCTTTTTCTTGTCTCCTCCGTCAGAACCAGGGAAACATAAACACAGGAAATGCGAGCGGCCCCTTAGCGCTCAGCTGTCGAAGCCTGTGATTGTTCACCCGGGCTCCAAAAGGTATGATTCTTCATTTTGCAATATATATGTATATTAACCTCAAGTCCTTTCTGTCACTATGAACTGAGCATCCATTGGACCCATCCCTCTTGTCTTTTCTCCTCTCGACCATCTACTTCGTTTCTCCCCCTGTACTTTGGGCTGATGGAGTAAATGAGGGCTTTAAAGTTAGCGCTCTTTGTCAGCACAGTCCCCACAGGGCTGAAGTGTCCTTGAGCAAGACACTTAGCTCATAACAGCTCATGTCATGTTTTTTGTTAGTTTGATTGGTTGTCGAATAAATGTCCAGTTGATTCCAATGAAGGTCTTGTTTTTCTTCATTTTGGCCGTCACTCCTCTCAGCCGTGATAATATTGTACCAACTAAAGAGATAGCAGAGATCTGGGAACACAGTGACATTTCTCCAGCTAAATCTGACGACGGGAAGTCACACAAACATTTATAAGATCAGTCAGGTTGTAAACAACAGTTTGTCCAGATGATCTAAAGGTGGTACTGACAGTGAGTGTGTCTGAAATGCTGTTAATATTCCCTCACCGTGCAGGAAAACTGTGTGCACACAGCAAGTAGAGTAGGTCAAAGTTGGATGAGGACCTGTGTCCGTAAACAGTGATGGATGTTTACAACCAACAGTTTAGGTAATAATTTAACGTAAAGGTGAGTTTCCAACTTGTCTCACTGTTACATTCATGTCATTCTTGTTGGCGACGTGAGTCCTCCCAGATATCACTAATTAACTAGTTGAGTACAATGTTATTGATGCTGCTAATGGTGGAGAAAATTCTGAACAAAGATCCAGGTTGTAATAAACAGACTGGGCAAGTAGCCATTTTTAGCCAGTTTTTGCAGCAGTTTTGTTTTTTGCATAAAAATTTAACAAGTGAGGAGACGGCCTCTTCGTCTGTGTTGAAATACACAACGAGGCCAAATGTATGTGGACACACACGTCCACATGAACAGGTTAACTATCACACAGTGGTGTAATGTTTTGGTGTCCACATACTTTTGGTCATGATTAAAGATATTTAACATGGACAGAAGTCCTTGTATGGCTTTTTTTTAATGCAGTCCGCTGATGTTCATGCTTTAATGTGGCGGTTGTGTTGGCTTTGTTGTCCAGGTGATTGACGCTCAGAAAAGGGACATTGTTAGCATCTACTGGACACAAGGGGCACTGTCCTCTGATTGGCTCGGACAACCCCCTCTGACATGCCCGTGGCCAATCAGAGGTGAGTGTGGTGTGTGTGTGTGTGTGTGTGTGTGTGGAGGTGAGCAGATGATGTGTGTGTTTGTGTTTTTGACTCTTTCTTGTGTGCAGAAAGTAGATAAATACAAGTTTTGTGTGTATGTTCATGTTGTTACATTTTTCTTTGTGATGTGTGTGTGTGTGTGTGTGTGTGTGTGTGTGTGTGTGTGTGTGTGTGCGCGTGCGCGCGTGACTGACTGTATGTTCATGCTGAAGAAAGTGGATGAAATGATGCATGGGATGCTTTTTTTTTAAAGCATTTTCTCTTTGTCTTTTTTTTTTTTTTTTTTTACAACCTCACTGTGTTGCAGTGGAGCGGGGTATTTCCCCAGTGCGTCAGCGCAGAAACACAAACGTCTGGCTGTGAAAGAGTAACGGCTTGTTAGGATGCAGCAGTTGAAGTGCTGAGCTTTTAATGCTGAACGTCCTATTGAATGCCCTTCCAGTCCCAGACTTACTGTTTTCAAAGGCACACACACAACAGAGTCTTTTCCTTGGAGAGACTCGCAGTGCCAGTTAAATTCATTCTGAATAGTTGTTTGTTCTAGTTCACGGCTGCTTTATGTTTGCAGTAGACAGCTGTAGCCAAGTTCAGTGTTGTGACCTCAGAGATCTGCTCTAACACTCTGCCATTTTCACATGACCCCACCTCTACCCCCCACCTGCTCCTGCACTTTGCTCTCCTTCATGCCTCCAGGTGTGTTATGTCGGGGGCAGATGTGGAGGTGTACCTGTCCCAGGTGCATGATGGGAGTGTGTCGTCGGGCTTCCGGGCGCTTTACGAAGAGCGTCTGCTGCTGGATGTCACACTGTTGATAGAGGAGCACCACTTCCAGGTACAGCAATCAAACTGAAGAGCCACACAAACGTACTGTAGGTTGCTTTAAACGTGACTCGTAGCCCTGCATGGATTCCTCAAAGGGACTCAGACATTTCAGTCAAAGGTCTGCTCATAAAATTTCTTACAGGAAGAATGTTTAAAATATAGACTCAGTGGATGGTCGATAATCTTCTTAACAGCTGTGAAGCTGGAAAACAATGTCAGACAACTGTAAAGCAACACCATGCAGGGTCTGTAGTGTACGGTGTGACCCGACCTGGTCAGAGCCCATCAGGCTAATATTCATGATGCTCGACCTCAGTGAGCAACATGGCTGCCCTGTCTTTATCCTACAGGCCCACAAGGCGCTTCTGGCCACCCAGAGCGACTACTTCCGGGTCATGTTCACGGCAGACATGAGAGAGAGGGACCAGGACAAGATCCACATGAAGGGGCTGACGGCTGCTGGCTTCGGGCACATTCTGCGCTTCATGTACTACGGCTCCCTGGAGCTCAGCATGCCCACCGTCCAAGAGATCCTGCAGGTGACGCTACACTCCCCCAGGCGCTCTCTGTGCTGCTTCAAGAACATTATTGAACTAGTTTATAACTTCTTCCTGTCCCCGCAGGCGGCCATGTACGTGCAGCTGACGGAGGCGGTGGAGTTCTGCTGCTCCTTCCTGCTGGCCAAGATCTGTCTGGAGAACTGTGCCGAGGTCATGCGCCTCCTGGAGGACTTCAGCGTCGGCGTGGAGGGCGTCCAGGAGCAGCTCGACACCTTCCTTCTCGACAACTTTGTCCCCCTCATGAGCCGGCCCGACTTCCTGTCCTACCTCAGCCTGGAGAGACTGCAGGTTCCGTAGCTGTTTGTACATCTAGTGCAGCAGGTTGTTAACAGGAAGGACAGAACTGTAAATACAAACACAGTCAAACATATTTGAAAGTTTGTTTGTTGAACAGGACATTTTACAGTTAAGCTTCAGCTTGTGTGGACAAAGCACCTGAGGCTTTCTGAATGACATCAGCCTCTTTTGGCATTATACATTTCCAGGTCGTCCAACGAGAGAATCCACGAGTTCAGTTTGTTCTCTCTTCCCTTCTCTCTCTGTCTCTGAACCAGGCGTACCTGAACAGTGACGCTCTGAGCCGCTTCCCAGAAATCGAGCTGTATGAAGCGGTCCAGGCGTGGCTGCGGCACGACCGGCGGCGCTGGAGGCACACGGACACCATCGTGCAGTCCATCCGCTTCTGCCTCATGACTCCTGCCAACATCTTTGAGAAGGTGAGCTCTGCTTTCTCTTCCGATGACGGCAGCTGACGGACATATTGCTCTGCAGGTTTGCTGATGGTCTCTGTCCTCTGCCCCCCCCCCTCGTCACAGGTGAAGACGTCAGAGTTTTACCGGTACTCCAGACAGCTGAGGCAGGAGGTCGATCAGGCGCTCAGCTACTTCCATGATGTCAACCAGCAGCCTCTGGTGGAGACGCGCTCCAACCGGATCCGCTCCGTCCGCCCACAGACCGCTGTGTTCAGGGGAATGATCGGTCACAGTATGGTCAACAGCAAGATCCTGCTGCTGCAGCGCCCAAAGGTGCTTTTTCTGCTCACCAGAGTCTGTGGGACTGTTTTCTTCTTTGTCTTCAGTAATCAGTGTAGTACCAGCGTTCATCCAGCTGCCCACCTGACTCAGAGCTGACTCTCCTGCAGTGCTCAGGTCTATTTACTGTGTTCTGGTCCCTCAGGTGTGGTGGGAGCTGGAAGGACCTCAGGTGCCGTTGCGACCAGACTGCCTGGCCATTGTCAACAACTTTGCCTTCCTGTTGGGTGGAGAGGAGCTGGGGCCCGACGGGGAGTTTCACGCCTCCTCCAAAGTCTACCGCTATGACCCTCGACAGAACTCCTGGCTGCGCATGGCGGACATGTCTGTGCCCAGGTTAGAGGACCGAGGCTCTGGGTGTTTGTCAAACTGTGCTCTATTGTTTTCTCATGTGAAAACACAGATATATTGGTCTTTTCTTTTCTTTTCTTTTTTTGGTTTATTGTCACATTATGTTAATTCAGGATGGTTTTGCAGATGCTCACAGGCTCCTCGCCAACTTTAGTTAACTGAATTATTCATTCACCAATGCACATTCACGGTGTTTGTCGTTTGCAGGTCAGAGTTTGCTGTGGGCGTCATTGGCAAGTTTATTTACGCCGTTGCAGGCCGCACACGGGACGAGACCTTCTATTCCACAGAGCGCTATGACATCACAGAGGACCGCTGGGAGTTTGTGGACCCGTATCCTGTGAACAAGTACGGTCACGAGGGCACGGTCCTGAACGGAAAACTGTACATCACCGGCGGGATCACCTCCTCCTCCACCTCCAAACAGGTGTGTGTGTTCGATCCAGGGCGGGAGGCGGGAGGGGGGGGAGGAGGAGGGACCTCAGGCGGGTCGGACGCACACAGGACACGTGCCGGCCGAGGCCCGCTGCTGCCCGGCACCCACGCCAGCTGCTGGGAGAACAAATCCAAAATGAACTACGCCCGCTGCTTCCACAAGATGATCTCTCACAACGGGAAGCTGTACGTGTTCGGAGGCGTGTGCGTCATTCTGCGGGCTTCCTTCGAGTCGCAGGGCTGCCCGTCCACTGAGGTGTACGACCCCGACACCGACGAGTGGACCATCCTCGCCTCCATGCCCATTGGGCGGAGTGGCCACGGGGTGGCAGTGTTGGACAGGCAGATCATGGTGCTGGGCGGCCTGTGTTACAACGGCCACTACAGTGACTCCATCCTCACCTTCGACCCTGATGAAAACAAGTGGAAGGAGGACGAGTATCCCAGGATGCCTTGCAAACTGGACGGTCTGCAGGTGTGCAGCCTGCACTTCCCAGAGTATGTGCTCGAGCACGTCAGACGCTGCAGCTGAGGTCTGCTCCACAACAAGCCTCATTTTTATAGAACTGGGAATGCACTGTTCACGGACTGAAGGGTCCCACTGGGAGATCAGGTGTTTACAGGTGGGAGATTCTACTGATGCGCAGGCTTTTAAACTAGAGACCAGCACTTACCTAAGGTGAGGAAAAGATGGCCGGGCCATAGATTTGCTGTTCTTAATGAAGCCAATCGAAGCGTGGCGTGGTGACACGTCACATGTTAACAGTCAGCTTGAACATTTTCAGAATTAGCTTTCTCAGAAAATTAAGGAAAATTATTTGCGGGGAGAAAAAAAAAGTTTATTCTGCTGATTTATGTTTGGACTGTGGTCAGTTTCCTATTCTACTACTCATCTACTGTATTTAGGCTGTCCAGTCAGGCTTCTGGCAGAAACGCACTGGAAGCTTCAGATTCATGCATTCACAGATGGACCTGTATTTATTTTCCTTCAGCAGTGAAACAGACCTGTCTCACAGATTTATCTGAATTAGGTTTCTTTGCCTGAGATTTTATAGCCTCTCTTTAAACGCAAACAAATAAACTGAACTTCGTCAATAAAATTGCTCCTTTTCAGAAATAGGTTAGTGAAGACATGACTGCGGCTATTTCCAACAATCTAGAAATGACCTGTAAGATATATAATGGCAAGTTAAAGCATACGATTAGGTAAACAAACAGTATCAACACTATATACTGTAGTGTAGCTAATTTTATAGCCTGTCTCCAAATATCCAAAGCAGACTGTAGAGAGAGAACACCAAGCCGATACAGTCACCAGATGCTGCTCACGCTTCGATCTGCTACCAGCTGTAAACTGTCCGATCCTTCTCTCTGAAATTCAGTCCTCGCTTCCAGTGCGTTCCAGCTTTTAGTCCTAATTCTGCTCTTTCCTCCCAGATATCCGCCATACTGTGCTCATGTTCATATGACAGCACCGTGTCTTTCTGTGTCCCCTCCTCGTCCTCTGTCTGAGTTTGAGAAGTGTGTGTGTGTGTGTGTGTGTGGGAGAGAGAGAGAGCTGAATGCAAGACTAAGAGGAAAAACACTAAATGGTACATGAGGGCTCATTGATCATTCAGTGATGATGTCATGTGATGATGGTGACAGGGACTCGTTCACCGCAGGGGTCGAAGGATCACTGGCAGTGCTTTATTTCCTCTCGTCTACATTCCCTGCACTTTATTGGTTCTTGTTGTGGCTCTCGGGTGTAAATGCACAGTTTACCAGCGAACCTTCAAAGCAGCTGTGATATTACAACATGCTGTAATGTTACACACGCAGTGTCTGAAATTAACTTCCTGGCTGACGAGTCAAGATGAACTGAAAATGGACCCACTGGGCATCATGCAAGACTATTTTCACACTCTGAGACGTTTCACTCCGAACTGTGCAAACCTGTCAAAAATGGCTCTTTTCAGCCCTGATGAACGCCGCCTGTTCATGAGGAGGTGCCTGATTGTGAGATTTTATCATTAACAAATTGCTATGTGAGGCTGCCTGTTGGGCTTCGTTTGTAGGAAGGTTTCAGTCGCAAAAACGTTACCAAAGAGTAAAAAGAATAACACCTTAAAAATCATCAAAGTAAAACTCAGGCAGCCATGAAGGTGATGATCTGGATGACACAGTAGTGATTTTGCATTAAGTTTGTCTTAGTTATACTTTATCTTTTATTTACATTAATTTCACAATCACGGTTCAGCTTTAAATTCGTTCAGATTGTGACGTGATGATTTCAGGTCAGACAGGTGTATTGAGGACAGAGGCATCACAGATCACTCGCACTCTGTGAGTTTCTTTCACACCAAACAGAAAAAGTACACGTGGTTCTTGCATGAAGCCCAATGTTTACTTTACCAGCTTATTATTGGCTTTAGTGTATTTGAATTTAAGCCTGTTGACCCTCTGTACAACCAACAGAGCTCCACACAACAGAGTCTCAGCTTTGATTGAGTCAAAACTTTACCAGCCACAGCTGAGCTTTACCAGCATTTTGCAGTCAGCTGTGTTGATTTCAGACATTGAACTGTCACCTGGAGTGCTTCAGTCACATTCTTGTCATATTTACTGTGTAGCTTTCACATGTCAGCAGCCCGGCGCCTTGCTCCTGCAGCCCAGCGAACCCTGCTCCATTACCAGCTCCACCTTTCTGACCTTGTCCTCTCTGAGATTTATTTTTCCTTTTTTTTCCCCATGAGCCAACTGTGAAAAGGGCTAGAACACATACTGATGCAGTTCTGTATGTCGGCCGCGTATTTAAGTTATTTATTTTCTCAAGTATTGCTTTCACCGAGCTATGCAGTAACAGAAATAGGGTTATTTATTATGACAAGAATTTCATTGTGAATCGTGTTGTTTTCAAATCGTACTTTGTCTTCTTTCCGTGTCTCATCCTCGGCCGTCTGTCCCGTCCACCTCAGCAGCACTGCATGTGGCGAATGAGCGGATGCTTTGAGAACAGTTTTTCTTCCAGTGTAAACGTGACGTGATCGCCCAGAACAGGGGTTAGTACAATCAGCAGGCCTTCAGTGGAAATATTATGAAAATGTAGTTTGGTCATACCAGATAAAAAGGTACAATTTAAAGGAGGGTACTGGTGCCAGTCCTTTTTTTTTTATGTCTCCAGCAACTTTACACTTTCCTGTATGCAATTTGTCATTAAGATGTTACATTTACAGGTTTTTCATCATTTCTTAAATACAAACTTGTTTCTAGGCGGCATGTTTTTGAGGGTTCAGACCCGCATCAATTTCAATCAATTTCTTCCTGAAAAAACTCTGGTATTATCCTTTAATTCATGGCTCTTTGTATCAACGATGTCCCTACGATCCACACACAAACCTCTCGAGTCCTGAGCTGCAGCTTTACAGTGTTCATGTGATGCCACTGGGGTTCGTCTTCAACGCTTTGTGGCACCGGTAGACATCTCAGATTGCGTAAATTCCCCATGTCAGTGCCTCCTCGGCAGTGAGAAGTTATGTGTTTCACTTCATGATGTACCTTTATTTTCAAGGGTGGGGAATGTTTGACAGTTAAAAGGTTAAATTTCATTATGATTATTTTCTTCCTCATTAACTTGTTCAGTCAATAAAATGTCCAAAAATTGTTAAAATGTCTTCAACAACCTAAAACACAAAGATCTAATATTTACTGTCACATGTGACAAAGAAAAGCATCAGATTCTCATATTTGAAAAGCTGGAACCATCACTTTAGTATTTTTTATTAGATTAGCTGCAGATTAGTTTGATTTCAGTCAACTAATTGATTAACCAACTAATCATTGCAACCAACTTTCTGCCATTTTCAGCCAATCACAACCTGGTAAGCAGAAACTAAATGAAAACACGAATTTAAAGGACAGATAAACCGTCTTTGCTTCCAAATTGTATTTCCTAAAATTTCAAGACGTTTTTCTGCTGTCAAACATTTTTATTGTTCAAACCTGTTCTCCCATTTTTATACCCAATACTATTGTTCTTCCCTATTCCAGTTTTGCACTTTTTCTTTCTTGGTCATTTCTAATTTTGAACTCCAAAATCTCCAGAATATCCACAGAGGTGTCACATGCAGTGAACACACTCACGGCCACGCTGTCAGAGGCAGGTCTGGCTGGGGAACAGACTCCACATCCCTTTATGTCTCCTGTGTGTCACTGTACTCTGCAGCTGATATCATCAACATCACCGCTGCCACTCTGCAGTCCTGTCGCTGCTGCTGCTCTTCCTCCTCCTCCTCCTCCCCCTCCTCTCATGTTGCTGTTAAAAGACAAAAGTGTAACCGATAAAGTACTGCTGTTCTGATTTGAGGCACATTCAGTCATAGCGCAGCATCCTTTAGTCCACCAGTCTTCAGTCTGTCAGTAGGAAAACAGAATAGAGGATTAAAAAAACATACCTTGCTACAGCGACTGTATCCGAAAAAGAAAGTAAAATCAGATTAACATATCTCATAATCTGAGTAGAAACTCTTTGGAAATTATTTGTAACTTCTTTCCAGAAATAAATGTTCATATTGGTCAACTTTCAGCCGGCTGCCTGAGTGCTTTCATCTTTCTCTGTGTGTTCCTGACTCCTGACTAAGAGTATTTTTACTTTTGGTACTTCAAGTATACTTTGACGCTCATACTTCTGTACTTTTATTTAAATAGAAGATTCTAGTCCTTCTTCTTCAGCATTATTAGACACACCGTAGTGTTTACAAACAACATTTGGGTTCATGTGTCTAAAACTTATGCCTTGAGTGAAGTCAAGCACGCATGCGCCGTTTGATCCGCCACCCTTCCCGCTTGCCGTAGAAAAGCGAGAGCGTTCCGGACGAAAATGTCATATGTGAAACTGGTAACTGCTCTTGACTTTTGTCACCTTACACATTGTATACGGCTTTAAGAAACGGCTGTCGTCTAGAGAAGCCCAAGTTTAAAGTGTTACTCAGTTAAATTTAACAGCAAATAAATAGTCAGATGTTGCTAAATGAGTCAATAGCTAACGTTAGCATGTTGCTAGCTGCTGTCGCTAACCGTTCAGTTAAACAGGCTAATGCTAATGTTCTGTCTTAATTTACGTGACGGTAAATGTGTGTGTTATTAGCTTCTCGTGGTTTATAGTGTCTGAATTAGCGTTAATTGACAGAACAGCCTCGTGTTGCGCTCACCAATAGCTTTACCGCCGCTGCTAGTTTGTGTGTTGTGCCGACAGGTGTCGCTGTGTGCCGGAGCTCCGGCGCTGACGGGCCTCCTGTGCGGCTCCGTATTGGCTGCCAGTGAAGCGAAGAAGAAGAACTCCCAGCCTGCTCTGAGCATTGATGAGGTGCTGACTGCATCACTGACCGTCTGTGTCTCCCTGTTTGTGTGTTTGTTCTGTTTGTTTGCCTGTGGAGTTTGTTTACATGCCCATGTCAGTGTACATATGTTTATGGTGCACATGGAAAAGAGAGTCTCCAGGTCATTCACACATCTTATTCATATTTCTGATATCTGTTGTCTGTGCCTGATAGACAGAGAGAGAGAGTTTGCAAAAGTCACACAAATCAGCTAACACATAATCCACGCATCTCAGGTCAAACTACAGATTTCACCAGTGTGTTTATGGTTTTCATAGTGCAAGCAGACAGTAAATCAGTCAAATTAGATCTTCACCAAAAGAGCAAGTACACACACACACACACACACACACACACCACATTCTTGCAAGTGTGTGGATAGCTCCATGTATTAATAATGCTTTTTACCTCTAACTACTACTAACCTCTACTGACTACTAACAGCATGTATCACTCCTCCAAACTCTTCAGTCTCTGAATTAACCAATAGCTGCTCAGTATTTATTTGTCACCCAGGTCAGACCTGTGACCTCACATCCTTTCTCAGTCTGTGGGGCTCACAACACTAATTGTCACCTCGTTGTTTGTCTCAGCTGCCGTCGTTGTACACCAGCCCTGAAGCAGAGCCGCAGTACGTGGAGCCAGATGCGGGGCCATTGGAGCAGAGCGTTGCATCGCTGAGAGCGTGGGCCGAACCTTACACGAACCAGTGTCAGGTGTGTTCACACGTCATGCTCCCCAATCAAATCTAATCAAACACAAAGATTCCTGTGTCAGATTTACAGTCATTTCTCTGATCAGTGTATATATGAAGGGAACATGGCAGCCCTTAGTGTTCAGTACTAAAACTGTCCAGCTTTAGTTTCAGTTTACAGCAGTCACATGTTTTTTTTAATAAATTCAGTTGAAAACCATCCAGAAGCTTTAACGTTCCGCCTCACATTCCTCACAAGCTTGTGGATCCACCACGTTCCTGACATCAATTTTTTTTGTCAGCTGTGATGACTCTCTGCCATCACTGGGGGAAATACAGTCGCGTCAGTTGAGAAGCAAAGGAGCAGTCCAGTGCAGCTCGAACATGTTTATCTCTTTCATTTCCAGAGAGAGACTCACACACAAACAAGTTTTGCAACAGGTGGTTTGTGGTTGGTTGGTTTTTGTCACGCTTGTGCTTAGAGCTAAAGATTTATGTGCATCCCCACAGTTGAAGACATCCCCAACAAAAGCTATTACATTTAATAACTGGTTTTACACCATGTGAGACACAAGCATGCGTCCTAATTGTCTTTGTCGATTATTTTTGCATTACTGCTGCTCGGAAATAGTCACAGTGTTTGGGATGTGTGTTCAAATTCAAAAATGGCCGAATTGCTGCCTGCAGTTTGTTGTGACAGTCCAAATACAAAGACGTACCTGCTGCACCAGGAAGGCTGCATGAACCTTGTACCACATCTGATTCAGTTCAGTTCTGTTCTGCTTCTCTGATCCTGCAGGATTTAAATTCTAATTTTCATCATATGCACACGAAGCATGCACTGTTTTTACCACTGAACTCAGCCGGAGTCAGCATTAGACAGGCTGCATGTTGGAAAGAGAAAACCAGGCTGGCTGGGACCTTCAGCATGTGTGTCCTACTGTTGATCAGTTCACTGTGGGCCAAAACAAGGGGCAAAAGAAATAACTATGTTGTTCTGTTAAAGTGACTTAAACTTATTTTGTTTTGTCTCTTTTTTTTTTGCAGCAAACGGGCCAAGCTGCAATGGAGAAGGTTGAGGTTGGTGACGTGTAAAAATACTGTAATTAAGTCTGAAAACAGGTTTCTTCACTTTGTCTGGTTGTTTTGAGCAGACGTCTGTAGTTCGATGACTGACGGCTTCACATTGACTGTCACCACAAAAACGTGTCCAGGCCATCTGTGACAAAGCTGTTGGTTCTCTCCTTTACCTGCTACATGCTGTTTATTTTTACATGTCTCCTGCTTTTTATGAAATGTTATAGCAGTGATTATTGTGAGTGCAGAACATCAGAAAGTCACCTTCTTTAGACGTGGTAGTAGTGAGTGTGCTGCAAGTGCTAGTTTATGTCAAAGATCAGTCAATTTGGAAATGACCTTTTCACTGATTGTGCCTTTACTTTCTGTTTTATCCTGCTGCCTCACTTCAGATTTGTCTTCATATGATTGAAGCGTATAAAATAGTTTGAACTGAAAAACAGATCCTTTAAACTGAAACCTGCGCCTCACAACCCGAGCACTGAGCAAACAGGTCTGCAGACAGTAGAACGATCGTTTGTGATTTGTGATACATAAAGATGTGAGAGCCAGGAAAAAGATGTTTTATTGCACATTATGAATTAGATAAAGGCTGCTGTCAGATGAAAGTAACCATCTCTTTGTGTCGACTGATGATCTTTTCTTTGAACCCCAGCAAGTTTACAAGACTGTGGAGCCCACGATCAGCACGTCTGTAACCACGGTCACAGGTGAGAGAACTTCAGTCAGAGCTGAGGTACAATGGAATACCTGTGCTTGTCACTGTATGGTCCACAAAGTGTGGTCTGACTCATTGGTTGACAGAAAGTTCATGATTAATGTTCATAAATGTTAAACAAGACAGTCACATGATTCTGGACTCGATGTTAGTTTTTGGGATTTTTTGCAATCCATTCTTTCAGCTCATACATTTGACAGCTCTTTGTTTTTTTCCAGTATAGAAAGTAGTTATTTCCTATCAGCAATGCAAGACACACATTATGCTACTTTTTCCACATATGCATCAGTTCTCCCCAAGACATCCTGTCTGCCACCTTCACGTCTCTCTTCCTTTCTCTTTCCTTCTCGCCTTATTTTCTTTTTCAGACGCGTACCAGTTCCTCAGTGACCCTCCTCCTGACCTCTACCCCAGTGTAGCAGTGGTGGGCTTCTCTGGTTTCCTGGGCCTTTATTTGGCCAAAGGTGCACATTTGCACACACACACAAGCTGATTTTCACTCCTGCACAGAGCCGGATCAGGTCAGAGGTGTTAGACGGGCTGATAACGAGGGAGCGCGAGGTGATGCTGCAGCTCAGTCGCCACCGAAAAGAAGAGATTTAAAGAAGTCTCCTCATCGGTCGGCAGCACTGGGTTTATCCTGTTAAACAACTTGTTTGTAGCTCTTGCTATTAAAGTCAAGGTGATGATTGACAGGAACAAAAGGTCACCTCAGTTCGTCCAGCACCTCTTTGACTCTGATGCCTGTTAAAAACATCTCTCTCTCTCCTCCAGGCTCCAGGGCGAAGCGACTGGTATTTCCAGTTGGACTCATGGCTCTGAGTGCCTCCATGTTTTACCCTCAGCAGGCGGCATTTTTACTCAAGGTGTGTATGTTATTATGTCATATTATTTATTTACCTAAATGTGCTACATACAAGGACTAAAGACTCAGACAGTGGAAGTCGTCCGAGCGGCCCGCAGGCTCGTGCACATGTGCAGCCCAGAGATGCTTGATTCCAGCGTTAGTCACATCATCAGTCTGTTTGCAGTCCATCGACTAACACATGGATGAATAGCATGTGTGTGTGTGTGTTGTGTATCACTTTATACTCATATTCTTAGTTTTGCACATTTTGTACAACTATTCATTATTTTTGAATTTGACAATTCCACTTTATTCATTTGTTCAAGTTTCATGGTCTCAAAAGCTGCATTTGTGACAGGGAACTGTACAAATCTGCACTGATCTATGAGCCGGATCGTCCGACTGTCAACAAGTCAGCAAAAAGATGAACCTCTCTATTTAATGTTCCTTCCATGACTGAGATCCTCGCAGGCAGCAGCTGTGAAGCAGGAACAGTGACAAACACCTGCTGCAGGAGTGATCTGATTTTGAGGTATTCTAGTGTTTCTGATGAGCACCAGTGAGCCAGCTGCTTTATTCCAGGCCCACCCTGTGACCTGTGTCTCTCCAGCTCTGATGGACATCACGTAGACTGAAACTTTCCAGGCAGCTCTCAGCTTTCCTCTTGTATCAGTGCTGCTGTGTTTGATCTGTGACTCGTTTCCTTTTAGGAATGGGTTGTGCTTTCCTGCAGGAAGTCCTGGCTGTGAATAGTGTGGCTAATTCCCACTGTCGTCTGGGTCATTTTATTCCTGTTCCACCCAGAGAGCCAACAGGCACCAACACAGAGACACACTAACGCATGAAGGACACACAGACACGAACACAGAGACACACCCTGATTCCATCACACTTTAACTCACAAAACATGAAGAGATGAAGCAGACAAGCAGGGCGGGCTCCACATATGAAAATACATGAGCCTGCGAGATAAAAGTCGTTGGGCCTCTTGTTTGCAAGAAGAAGATTTCTCTGAAATTTGAGGGAGGTGTAAGAAAAAATTGTTAGAGTTTGAATATAAGATCTGCAGAAACATCTAATCCCAACACAATACATACATCCTGATACAACACAAGACGTCCACAGAACGAGCCTGTCCTCTCTCCATGTCTCCCGTCAGGATCAGAGTCAGCTGACAGATTGATGCTCATGATGTTTGTTGTGTGTCCACCAGGTGAGCCGGGACTCTGCGTACACCTGGGCTCAGCAGGGCCGCGCCGCCCTGGAGACTCTTTGGAAAGAGGCACCGCTGGGCAAAAAGAAGGTCAGTTTGTCCTTCACATATTCACAGTGGTATCATTACTGTCGATGAGGGTGTCTGTGGTTTACTGCAATGCTTACTCTGACTTTTGTGTCCTGTCTATTTTGGAGAAGAAAGAGCGAACAGAGAGCAACGACACGACCAGCTGAGGCGGCCACAAGACGCCTTCAGGCCGTTCCATCCTGAGAGACCCCGCAGCAACACAGTCACATGACCTGCAGGTCAGCTAAATGTTCACACACAACCAAACTGGTGGAGCCACAAATGAAGACGTGTCAACTGCATTATTGTAGTTATTTATCCTCCTGCCTCCTCTTCAGTCATTCCTCAAGAAGCAGCTCGACACATTTTCCATATTCCAGTTATCCAGATGAGTTTGTGGATCTGCCTCTTGGAACAGCCCTCAGCTCTGCTCTCGAATTTACTTTCTGTTTTGTTTCACTAAAAACAAGTCAATGTCAAGTATCTGCTGTCATCAAAGCATCCCAATCATCTGCCGCCGGCACTTCTTCTTCGTTCCTTTGTTAAAGCTGCACAACACAACTTCACCACTCCCACAGAGACATGAAAGTGTTAAAACTCAGAAATACTCACAAACATCAGTCAGAGAGCTGAAACCTCTCGGCCGGGACCAGTAGCTTCCTGCGGTCTCAGCTGGTTGCTGGTGAACCTCACGGTCATGGAACGTGTTAATTAGTGAGCTTTAGAAAGCTGCTCGGTGAACGGTGTGACCTTCACTTCCCCCTGCTTCCAGTCCCTGAGCTGAGCTGAGCGAAGCTGTCGCCTCATATTCAGTGTAAAGATATGTGAATGCATCGATCTTCTCATCTAACTCAGAGAAAGAAAGCAAATGTGCTTTTTTCCCATAAAGGTTGAACTATTGCTTTACGTCTTCTCCGGCTGTATGAAGTGCTGGTTTTTATCAGCCTCACTCTCCGACACCTCCTCCGTCCTGTGAGATCCTGCTGAGATGAATGTCACTGTGACTGTGTGAACTGCAGCTTTCAGCACTATCATATCATTCAGAGTGATCACACTCATTGTTTACTGTTTGTTTTTGAACAGGTCACCATATTTATTTCCTCTGATGTTGTATTCACGTCATAGCTTGATGCTAATATTATTACTATGCCACAGTAAAGGGCCAAATAACAGAACTGAAAAAGAACTGAATGAGAATGTGTTTGTTGTCTAATATGTCTAATGTCTAATAATACTCGGTACATACTGTTCCAGCTTTTATCCTAATGATGTAATTAAATGTGGCTGAGGGAGACTCCCTGTTCTTCCTCTGTTATGAAACAAACACACATGTTTCTTTCTCTCATGAGCGGTTAGTGATTCATCAGGTAAACCTGTGTTTGTCTGCACAGTGTAAACACACCTGAAGCCCCTCCCTCCTCCTCTGGACTCATTCCTCCACACGGCTTCTGGATGGCTGTGCAGGCCTTTTCACATCAGGTATTCAGCTGAGTGTTTCTTGGAACAGCCCTCAGCGCTGCTCCTGCGATCACACCTCCTCTGTCCTCAGATGAACTCAGTCGTTCCAGTTTCTGTTACCTAAGTGTCTGAGTGTTATCATCAAAACATCCGCCACACCCGCGTTCTTTAATTGGTTAATGATCCGCGGCAGGACTTCACAGACGGGTCATCAGCTGCTTCACTTTACTACTGCCAGTGTACAAACGCCATCAGAAACCAGGTCTGCAGGCAGAGACCAAAGTCATGTTCAATGAGATTAGTAGAATGAAAAGCTGTGAAAATAATATCCAAGTATTATAGAACTGGTTTGTGTTTGGTGGAAGTCTTGTTTTCAGAGTGGGAAGGATTAATAGAAATACTCGATGTTTCTGGTCACAGAGCTCATGTCTTGTAGCTGTGATGGATAAAGCAGAACACAACAGATGAGCTGAGGTTCTGTGACGCTCCTCAATACGTTCGAATGCTTTGAGAAAATGTTCAGTTGTCCTGGCCAAAAACTGTATGGGAGCAACTCGGAGCCAAAGCAGCAAAAGAAAAGCACATACAGTACAC
Source organism: Centropyge bicolor (assembly GCA_037975185.1). Lineage (NCBI taxonomy): Eukaryota > Metazoa > Chordata > Actinopteri > Pomacanthidae > Centropyge > Centropyge bicolor. The sequence goes on along the minus strand of JBBMOC010000252.1, from coordinate 170,276 downwards.
AGATGTTTTTTTTCCTAGGATGGTGAAGTCACTCACAGACAGATGGAGCTTCTGCAAACGACATCCTGAACTCGGTGGCTGTGACTCAAGCTGTGTCATTCAGAACTTTTTGAGCAGATTGGATTTGTTTTTATTCTGCCATAAAACAACTGACACATACCAAAAAAACAGACCTCAGCTTCAGTTGAACACACACACACACACACACACACACACACATGCTCCTACAACCAGGCTCTTTCCTGTCTCGTCTGTTTTTTATTCATTTCTCAATACTAATGGTTCATCTTCCTCTATTCAAAGATTCTGTTCCTGTCAGTCAAGCGTTCTGCCTTGTGCTTGTAATTTAAATATGAGACTGAAAGTAAAGCATCAGCTGACAGAAACCACTTTTCCCTGCTGCATCTAAACCGAACAAATCTCCTGTGAATGGGCCAGAATCTGATGAAAGCATCACACTCAGGTCAAAGTTGGACACAAATCATCAGGTTTACTCTTCATGTCCACCTGGTTTTATAGGATTACACTCAGTGACCTGCAGCGGTGTTTTCATAACCCCCCCCCAATGAATGTTTAACCAGACACGGAGTCGAACAATTCAACATAAACAAGACCCACAAGTGGATCAAAGGTCAGAGATGTATGTCTGTTCTGGAGTGGCAGCGACGGTCAGCTGCTCATCGGAGGTGAAACCCTGAGAGAGCAGGCCACTCGGCCTCAGGGAGTGTTGGAGTGTGGAAAGGTTTTAGGTTTGCTGTGGTGAGACTGAAGTCAGTTTGGTGTTTTCCCCATTGACTGCAGTGGCTTCGTCATCATGTCTCATTGCTCAACTCAGATGAACTCTTTTATGGTGCAGAGTAGAACGACTTATAGCGAGGTCAGGCCCTTAAAACAAGACGAGGTGAGTTTGTTGTGTTGACTGTAGCTTAGAGTCCAGCAGGGCTTCACACAGACACTGAAAAACATCTGGGACACTCTCAACTGGAAAACTTCCAAACTCACTCCCAGAACCTCTACGCACCGAGCACAGGTGTAAAACATCACTGACCATCTGCAGTTCATCAATTCAAGTGCAGAAAGGGCCATAATGAACTAGAAAAGTTACTGTTGTCAATTGAAGTCAGTTATTATAAAAAGTCCTGTTTTAGCTGGAAGCATTAATACAAATAAAGAAGTAACTTTTTGACTGCAGTTTTTCATGTTCTGGGGTTTTTCCCTGATTAGGATGTAGGTTCCACCGGAGAGTGGGACCCACCCATTACAAATGATTCAGAAAATATGATGCTTAGTCATAATGGAACTGTGCGCTCTTTAATACATTATTAGTTTTAGGTTTCTGTTTGATCCCTGCTCAAGAAAAATCTAAATCCATGGTTCACATTGTTAATATTCCAAAGGATGAGACGACTGAGACATGTGTGATCAAATGCTGTTTTATTGAAAACTTAAGTGATCTGTGATTTTCCCCACTGTGGATGAATAAAGATCTATCTGATCTTAACTCTTCCACAAATCAAATGCACTGATACTAACAAAGAATAGTTAATGAAATCTTAGATTAAAGTGACATATTAGCAACAGATGAAAGGCTCACTAAAGACTGAACTAAATACAGAGTCATATTACTGTGATACAGAATTCCCCTTTTTAAAAGCTGAACAGCCGAGGAGTCCGACGCAGAGGCTCGACTCTCCGTCTCTGACCAGACTCTCGTGTTCGTCTCCTCTGTGCTGCGGTGGAAGCCCATCACTCCTCAGCCGGAGTGGCCATCTTGACGAGGCTGTTCTTGTCGAACCTGAAGAGCCTCCAGCCCTCCTCCTGGGAGAGGTCCTCCGCACCGCGCCGCTTGTAGAACTGGATGGACGGCTCGTTGTTCTCTGCCACGACGAACATCATGCCAGAGCAGCGCATCTTCATCGCCAGCTGGACGAGGGACGAGAGGTGAGAGAGCACGGCAACAGCTCAGCTTTACAAACTCAGGTTTTCCTTTTGAAAATGCAAACCATTTACACATGATGCGTTTTTTCTACTAAAAGAAGGCATTTGAATGCAAAATGGAAAAATGTGCTGAAATTTGTACTGTTCTCATTTAACGGCTTCACAGCCTGATCAAATCAATCATCTGCTCATTCAGACACCTGGATGCAGTGTCGTTGGTCAGTTGTCATACTCACATCACTGAGGTGCCGCAGGAGCTCCGAGCCGATGCCCAGGCCTGGAGAGAGAACGAGGGGGAAAGAGCTCATTAATAAAGAAGCAGCTAAGAACTGATGAAATGTGGACTGGACTAGATGTCGACCTCTGTACGGCTCCATCACGTAGAAATCCTCCAGGTACAGCTGTTTGCCAATCCAGGGGTCATACGTGAAGTAGTACATAGCGAAGCCCACCACCTTCAGACCTGCGAGACACAAGTCAGACAACTGTAAACAGTATTTATTATCATACCTACATACACTGTAGCTCCCTGTGTTGATGGTCATGTGACTCTGTAACAGGTCTCTGCTACGTCACTTGATCATCTTTGCACAAATATTTGGTACAATCCACAATTCATGTGTATTTCAATGACAAATTTCCAGCAAAGACAATGTAAAGCACTTTTGAATTTTTTTTTAACTTCCCATTTAAATTTCAAATGAAATACAGTATGCGTCATTTTAAACACTTGTTTTTATCCGTCTCCAGCCTCCAGCCGACTTCTTGTGCTGCTTCAACATGTAAATTTCCTCTTGGGCAACATCGTAATTGTATTCTTGTCGTGTATTAAATTAAGTACTTACAAGTCTGAACAGAGTTTTTAGTTCTGTGCCACGTTCTTGTCGAGAACACTCGACTGTGAACATGAAGAGCTGAGCTGTGACGTAAACAAAGCAACTAACTTGTAAAAAATGATCAAAGCAAAATCTAGTCTGTAACTGGACGAAGTTAACGTTTCTGATGCAACCTACAGCCTTATGTTACAAAATGAAACAGGACGTATACATTCGGTCTGCGTCGGAACTTGTTTATGAAAAGCCTGAACATCTGGAGCCAGGCAGCCGCAGCTGGGCGTCGGACTCTTTTCCAAACAGGCTTCCATTTTCACAAGACCTATAGTTCCTTGTCAAAAACAGGAAGCACATACCATACAGCATTTAGGTCAACATTCACAGAGCCCGAGCAGCTGGGAGAGGCAACGTCACCACGAGCTCAAACTCTGACACGCAAGGCTGGGAGATGAGCTCATCCCCATAACTCTTCAAGTGCAGACACGAGAAATTATGGCAGCAAAAACCGCATCTGCAACACTGAGAGTCTCATAATTCTGAAGCTCAGGAACACTTCAGTCACATCACACACGGATTACATGTGTGGACCTGCTGAACCTGTTTGTGCCACTTGATCTTGGACAAGTTTCTGGTGAAGTAATTGAGATTATGTGAGATTAAGGCTGAGACTGATGCTGAGAAAAGAAACGGTCTGCGTTGTCTTCTGAGGAGCTGGAGTGCTTCGTACCATCACTGCTGTTCTCTCCTTGGATTTCAGCGATGAAGCAATGGTAAAACGGGGTGTCACCGAATCCATCCTCGAGGAGTTCTGGAGGGAAACAAAAACACTGAGCACATGACGAAAATACTGACAATGTGCGTCCACACAGTTCACAGATGAAGCTCACCTTTTTCAGTCAGTGTCACCTGGTTCTCCATATCTTCATATTTTGCAAGTTCCTGGGACAAGAGAGACAGAGACAACATGTCGTGTTTAGTGCTGAGAATTTGTTTAACCTCAGCACCAAACTGGTCCTGAAGTTATGAAGCCGAAGCAAATACACATCTGATACCGATAAATCAGCCAAAATTCATTATTTAATACAAACACATAACATAAACAAACATTTTACACTTGAAAATTTAACTTTTCAAGACTAAACATTTAATGATGACAGTTATTTTTAGCCTCTTTTAATGTCAATAAACAGTGCTTGAAACTATTGTGCAGCTCCAGATAAATACATTGATAAGCCTCTATACATATTCTGACACCTGCACACAACAACTTATCAGCTGGCAAATATTCAGACACTGATAAATGGATAACATTGACCGGGCAGGTTTTCGATCAGGCTCCAACTGACACAGATGAAATAGTTTTATAATTTATTAATCAAGGTTGATGTAGGTTGATTCTACATTAAAGATCTTAAACAAGGATTTAACCAAGTCCTCTTGTCTATTTTTTTTCTTTACTTTTCTACACACACACACACAGACTGGCTGGGTGATGCTCCCAACAGTTCTGACAGTGATCCCTGCCTCTGCTCCTCACGTCAGGTCTGCACTTACCAAAGTGTAATAGCATGTGATCAGGGTCAAACCTGATAAGAACATAAGCTGGACGCCATATTTGGTGAAACAGGCAGTCAGACCGGAAATGAGTCGTCTGTCTGTAAACAAAGACTCCGACATTGACTCAGACACTCGAACATCCTCCGGATTTACCACCGGACACCTTCTCACTTTGGACTCAATCTAATTCATCCGACTAGTCTTTTTAAGACGTCGTTTGACTTTAAATGTTGATGTAGCCGGAAGCAGTTTAGAGTTAAACAGAGGCTCGGTTCATGGAGAGGTCACGGCTAACGAACAGTTAGTACATATCTAATACTATGGTGTTAAACCGGTTTCTGACCCCGGTCCCGGTCCGTTCCGGTCTCAGGCCTACCTTCACCAGTCGTAATATATCAGACACGTCTTTGGGTTCAGCTTTCCGTAATTTATACTCCATTTTCTTCTTTTACTCTTTTTTCCTCTCGTTAGAAGTCCTCTGTATGTGAAGTGAAAGATTAGATGTTTCTTCATTCGCTTCAGAGTGGCTTGTTCCCCGCAGTCAGCCTCTGATCCTGATCCGGACGCGCTCGTCGACAACAGAACATTCAGCAGATGAAACCCAGCGCCGGGTCGCCGCAGCTCGACTGTCCGCTCCTTTGTTTACATCCCGCCTTTTATACCCGGCTCGCGCTGGAATGTGGTTGGTCAGACCCCGCGGCTCTCAGATTTCTGACGAATCAGCGACACCCTCTGGCCTTTTTTAGCCAATCGGGGCAGAGGGGATGCCTGCGCAGGGAGTCTGTTTTGAATCTGTCACAGGATCTTTTGTTTTGATGTCGAAGGCAGAAAGTTGGAAAAAAGTGTTTTTGTGCTTTCATGTAAAAGTAGACATTTAAAAATGTAAAGTAAAAGTTTTGCATCTTTTCTGCCCTCGAGTTAAAAAGATATTTGCAGTAAAATAAGTCGAAAAAGTTAGTGCTTCCTTAAACTATGTAACAATAACAATTACTGTGCCATGTTCTTTGTGCTGCAAAGACTAGAACTTCATCTGCTTAAAGTGTGTTAAACCCCAACAGAACAAAAGTAGTTCGACATCAGTCATACAGATGGAATTTTCCACCTCTCACACACAGGAATGCGAGGTTAGGGTACAGGCCATACATCGCTGTTACAGCCTGATGCAGTGGTGGAAAACATCAGAATCAGAATCAGTTTTATTGGCCAGGTATGCGTACACATACAGTGAATGTGACTCCGGTTTCACTTGAGCTCCATACTTACATATTAGTAGACTGACAACAAAGAGCAGACCAACAAGACCAGGAGAACATAGGCTTTTTCCTAAAACCTGAGACAATAATGCAAATTCACTGTCTGGTCCTGGTGCCTCCCTGATCTTCTGTCTCTGAAAGTGCTGATGCACACTCTCTTCACAGATCCTTAGTGCAGGTGAGGGATCGGTGGGGGGCAGTGAGGGGTGTGAATGTGGGGTCATTAAATCTGCAGTAGAACATATTCAGGTCGTCAGCCAGTTGATGGTTCTCCACAGTGTGGGGGAGGATAGTCTCCTGCAGTTGGTGATGTCTGCTTTAGTCAAAACATGTGGATTCAGCAAATTGTAAAATCTATATATACATGCACATATCTTGACTATGAGTCAAGTCATTAATAGTATTTTCTATAAAAGCTCACAAGTTTCTTACTTTCTAATCAGCCAACTGCAACAGCTAGAGTCCATCCCCATTAAGATGTCCAACAGAACTTTCCAAGACAGGATCTACTTGATGAATCCAAGCACAAAAATCAGATGCTGGACTGATTTTTTTTTTTTTTTTTTTTACAAGGACAACCAAAGGGCATTGATGGCTAACTGACCAATGAAACATTAATATGTTATTTATTAGATAGATTAGATTAGAGATTTATTAGATGAAAAAAATTTCATGTGTAGGATTTTAACCTGACTCCTACTGAAGTGCTGTAATAAACCTGAAAAAACAACCTGAAGAACATGTTCATGATCCTTGTTGCGCCCTCTGTGGGCCAAATCATGTGCTACACCAAAACCTGTGACCCGTGACTTCATTTTGGGCTCAAACTTGCTTGTCTTGCTTGGGACTTGCGTGTCCCAGTCACTACTACCGTGGGCCCCTGAGCAAGGCCCTTGACCCCTGACTGCGCCCCGGGCGCTGCATCGCCGCCGCCCTCTGCTCCTGGTCTGTATAGTCAGAAAGGTTAACTATGAAAAATATGGGTAAAATGCAGAGAGGGAATTTCACCAAGGGGATCAATAAAGTATAGATTATTAAGACAATGCACTCAGGCTGAAAATGTCCAACTCTCCCACTGTACGTCTTGCGTCATGCCGCAGTGGGCGTGTCTGAATCCTAACCCGGAAGCGGCCCAGTGGTCCAGACTGCCTCGCGTCCTTCTCACCGCGCTCCTCTGAAGGAAATCTGTGCTTTTCTCTTTTTAACCAGCTTTGTTTGGACCCCCGACCCTTCAGGGCTGACACCCGGACTCTACCATGTTCTCACCGAGGTCAGTGTGGACAAAACTGTGGTTTAAAGTTCTGTTGATGCTCCAGTTAACTTGCTAATTACAGCAGCAACATTAACCGTTAGCATGTTTACAAGCCAGCTGATGACTGCTAGAAATGCTGATCATCCCTGTAAACTACTCATGTCAATGATTCGTCCTGATGCTTTAGTTGTGGAGCAGATCATGAATCTGCTTTTTGCTTTATGAATGAAGACATTGGCTCCACCTGGGAGTCACAGACACACAGGGTGTGTCAGGTTCATACCACTGTCAGGAAAAGTACACAAATACTATGAACAGCAAGCAGTATTTCACTATGGAGACGTTTCACTCTCTAAACAGCTTTACACTACTATAACAACTTAAACATACATGCAATGAACAATAGAGGGGTTGTGTTGATATAATCCTTAAAATAACAGAGTGCATTTTGGTGCTTTCATGTTTGTCATCACCTTTTGATGTTTCATACATACAGTAATTTCAACTCCAAAGCTACTTGTTCTTTCAATGAATATGATATAAATGAAGTGGTAGATAATAATGGAACCACCGTTTCAGCCAGTTACTAAAATCAATGCAGTTGTATGAACAGAAGATATGATCGGTGGTTTCAGTCCTTTCTATTGAAAAGTGAAAAGATGACTTTCCTCTGGTGTTTATGACAGAACAAGTTGGAGCAGATGATTTCAGCACAAAGCTGCTGAACAGAACTGAAGTGTCTGATAACACTATGAGCTTCACATTAGGATTCCGTCTGCTCAGCTGTTCACTGTGGAACACATCACACGACTGTAGACAGATCAGATGCCTGCATGGTTATAATTAGAGGAGGATGCGTGTGGATGTAACCGGACCTCTTGGCCTTCAGGTCATCTCAGGGTTTGTTTTTTTTTTGTCCTGTCCTCATGTGGGCTGCAGGTTCCTGCTGCTGCGGTCGGCTGCTTCCTTCACATCCAGGTCGTTCTGCACGGGCCGCGTGTCCAGCCAGGGCAAGGCGCCGGACATGATTGAAGGTGAGACTGTAAGACAGCAACTGTGCTTCCTGTTTGACTTGATTCACCCCCTGCATGGTTTAATCCTGTAGACACATTATGTTCTGCTGGTTTGCATTGGATTACTGTTTTTCTGACTTACCTGGTTCCCGACTGTGAATCACTGGCCACATCTGAGTTTTTTTTCCACAGTTAAAATAGAAAATGAAATGTCTGATTATCAGGCACAGACATTTCTGTTCATCACTCCTCGGTAAGAACATGTTCGTCCCAGAGCACAAACAAATTAAAATGAGCGGCGTTGCTGATTATAGTCACCTTTTATGTGCCATGACTTCACACAAACGCTGGATTCTAATGCTTACATTTCAGTACATGATGAACACATGTATGTCGATGCAACACCTTGATGAAGGCTGTGAAAATGTCATCACACTAGGAAGTTGTAAAAGAATTTCTCACAGTCTTCTTTAAGGTCATTGCTGCCTGAGCTTGCCACAGTTTCAGCTGTCAGCCTGAGAGCTCACACTGTTTTATTCAGCCTAGAAAAGGTCATTGTTGGTGTGGCCCAGGTAGATTTCCGTCTTGAGATGTGGGAAAGAACTATCTTGGCTTTCTGTTCTCTTCTAGCTAGGAGACTTATATTATTGAAATGGAAAGACCCAACATCCCCAACATATAGTCACTGGATTAAGGAAGTCATGTCTCATATTAAGTTGGAGAAGATCAGATACACAATTAGAGGGTCCACTGGGAAATTTTATAATATTTGGCAATCTTTCTTAATGTTTGTTGAAGGTATGGAGGCAGATAATATAGCACTGTAAACCTCTGCTTTTATTTATTTCTCTTCGTTCTCCTTTGTGTCTGGTTATGTGAATTTTGTATTTTGAAATTGGTATTCTATACTGTTAATACTGTAAGTCTGGTTTGTGGGGAAAAGGGGGGGGGCGTGTTTGGAGGGGTTTTACTGTCCTGTTTTCTATTTTGTTGGACCTATGTAAATTGAAAAATCTAAATAAAAAGACCTTGAACAAAAAAAAAAGAAGGTCATTGTTATCAATTAATGAATTAAAGTAAATGTGGGATGTGCTTTAACTTTTTGATGATGTCTGCGTCTTGCAGCTCGTATGAAGGTGTAAGTGCTTCAGTAACAGCAGTGAAATATTTAATGTCTGTATGAATCAAATCCAAATTGAATGAATCATCCCAAACATCCAGCCTCATCCCCTGATCACCTTTTAAACTCATTTTTGTTTCTCCACAGGAAATCCACTTTTACATGTGTCAAATGGTGTGTTGGTAACAAATCCCAGACAGATCCTCCTGATCTGAACCACACTGCTCCTATCTGGAGTCATTCTCTTCTTCTTTGTTCTATTTGCATCTTAATTCCTGCTGCATGTTTCCACACTGACCGACTGAACATCCATTCTCTTTGTGTCATGTGCAGCAGCTTTCACTTTGCACCCGCTCGGCCTTTTGCTAGGTTTGGATTTAATGTTCACGCCGGCTGGATATCTCCTCCTGTTCCACAGTAGAGCTAAACCTTCCCTGCAGCATTGATTGGGGGTCTGTTAACTTTCTTCTCCTCCCCTCTGTGGCACTGAGGTTCAGTATTCTGTTGCAGCTGGTTCCCACATGATAGTTTTCTCTGTCGACTGCTTCTGTCCTCTGTGTTGTTCCATATTGTCTCAGACTTTGAGCTTCAGTAAGCTGCAGCCTTCAGGCAAGAATCAGCTGTTCATGTCATCATCAGATCACTTGTGAGAGTTGTACATTTGAACTGGTTGCTACAGATCTATGAGACTGAGAAACAAGGTGTGATCTTTTGGTGTCATTACATTAATTATGACTTCTTTCCCTGAAGGCTTCAGCCACAAATACAATAAGTGTATCAGCCACAGCTTTGGTGAAGCCCTGCTCTAACAGAGACAGTATGAAACATATAACCTTGAACTTCCTGCTTTCACCACACTACCATACACACACACTCGGACATGCTCACACACGGAAGCTCTGACTGTTTCTTCTGTGTTTTTCAGTGCGAAACAGGCTGAGAGAAATCGTGGGAGCTTCCACTAACTGGAGGTACTGAAGCATCTGTGTCCAAGCACCAAAAACATAATAATGTTTGTTTTGTTTGTTTTATTTGATTTTTGGTTTTACATTTAGCAATGTGTTGAATGATCTGCAGTGACCACCAGCAGGCCATGGCGGAGCGCGTGTCGCTGTCCTCCATGTTGGCAAAGTCTCAAAATGACCTTCCAGCCAAGAGGATGAAGGACAGTTACCTGGAGGTTCACCTGCCCCTGGGCTCTGAGCCGCAGCTCAGAGAGAAGTACCTGACTTTCCACAACACTGTCAGGTGCACACACACACACACACACACACACACACACACACACACACACACACACACACACACACACACACACACACACACATACATACATACATACATACACACATACACACACACACACACACACACACACACACACACACACACAAACACACTCACACCTACGACAGATAAACTAGGAATCACCTCTTCCTCTAACTTGTCTTCTGTCTCTTTCCAGGTTTGGTAGAATCCTGGAGGACTTGGACAGTTTAGCAGGTATCACACAACACATGTTGATGACTTTCATTATAACTAGACAGGAAGTTCCACACTGTCTAACACTAATCACTGTTTCTTCTCGTCTGTCCCCTCAGTCCTCATCTCTTACTCACACACCTATAACGCCACACTGAAGAGGTCTCCTCTGTCCATCGTCACCGCCCTGGTGGATAAGATCGGTAAGAGCCTCTCATATTTAGGGTCTGTACAATGATGCAATCTAACTAAATATATTTACTCAAGTGCATTGTACATAATTCAATGATTTCAGTTATGTATCATTGTAAATGTAATATCTTTGTTTAGACAAAACAAGCTATTGGAGGACGTCAACTTTATGGTCAATAAAATAAAAATTTACAGCCGTGGTTGGTTCAACAAACACCACAGGACTCTGATTGTCAGGCGTCTGACTGCTTTATTTTTTTACTGCCACAGTTCACCACTGATGTTCTCATTTGACCAAATTCTCCCAACAAACACTTCTGAACACGCTTGTTTTGAATGTGCCCTGACATCCAAATGTGTTTTTGATTTCATCATTTTAGAATCTGTAGTTCCACACTTAAGGCTTTTTCATTTTGTTTTTTTTGTTGGACAGACATGAGGCAGCACATCATCTATCCTGACTGCGACATCAAGTTCACAGGTCATGTGACGTGGGTGGGAAATACCTCTATTGAAGCCAAGATGCACATGTCACAGGTGACACTCACATATTACATATTACATATTACATATTACTCACATAGACAAACCTGCATGTGTTGAGTTGTCAACTTAAAGCAAATACATAATTCACAAGAAATTTTAAAAAAGGGAACCCAATTCAGAAAATAAGAAAGAACAAGGTTGAACAACAAGACAAATTAAATAAACATTTATTCCATTTTTGTAACATCTAGAGAGGGTCCAGCTTGAACGATAGCCTGTGATGTTGGGTGAGCGGCTTGTCCACTGTGGCTGCAGAGACAAATGAAACCAGCCACAGTTACTCAAGTTTCATAACAATGTGATGGAGATGTGATTTATGAGTGCAGAGCATAAGCAGCACAGAGCTGCAGAATAAAGATGAACACAGGGTGGAGTCATAGATTGAAGTGCACAGCAGTGACAGGAGGAGTTTTATCCTGTGACTCTTCTTTCAGTACCGTGATGGAGCTTATGCCCCAGTTCTGGATGCGACATTTGTCATGGTGGCCCGGGATCCAGAAAACAAGAGGTAGGACACTCAGTCTGAGCTTTTGCAGAAAGTCTGAGGTTCAGTCACTCAGAAATATTCTTTTACCTCAGGATGTGAGTGGACTTAAAGTGTTCAAACAGACTGTTCTGCTTTTATATATTTCATTATTTTACTGTTGTTGTTGGAGCTCATTTTGATCAGTTGTGTTCAGGACTGCAACCAATGATTGTTTTTCATTATGGATTCATCTGATGATTATTTTTTCCGTTGTTTGTCTTGATTGTTTGATTTGTAAAAAGATGAAATTCAATCTTAGTGTATTGAGTTCACAAAGTCTGGACGCTCTCTTTTTTTCCCTCATGTTGACTCGATCCTCTGTGCTGCTGTTTGTTTCTGTCCACATGTCTCCTTCTTCATTTCAGAGCAGCTTTTGTAAATCCACTGAAGCCAGAAGGCCCAGAGGAGGAGAAACTTTTTCAGGAAGGAGAAGGTACCAGATCATGATACAGCCGTGGTTCAGAGAAGATAAAGCCGTCCTTTATAACCTTTATATGCCAACACTTTGTCCCTGTTTTCTCTGTGTTGTGTGTGTGGTTTCTAGCGAATAAAACCCGCCGCGTGGAGCTCAGCACTGCGTCCTTGTTAAAGGTGGCTCCAACAGACGAGGAGAGGAAGATTGTGCACAGTCTGTTCCTCAACACGCTGGACACAAAGTATGAGATTCAATGAAACTCGATCTGACACTGAAACAGGACTTGAGTAAAAGCTTCCTCCAGATGGGTCAATAGATGGGTCGTGTTAGTCACAGTTAGTTTAAATCTTGGGAACACAATCAGTTTGGCTTTAACACCTGATCCACTCAGTTGTTCATTGTTCTGTGTTATGTTAAGATGCTCAGTATTAAGGTCTAACTGCATGTGTGTGTGTGTGTTTTGTTTCTTCTTCTTCTCTTACAGGACAGTCAGTTTCCGCAGCAGAATTCTGCCTCCAAACTCTGTGTGGATGGAGGATGCCAAACTGAAGGGACTGGAGATCTGCCACCCGCAGGTGAGAGGAAGGAACCGCTGAAAGGACACAATACACACAGACTTCATTTTCCTTCATAAGAAAAATACTAATTACTTATTTCTACTAAAGATTGGGACCCTTTTTACTTTGACAGTGCTTTGAGTTGGAAGTAGTTTTTCACATTTGATGGAAACATCTCAGTATGTTCTGTCCATCCTAAAATCCACATTTACACAGGAATTAGATTCGATTTTATAAACAAGAAGATGAGTTCTTGTTGTGGAGGCCAGTGCTCCTCATAATTTCTCCAAACTGTCTCTCCAGTTTTGTTTCCACTCATTGATCTGTAACTTCAAACCAGTGTTTCTGTGTGTGTGTGTTGAGCAGGAGAGGAACATCTTCAACAGGATATTTGGAGGATTCCTGATGAGGAAAGCCTACGAGTTGGGCTGGGCCAACGCCTGCTCCTACGGGTGAGAGCTGGGAAGCAAAGATGCTGCTGGACAGAGGAAGAACATCACGTTCTGTTCTGTTGAAAGTCTTTGTCGTCTCTCCTCTGTTGTGCTGCAGGGGATGTCGGCCGAGTCTGGTGGCTGTTGATGATATCCTCTTCCAGAAACCCGTGGAGATCGGCTCGCTGCTGCTGCTCTCGTCACAGGTGAGAGTCTCTCAGGAAAACCTCCAGTCATAATAAGCAATTTAGCTTTTTTATTTCTTGGTAGCGCCTCATATTCAAGCTTCTGGACTGTAAATTGACTCTGTGGTCACAGTCAGTGCTCTTATCAGCTTTGTTTTCAGCAGCATCAGGCAGCAGAGATAAAGCTGTATGAAGCCACAGCTCCCTGAACTAAAATATAAAGATAAACACAAACACAACTCCAGTGGTGATAATGTTTCAACTTTCAACTTTATAAGTTGATATTATCCCCCCCCCAAAATAAATAAATAAATAAATAAATTTAAAAAATCAATGACTGGAGTCATTTAATCAATAACTTGATTGACTCATGAAACATTATGACTTTACAAACGTTGCTTCTATGAGTGGAAACAGCTGCAGTTAAATGAGTTGATGCAGTGTGTCCAGACTGTGTCAGGTTAGATTGTGTGAGGGCTGCTGGAGTGCATGTGTGTGTGTGTTTTGGTTTGCCAGTAATTGTCCTCCTGGTTTTTTTTTTTCTTCTTTTCTCTTCAGGTGTGTTACACTGAGGGGAAGAACATCCAGGTCAGAGTTCACAGCGAGGTGTTCGACCCGCTGACCCGCCAGCACAACACCACCAACGTCTTCCACTTCACCTTCGTTTCTGACCGCGACGTCCCCAACATTATTCCAAATACATATGGAGGTGAGCGCGCACACACACACACACACACACACACACACACACACACACACACTACAGTCTCTAAAAACGTTAAAAACAGTGTTGAACCCTTCTGAAAGTTGTGAAGTGATCACCTTTCCGTCTGACATGTTTGATGCTGGTGTTTTGTGTTTGACTGACAGAGTCGATGTTGTACCTGGACGGGAAGAGACACTTTAATCAAACTATGGAGCACTGAAGGCAACATGTGCACTACCGAAGCCTTTGAGCATCTGACCAATGACCTGTTGGTGTATCTGTGTGTGTGTGTGTGCGCGCATCTGTTTGAGAGGTCAGTTGAGAAGAATGAATTCAGTTAACATAGATTACATCATTTTTATATCAGGCCTTTTAAGGTTACACAACCCACATGGTGACTTGATTCCTGTTACTTTATTTGTTCTGGTGTTTTACATTTTGGTGTGGAGACGACCTCTGCAGTACAACAGAAACACAGCCGTTTTTATTCATGTATATTTGATCTACTCTTTGTTTGGTTACAACTACCAGTCAGCGTTTACAGCTTCTCAACAGTCATGTTTGACTGGTGAAAATGAAGCAAACGTTCGGTTTTCTGGCCTTGTTATAACTTCATATATTCCTGTTTTACATAGCTTTACATTATGTTACACTTTTATATTCCATTGTCGCATATACGCACAATTCTCTTTGACTTTTTCTTATGTTGAATGGGAAGCTTTACTCTGAATGTGTCAGACTGCTACAAGAGGAGGAGGGTGTCATTTCTCTGGCTTTAAATCATGTATTTACTCAAACGCAATAAATGAATTCTTATTTATCTTAACAGTTGCTGTGTCTTTGCTTTCCTTATGTTTGATGCAAGTGAACATTGGTGGATGAATATTATATGAAACCTAAAGGGACTCTCTCATGTCCTCTGGAGGAGCTTTGTCAAATCTGAGGAAATAACCCTGATCATGTGATAGTTATGTCATCAGGGTTATTGTTCTCATCTGGGGCTTGAAGTTTATAACAGAGAGGCATGAAATGAGGCAAAGTCTCACATGTCAGACAACATGATTATTCGTTAGTGCAACCAACACAGACAGGTCAGCCAATGAGAACCAAGAGAGACCATGACATGTTTGTGTGCCATCATCCCCCATTATCATAAAGGAGATGTGGAGATAATTAAAAATGAATTAATACAGAACTGTTTAGTATTTATGTATCCTCCTTTAGTTAAAGAAATTTAAATTTGAAAATTGAATTTGTAATATTTAATCTGTTAACACTTTAATTAGTCTAAATTAATCACCAGGTGTTTCTACCTTTTCTCTGCATTACTGTTTAAATAATTGTCACGACCAATATTCTTTTATCTAAACATTTTTTCTTCATTCTTATTTTTTCAGTTTATTTAAAATGTTTTCGTTTTCTACATTGGATAAAATTTTAAGTTGCATTTCTGTGCCGCTATAAAATAAAACTCTGCGGAACCAAAGTTCGGTTCGGACAGTTTTCACCGGAGTCGTCACAAGGCCGGACACTAACACGGAATTAGCTCCCTGCAGCCTCTAACAGCCGCTGTTATAATCCCTTCAGAGCCAGGTCGTCGTTCAGTAGCATGCAAAACATGTTAACCATTATCTCTAACGCACTTTGTAGGATCACTGGCAGGAATGTGGTGAGTTTCCGGGGTGACTCGTCGAGCTGGGGGTCGTTTCAGCGCCGATGCTAACGGTTAGCTAGCCTGGGTTTGTTGGTCTGGGACTGACCTTGTGAGCCGATAGCATGTTAGCCACGTCGCATAGCCTGACTCTTGTTCTGCAATTTGCATGTTGTGGTTAGATGTATGATGTACTTTGTGCTTGTACACTGTTGACTGACAAAATGGTGATTTGAACGAGGGCACAGATGAATGGAGGAGCTAACAGCTAATGGTACAGACGTCGGTCATGAGTCTCTACTCTGTCCCTCTGTTTACAGTCAGTCTTTGCTTTGTCTTGTCTGTGTGTCTGTGTCTGTGGTGGTTTGCCCTCCTCGACCAGCTTGTATTGATTCGAGATGGACTGATGTGATCAATAATGACCAATATCTCTTTTAAATGACCACCCAAGGATAAATTTGGCTTCCACTTGTTCCATCACTTAAAATATCCGAAGAGCCACTAACTTTAAACCTGTTTCACACTCATGTATTCTGTGTGAGGAAACACTTAATCCTGGACTAGACTCTGACACCGAATGCCCAGGAACTATTTTAAACCCTAATTTCAAATGTGTAAAATAGTATGGAGCCTACAAATCCTGAGAGGTGCTGTTTTTACGGACATTAATTTTGCACAACAGCACAATACCTTAAGGCAGCAAATTTATGTGATTATCAATTGACTTACACGATTCAAGAAGATGTTGGTTTCATATGAAACACATCAGTGCATCTACATCCCCTGGGCTTATTCAATAGCAAAGGCCACAACACGGGCAACAGCATGTTGTGTCTGTGTCGCCACAGTTTCCTACAGTCCATGACAATTAAATTAGGTATGAACCAGCTTTATAAGTTTAGAGAATTCGAGACTTAAATATGCATTGAAGGAGGAGACTTGTGTTTTTTTTAGTTTTAGGAATTTTTGTGTGACCCTGAAAACAAACCACTGTGTGACTGTAGGAGCCTGTTGTGTTACGGCTTTCGTTCTCTCCTTCTGGCTTTTGCTCCCTCTTCATTCATTCACTCACTCACACACACTAACACACACACAACAATCCCTATTTATTTCTTGCTTTTCTCCCTCCTCTCCCCCTTCCCCCTCACCTGAACCCTAGGGAGCCCAAACAGTGTCAGAGGTAAGCAGCTTGTTGCTCTGATGATGTTTGTCTGTAGGCCCGGTCCTACTCTTCCTTCCCTCTGCAGCCATGTTTCCCCAGGAGTTCCACTAAAGTGCTTCTAAACCAGGAAGAATAGGTGCTCATCAATTGAATCACAGTTAAACACAATAAATCTTACTTTATTTTTTGTCTTGTCTAGAATGCAAACAATCAACCAAAACAGTTTTACTGTGTTTTAATTGAGTTGTCCTTGTTAATTCTTTGGATTTCACTGAAAATGCCCTTTCCAAACATTGTGTTTTGTATTGTTTTTATTTAGTTTTCATACACAGTGATGTTATTGATGGTATAATGAACTAGCCTGTGGTACCAGGGCTAAACCCAGGTGCAAAGCCGTCCCAGCTATATTTCATATTGGCACAACATTTCTCAGCTGTTTGAGCTCCTCAGTGATCATTTATGAAAGGTTATGGTCATTCTGTTTAGTTAATGAGAAGAGACCATTTTGTCCAGACAGTAGTTTGGGAATCATTACCCAAAAACTTAGTAACATCTCTCAGAGATTCAGTTTTTTTTAATCTTATAATTCAAGGAAAAGCAGCAAATCCCCACGTTTGTGAAGGTAGGTAAAGAGAGGTAGTTAAAATTAGGATCAAACAGTGTGGATAAAAACTGACATCACAGTTAATGTAATATTTTTTGTTTCAGTCTTTGTGGGGATGGAATAATGAGAGAAGTACTTGAATCAAGTACATGTCAATGCACCTGCCACAGGTCTGCATTCCCATGATGGTCTGATACAACCAGAGATGTTGAAAGAATAGAAACCTCAGTGTGAACATTATGGCAAAATCTACCCTCGTTCAAACTATTTCAAATGTTGTGTCAATTTTAAAATATCAGGCAAAGTGTAGACACTGTTGGGCTGGTGCCAGTCTCCATGTCCCCCCAGTGTGTTTCTCCTTATTTTAGCTTCCAGAAATCATCGTGTGTGTATGTGTGTTCATTCTCCATTTAGCTGCTGCTTCTGCTGTTTTCACCTGTAGACGTCTCATCACCGTAGGCTCTGTAGAGCTGCTCTGGCTGTGCTGTGCTCTGGTCTGATTGGTTGGCTCCTGTGTTCCTCAGTTGCTGATTGACCTGTCAGAGTACGTCAATCTAACCTCACCGGCGGCGCCCGCCTTGGAAAAGGCTCAGCGGCAACCACCTAAACCACCTCCAGTCAGTACTAGATCATCTGCTGCTGAGTTAGTTAGCGCCAAGACCGACCAGCTAGACAGACCAGTAAGAACATGTGTAGCATCTTCCATGTGTGCCTGATCACTAACAGGGGTGGGAAACTTAACTTGTGTGTCTGCAAACCACTGTGATGGGTTAAAGCTCTTTCAAGTAGTTCTACCGTCCATGTCGTCCTCCTGGCTCCTTCTTTAGCTTTTAGTTTACCGGGAAGGTTGACTGTAAAAACACCATGATCTGATCTTTTCAAACTGAACATTCCAGGTTGTCACAAATCTATGTACATATTTAAAAAATATTCCATATAAAGCAAAAGCCTCTCTGCTGTAGTCAGGTTGTGCTGTTGTGCATGTTTGCACGATAACGATCGATATCAGAATTATTGATGTTATCATTTTTCACTCATGTGTTACTTAACTGCATAAAAGTGAACTTTTTTTAATCTCGTGAATGATTGTTCATCCTAGTAAAAGGTTAGTAAGTTGACATTTTTTATACTGAAACTGAACTTTCATGCTTCAAACTGTAAATAACTTCTGTTTAAAATGAGCTCAGAATTATCAAGTTGGACAACAGAATTTAGTGAAGATAAGAGTGAATTCATTTCTTGTAAAACTGAAGAGTGTTTCAGTTTTGCAGTCTTCCAAATGTTTCCTCAGATACCCACATTCTTTATTTTAATAATTTGTTTTACAGCAATGGAAAAACCCACAGCCTGTAAACTGAGGACTTGTTCTTCACAATGGTGGAGTAAACAATATTCAGAGCCAGAGCTGGAGATTTGCTCTGTGTTGTTCTCCCACCCTGTTACTGACCCCCTCACATCACAGACAGCAGTCCAGTAGTTGTCCAGTCCACAGTGAATCACCAGACTGAAAACCTGATCCCCGACACCTGTAGCCTCACGTAACCTCCACCTGCTGTGAAGAGGAGGGCGGCTCTCACGCTGCCTGTGTGGAACACTTGTGTGCTTTCTTTATGGCTCATTATATGTCAGTGATTGAGTCTCGTGTGTGTTTGGTCACCAGGGAGCCAGAGTCGTGGTTTCCCGCTCCTTCGCTGACTTCACTCCTCAGGCGACCTTTGACATCAAGGTGGGTCGGAACAAAAATCAAAGAAGTAAAGAAACTAAAACCATGACTGAGCAGAACATCTTTTTGTTAGTTTTAATGCACATTTTGAATTTGAGCAAAAGAAAATCTCAAAAGAAATGCGACAGATTCAGCTGTGAGTGTTGCATCACCTGTTTAATTCTAGGATTCCACATTCACACGTACAGCTCAGTCGCCTTTTCCTGAAGTAATAAATGTTATTTTTTATCTGTAGAAATGCGACGTGCACCGTCTGGAGGAGGGTCCTCCGTCGAAGGCGGAGCTGACCCGGGAGCAGGGCCTGCAGTATTACCGCATCATGCAGACTGTGAGGCGCATGGAGCTCAAAGCTGATCAGCTCTACAAACAGAAGATCATCAGAGGCTTCTGCCACCTGTATGATGGACAGGTGAGGACACACCGATGAGGGCTGGATCCAGTGGAGACAGAAACGACACAGTGGAACAGACAGTACAAGGAAATGTTGCCCTGTTCTAACGCTCGTCTTCTCCTACAGGAAGCGTGTGCAGCAGGCATCGAGGCCGCCATCAACCCCTCGGATCATCTGATCACCGCCTACCGCGCCCACGGATACACGTACACCCGCGGCGTGCCCATCAAGGAGATCCTGGCCGAGCTCACGGGTAAGAGAGAGAGTTCAGATCAGAAACTGTGGATGGGTTGTACCTTAACACGCCTGCAGTGCCATCGATACTCATCATCTTCACTCCTCCTCAGGTCGTAAGGGCGGCGTGGCCAAAGGCAAGGGAGGGTCGATGCACATGTACGCTCCACATTTCTATGGAGGCAACGGCATCGTAGGAGCACAGGTAAACAAAAAACACCAAAACAAACAATCAGCGTGTTTTGTTGTGGTTTATTATCTGATGTAAATACTACATAATGTGCTAAATAATACACAAACAATGAGCATAACGTCCAGATAAACTCAATTATTAAGACACATTAAAAGATTTTTCCTGGGCTGTCTTTTGTCCAGGTTCCTCTGGGCGCAGGCATCGCTCTGGCCTGCCAGTACCAAGGCAACAATCAGGTGTGCGTCACCCTCTACGGAGACGGGGCAGCCAATCAGGTACATATCCCTCCAAGATATCCCACAACACCTTCACAGTGACGAGAACAGGAGCTGCTCACCCCTCCCTTCTCCTGTCCTCTCTGGTCCAATCAGGGCCAGCTGTTTGAGTCGTTCAACATGGCCGCCCTGTGGAAGCTGCCGTGTATCTTCATCTGCGAGAACAACAAGTACGGCATGGGGACGTCAGTGGAGAGGGCTTCAGCCAGCACCGACTACTATAAGAGAGGAGACTTCATACCAGGACTCAGAGTGAGACACAGCCTTACATGTGGTAACTCGTGTGTCAGTGATGAAACCTGTGGTGAAACAGGGGGGTCTTGGGCGGTAGCTGCAGTGTGTCTGTGGGCTGTACACTGCAGCTGGCCTGTATGGACCTAGACTATAACAGGAGGAGGCTGACAGTCCGTCCTGGCAGTTGCAGGTGTGAGCATCCATACAGCTGTCTGATGCTCATGTATGATACTGCATACAAACAACTGAACAGGCTGCGTGGTTGTTGTTTTTTTCCTACTTATTAGCAGGCAGTAGATGTCAGCTCGGTGAACCTGTGCAGTCCAGCTGGTTCTCAGCTGGAAAGCTGTTGGCTTGATTGTGAAACAGTGATAATGACGTTGATTTGTCTTGTGACTTCTTTTCTTTTTACCTGTAGGTGGATGGGATGGACGTCCTGTGTGTCAGAGAGGCCACAAAGTTTGCTGCAGACCACTGCAGGTCTGGAAAGGTGAGCTGAGCTGCAGAGACCAATCAGACTGCTGGAGAGTTTGGTGATGACATATGATGAAAGGCTGAACCAAAAATGATTAGTTCATTCATTTATCTTTCCTCAGTCAACTTTTCTCTCCAGTGAGGACCAAATTGCCAGGTTGTCTTCGCTGCTTGTGTCAAACATTATCCTTCTCTAATCACTTGAATTAATTTGTTTTAATCTTGAAGCTTAAGCATCCTGAATCTCCAGGACTGTTTATTTTCTGTATCTTCTTTTCCATTAACTCAAACTTACTATTGGTGTCTTTAAATGTTGGCGAGCTTTGGAACCACTGCACTGGAGAAGGATGTGGAGTAAAAGCTTGTCCAGTTCTGAGGGAAGAAGCAGATTTTAGAGGGTTCACAACAGTTTGACTTGTTGTGTTTTTCAGGGTCCCATTGTAATGGAGCTGCAGACATACCGTTACCATGGACACAGCATGAGCGACCCAGGCGTCAGGTCAGTGACCTTTAACACTGGAGCTGCTGGATGATTTTATCCTGTGAGGTTTGTTTTCTCCTGCCTCTTGTCTCTGGAGCCGTTTCACGTTCACGTGTGAGATGAGCCAATTATTTCCCCTTTTTGTAAAATCCTGGAGTTCAGCAAAGAAAGAAATCTTAAGAAATAAACTGAATTAAATGTATTTAGACATATTTAAACAGACATGGCATCATTTTTCAATCTGCTGTCAGCTAAAATTGTCTCTGATCCGTGACCATAAACCAGTCAAGTGTTTCAGATGTCTACAATATGAGTTTGTCATATTTCTGTAAATGACCCAGCAGGGAAGCCTTGGTTCTAACTGTGATGTAACTTCCTGTAGCTACCGCACTCGTGATGAGATTCAGGAAGTGCGCAGTAAGAGTGACCCCATCTCCATGCTGAAGGAGCGCATGCTCAGCAACAACATGGCGTCTGTAGAGGAGTTCAAGGTGGGTGCGCACAACACACACAAAACTCTAAAGTCCTTATAAAAACCTGTGTCGTTTTTAAAAGCCTCATCGTTCAGCATCGGTCACAAAAGCTGCATCATACTGAGCACAGCTGTTTTTTTCAGTGGCTGGCTGAGTCTTCATTTTCCTCCATTTTTGGTGCCTAAAGTTAAACTTAATTCAACTCTGACCCTGAAGCATTTAACAGTTGTGTATGCATGTGGTGTTTTTTATAAAGATCCAGTCTACTCATGACTGCTCCTCCCCAGCACTCTCTCTCATGGACCCGTCCTCCAGCAGGAGTCAGACAGTTCATGTGTTTTGGGGGAGGGGCTTCTGATGGGAGGGAATGAGATGTTTTTGGTCGGACACTTTCGAACTCGAGATTACAATCGTTGTTTCTTTGGAACGTTTCCAACCTCTACTTCAAAATCTGAAAGAATTACTTTCCAGGTCATCAGTAAAACTGTCTGAACACTCAACCAGCAGTATCCATTGAGTTTTACCTACACTCATGGAAACTATGCACTTAGTCATCCTGGTCTGAAAGCACCATCAGACTTTCTCAAGAAAGAGAGAGAGTGGAGGTTGGTGAGAAGTCGTGGTGTTCAGTAAAGGTGGAGGAGGTATCTTCAGAAGAAAGTCGAACCTGACGTAAATGGAAACGCTGAACCACAGAGACGCCTACGCTTTTGTAAATATTCATATCTGACCTCATGTCATCTCTATCCTTGTCTCTGTAGACGGTAAGAAAGTGGCCTCAACTTGGCAAAACAAACAGAAGCCCTGTAATTCCTGTCACTTGTTCATCTTGTTAACGTGATGAGGTTTTCAGGGGAAATAGAGAATCTGTGTTGTTGGATCAACGTGAGTCCTTTCTGTCCTGTCAGGAAATTGATGTTGCCATCCGGAAGGACGTGGAGGAGGCGGCTCAGTTTGCCACGTCAGACCCGGAGCCGCCGCTGGAGGAGCTCTGCAACTACATCTTCCACAACAACCCACCGCTGGAGGTCCGCGGGACGCACCCCTGGGCCACGCTCAAGTCCGTCAGCTAGACTCACACACTCACATACTCTCCAGATATACATACAGTGTGCACACCGACATTCTAACCCTCATCAAAGGTCGAGTCCCTCATCTGCACCGACTCCTTCCTCGATTTTAGACCTGAGCATTCCGCACCTTAATGGGACTCTTGGCCTAGACTTCACCTGTCAGTGTTATTTATTTATAGTGTTATATAGAAATACGTTTTATTCTTTGTCTGTACTTTTGTTCAGCGCCACATCTGACCACTCTGTTGTCCGTTCATCAGGCCGCGGTGTGCCGCTGCCAGAGATCCTGAAGATGTTTGTATGAGCTTTACAGGTGGATGTTCAGGTTTTAAAAACATTGCAGGGCTTCGCAATATACGCACAAAACTTTGATTTCATGTTCTCCCTTTCCCTCCTCAGTTTTCCATGTCTGTTTAATAAAAACACTCTCACTTTTTAGTAGCATTTTTAGCTGTTGTACCCTCCGGTCCTTTTCAGAGACGACAGGAAAGGATTCTGTTTTTGTGTGAACAAGCTGGAAAAACACTGCAGGACAAGATGAGCAAAGTTAGTCTGAAGCAGTGGTGGAAAGTACCTTTACTCAAGTACTGGGCTTCAGTGGAGTACTAGTGAAGTCAGCACTTGAGCAGTTTTATTTTATGCTGCTTTATACTTCACTACATTTCAGAGGAAAATAGTTTACATTTCATGATTTTCATCACTTGTTACTTGATTGGGATTAATGCAGACCACAAAGTGATGATGTATTATCGAAGCCATTATCATATTAAGCAGCACACAAAGTGACCAAAACACACTGCAACAATAGACTGGTGAACACATGAATGCATCAGTAATTATAATATATTATTAGGAAATGTGCTTTGACACAGTGGTTTTGCTCCTTGAGTCACTGATGTGAAAACTCTTCCAGCACTGTTTTGAAGGTTCACGCTGTACGTCTGTGTATTTATTATGAGTTATAGGAATTGATCCTGCCAGGATGATATGAATGAATGCTAAAGTGACTGTGGATCAGTGCTGTCAGAAAATATTTTTACTAGTGAATCAAAGCTCTAAACTGAATATTTAACATTCAGTCAATGTTTTATCCAGAGTGATGTACAGTGGGAAGATTCGAAGGAAGAAACAACAGCGGCACTGACTGGATTTTCTGTTTCACCTCTTTGTTCTCTACACGAACGTTTACTGTTCCTGAACCTGAACTTGTACAGATATGAAGCTTTACTTGACTGTGTATGTTGAACTGAAAGATTGTTGGCTATAAAATAAATGCATAAAGAAGAGAAATACTGTTTGTGTTCCTGGTGTCTGTGAAAGGGTCAAATGTGACTTAAAGCTTGGAATTTGTTGATTTTCTTTAATGTTGTTATTTTTATGTTGATCAACAGTTCACATGAAGATCAGCCAGTGTAAATGAGGATTATACTTCCGTACTTTTACTTCAGTAACCTGTTCAATGAAGGACTTAGTAACTTTACCCTGTGGTATTAATACTTCTGTTTAAGTAAAGGACCTGAATACGTCCTTTCCAACGCTGACCACTAGATGTCACTACCAGGCTGTTCTCAGGAAAATGTATTTCAGCTACAGAAGTAAAAGGAAGTAGATTTTATTATTCTGTTTTTATCAGTAACAAATACATGAAAAAGCAGTTCAAAATATATTATAAAAATCATCTTAAAGCCAGTCTAAACAGGCTGTTACTTGAAAAACGACCTTAAAAAAAAAATCAGTTTTCAGTTTTAATTAATTTTCTTTCCGTTCACTTAGTGTTTCAGATGTGCTTGCAAAAACAGTTTAAGTTCATTTATAACGGGTTTTAGAAAATCGTCATGTGTTTTGTGTGAAAATTTTACTCATGAATTAACTGGTAATTAAAGTTGTCACATACTCACACTGGAGTAAAAAGTGCCATATTTCAATCCAGCATGAACAGAAAAGACTCAAGTAAAGTAAAAGTACTTCACATTTGTGCTTGGCCTAATGAATCGACTCAGTTTCAGAAATATTTGCTTAAATTGTAATTTAATTTATGATAAAACCTATCTGAGCTCTTCAAATAATTAATTATAATTAATTTTTTACAATGACTACTAACTAAAGTAAAATACATTGAAGTAAAAAGTACAATAACAATGAATTAAATAAATTAATGTTGCTTGTTTTCAGATTTATGAATCAGTCGAGCAAATTCTGAATAAAAACAGCGGAGTTGAGTTTATTTTCACCTCAGGATGCCGCCTCCTCCTGCAGTGACGTCACCGTGACGCAGCAGTCTGACGGACAGGTAAGTCGACACCGGCCGCCATATTGGGAAACAACGGAAGTGAGAGAGAGAGATTGGGAGATAAGTGTGTGTGTGTGTGTGCGTGTGTGTGTGTGTGTGTGTGTGTGTGTGTGTGTGTGAGTGAGAGAGTGAGAGAGAGAGAGAGAGAGACAAAGGGCGTCCTCCTCCCCGCCTCTCTCATGTTCGTCCCTCCGGAGGAAGGGGCGGTCTCAGCGCCACAGCAGATCCGGAATCAGAGGCTGCTCGCTCGGCTCTGCTCGGCTCGGTCGGTCGGTCGGTCGGTCGCTGGGCTCGGTTCGGCTCTAACCGGTTCGGGGAAACTGACGCGGAACCGGCTGAAAAACACTTGAAAACAAAGAGGAGAGAGGAAGAGGAGAAGGAGGAGGTGAGAGCGGAAGAGTGGAGCGAAGAGGAGCGGAGCAGAGACGAGGGGAAACAGCCGGAAAGTAGCGGGAGAAGAAGGTCGAGATGCCGCTGGCTCAGCTGGCAGATCCGTGGCAGAAGATGCCTCTGGGGGGGGCATCTGGAGAGGTGAGACACACAC
>JBBMOC010000252.1:133098-134475 GCA_037975185.1 Centropyge bicolor | reverse complement strand
CTGTATAAAATATGGACGTAGTGTCCGTGACGTCACCCATAGGTTTCTGAAGAGCAAAAATGAAGCAAATCGTAGTGCGTAGCCATCTTGGTAGCCTACCTCCGGTTACTCCAAATATGGACAAAGAGGTGGAGCGAGGGCGGAGCTGAGGCGGGTCGAATGAACGCTATTGGCTGAAAAAAGCCGCTTTATTCGAAATAATCAAACTAGCTAAACCAGCTAAGTTAAATGCTAAATATCGTTGCTCGCCGGCTAACCCCACGACGATCTCTTTCCCAAACTCAGTGACTAGAATTAGTCGGGGTGACGCCCTTTAGACCGTCAGTGGCTAGCTGTCAATCAAAGTGGCGCCACTTAGATTGACAGCTATGAATTGTGCATAATGATGTATGCTGTATATTTTAAACGAACGCCTTATAAAAAAATTCCCCCCCCCCCAGAGTTGTCATGGAGTAGAAAAACAGCTTATGAGACTAGAGCCATGTTTTGAACCAGGCTGTAAATATGTTTTTTTCTGTCGTAAAATCGGACATTTTAACATGGGGCTCAAATGTAATTGACTCCCTTCTGCAGCCTGCTCTAGTGGTTATTGGAGGAACTGCAGCTTTTTTGCACTTCCACATTGGCTTCATTTTTCAGTGCCGGAGGTTTCCGCTTGCGTGGGACCTGGACATGCAGAGACAACAAGAAGGGAAACAGATAGAATAAAACAAACTATAACACAGATACTTTAATATGGTTTGTCTTCTATAAGAATTGTTTTGCAGTGGTATAGTTTTCCAAAGATCTTGCAGGTTGTCACTGCTGCTGCTGCTCTTCCTTTTCCTTTGTCCATTATTGGACTGCAGTGTCCATCAAGCACTCACTCAGGGTTTTCACATGTACTACAGTTCAAAACCTGCTGAGAAGTACTGTGTAGAATGGATTTGGGACAGAGCTATAAATCTGCCCTGCGTTTCCCAGAATGCCTTTACAACAGTCTCCAGATAAGGCGTGTTGTTGCTCTCAGTCAGAGGTGAGCATACGGCGGCTCAGCGTCACGTCCACACTTATCTCCTCAGCCTGTCTGTGGTCTGGACACGTCTGGTAATCTGGTATGGCCGTCAGAATGAACTGTGCTCTGACAGAGAGAAATCTGAACCAAATTAAATTGTGATCTGGGCTGATGGATTTGTCACCACCTGTTTATCAAACCAGAAGCAGAGGGGACATTTGGGATTTATTGTGATGAAACATGAGGCTGTCTGATGTCAGGGCCGACTCTTTATTCTTCAAAAGCAGCAGTAGTTTCATCTGTACTGGAGCAGAACAGACTGACTGAGGGGACATTTGTTTGACATTTGAATGTTAATGTGACATTTGCGTCGCATTGATAGA
>JBBMOC010000252.1:120598-128098 GCA_037975185.1 Centropyge bicolor | reverse complement strand
GTCCTCTCCTCTTTCCTTTCCTGTCTTTTCTTTTCCTCTCCTCTCCTCTCCTTCAATTTCCTTTCCTGACCTTTTCTTTCCTTTAGCTTCCTCTTCTCTGCTCTTCTCTGGACTTTGCTGTTTTTTTTAATTTGTGGTTTTGGCAGAAATTGTCGTCTTTATCACATATTACAGACGTGTTTTGTTGATTAGACAGATGATGCATTCACAGACCTGTGGGAAATCACACCACCGTGGCTCACGGGCTCCCTGCTCGTTAGTGCTGTTTGGAACATTTATGCTTCCCACAAACACAGACAGACATGAGAGAAGAAGGAGCTGATGATTTAAAGTTTGTCATGTCCACCGCCTTCCTGCCTGTCCCTCAGTGACACGGTCTGTGTGGGGCCACCGGGGGCCTCCGGGGACAGATGTGTGCCTTCCTGTGCAGATGTTGTTGCCAGGGAAACAATGACAGGACATGCTTTAATCGCCGCGATGAACAGCTGGAGGGCCTTCCTGTGTGTGTGTGTGTGTGTGTGTGTGTGTGTGTGTGTGTGTGTGTGTGTGTGTGTGTGTNGTGTGTGTGTGTGTGTGTGTGTGTGTGTGTGTGTGTGTGTGTGTGTGTGTGTGTGTTTGCGTGTGTGTGTGTGTGTGTGTGTGTGTTTGCGTGTGTCTGTGTGTTGCCCTCTGCGCTGTGTGCTGTAATAAGTTGTCAGTTAATCAGTTTGAGCAGCGTTGTGGCAGGAGAGGTGCACAATGAAGACGCTTCTGTTTCACGTTAGGAATACTAGGCAGCTTCAGGTACAATTCTCTCTCTCTCTCTCTCACACACACACACACACAGGCAGAGATACAGACTGTTTTTACAGATTGTCGTTTGCTGGCTGTCTGTGTTTGCTTCATTGGTTGTGATTCACACAGACTCTTTGGCTTTCTCATAGTCTCAGTCTGTTGATATTGTTTCTGGTGTGTGTGTGTGTGTGTGTGTGTGTGTGTGTGTGTGTGTGTGTGTTTCAGGTCTAGCAGGATGTTGTGAGCAGACATGTAGCTTTGCTTTGGCAATAGGGTAAAATAATCTTGTTTTAACTCTTTTGAACCCTTTTTTTTTTTTCCTGTTTTCACTCGTACACGCCTGAGCTTGTTGGGCCAGATGTTGTCATTTGTAGTTTCATATTAGATACTCAGATAGCATCTACGTGCTCAGGGACAAACAAATGTTATGCAACTTAAAATGATTAGGATTCAAGGTTTCCCCATGGAGATGAGATCCTGCTGCATCCTGATCAGTTTAGTCTGTGTGGATCAATCAGTGGAAAAGAAATCTGATGAACTATGATTGATTAGTTGTTAAAGTACTTTGTGAATATTTGCAGTTTTCTATCATCATAAATGAAACATATTTAGGTTTTGAACTGTTGGTTGGATAAACAATCAATTTGAATGTGTCAACTTGGGTTTGGCGGATTTTCTATTATTTCAATTTAAGTGCGACCTGAGTTCAGGTTGCACACTCGTGTCCTTGCCTCTGCCTTGGATGTGGAGACATCAATCACCGGCATCACCTCTGAGGATGAAGGAGGATAAAGTTTTTTAATATATATTATTTATGCATGTTTATTCACAGTGGTGAAATAAGGATGCAGATTCTGTTTCTTAATGTTTCCCACTTTTCCTGTTCCAACAAATGCTTTGAAATGTGGTGCAACGAGGGCGAGTGATCATTTATTACTTTCCCCTGTAGTGCACTGATGGCTTGCACTCATGCTGCATGTTTGTGTGTTTAATTAAGAGGCTCCCTGGTCCTGATCAGAGAGGCTCGACTGGCAGCACATGAAGCGCTTTGATTTCCTCTAATGAGGGGAGGATACAGAGACAGAGAGACAGAGCGAGGTAGAGAATGACAGGAAGATGGAGAGAGAGAGTGAGACAGAGCATGCAAGAGAGAGAGAGAGAGAGAGAGAGAGGAACGGACGAGCACACAGACAGTGGCTGTACTGTCCAACAGATCACAGGGATGTGTGTGTGTGTGTGTGTGTGCCTGTGTGTGTGTTATGGACAGATTACCATGGTAACGTGGTTGGCATGGCGACAAAGTTTTCCGTCTCCGAACTGTCCCCCTTCCTCATATATCTCTCTCTCTCTCTCTCTCTCTCTCTCTCTCTCTCTCTCTCTCTCTCTCTCTTTTTCCTGTGAATTCCTGCTGTTAAAGTTTTCTTTGAATGATCACCTCAGTGTGTGAGCACAGGGGTCTCCTGGACAATTTAAGCTTACTTTAGTTTTAGTAGTTATTTAGTAGATATTGATTAAAACATCCACCTTTATCAAAATAAATATAAATTTATATCCCAGCATTGATTTATATAGTGATATAGTACAACTCTAATCCTGACACAAAAAGTTACCAAACAGACTAAAATCCAACATCTCCTATAATGACTTGTAGTAATGACCTATCCAGAATGAATAAAAGGGTTTCTATATCAGTACGAACAGTATGACCAAATCATAATCATTGAGCACTGTGCCACCCACCTATGAATTCGTATAAAGATTTGAATAAAAATATTCTCCTCCTACCTCACTACTCTGTGTTATCTCAGTTTTCTGAATCCCTTCAGTCTTTTTACCTCTGTGCACTTCTTGGTAGATCAGTTAACAGCAGCATGAAGGAAAAGACACACACACACACACACACGCAGTCTCAGCAGCAGATGAAGGTGTGTGCGTGTGTGCTGTGATTGAGGATCTTGTCTTGCCAGCTCCTGAATAAATGATGATGTCCTCCCTCTGCTCCTCCTCATCTATACTTAATGCTCTCTCTCTCTCTCTCTCTCTCTCTCTCTCTCTCTCTCTCTCTGTCTCTGTCTCTGTCTCACTCTCTCTCTCTCTGCGTTCGGCCTCTGTTGTAAATCATATCTGCCTCTCTCTTCCATCACGTAGCCTCCTTCTCCTTGTTATTTTCTCTGTTGTTTTTCAGATTACGTCTTCCCTCTCCCTTCTTTCTTATCATATCCAGGTTTGTCTCTTTCCACTCACCTGACACCTTCTAAATTAAGATAAGTTCATGAACTCATTTGAAAACATATGTGTAAATCGTTGGCAAGTTTTGAACTAAGTCAAAGTTCAGAGTAATGAGATGAAGAATATTCTGTGAGACGATATCAACAAGTCACACTTGGATCTAGGTTTGGTGTCCTTTTCTAAAATCCCATTCAAACTGTTTTAATGTGTATTTTTTTAATAATTTGACTCTTGCCACATATTATAGCATTCAGGTCATGTTTGCTACTCTGGCAGTACATGCAGAGTGAAATGATAAAATGCACACACAGGCGTCTGAAACACAAAGACAAAACATCACAATAGAAGAAGAGATATCGCTGGTTATTATCATGTGTGCAGGATCTGTGTTATTCTCTCTGTTGAGCCTGTGACTACACTTCCCAGGGATCACCTGCCAGTCTAACAGTGTAGGAGTCTGTGACGTCTTCCTCCTTTGGATTTTCTGTTGATGTGGTTTGACTTTCTGTAGGTGGAGCTCTTTCATTCCTCTTGTCTTCTGTTCAGTCACGGTGGCTGTCGTCGTTCATAGGAAACCAGCCCTGTGTGTGTGTGTGTGTGTGTGTGTGTGTGTAGCTAATGTGTAGCTTTGGTGTGGAGAGTCTGAAATGTTGTCATATAGTTTTAAATACTTTTATGAAAACATGAACTGAAGCGACGCTCTGATCTCTGACAGGTGACTGTTCGCCGCCTGCCTCTGTGTGTGTGTGTGTGTGTGTGTGTGTTATTTGAGCCTCGGGCAAGGCCAGCGGAAATGCACTTTATGCCTCTAACCTGACAAATCCCAAGAGCGCCTGTGTGTGTGTGTGTGTGTGTGTGTGTGTGTGTGTGCGTGTGTGCGTGCAGTGGCCATCCGGCCTGTTAATTTGATTGCGTAACAGGCTTAGGGGGCGCAGATTGTCTGGAATGGCATCCCGCTCGTTCAGTCCGTGATAGCTGCTGCCATGGAGAAGCTTTACACACACACACACACACACACACACACACACACACACATTACATTGACATTTGAGGTGTTTAGCTGATGCTCACACCCGCAGCGACTCACAGTGAGAGCAACAGTAGAAAAAGCTTTAGATCACCAGGATTTTAAAGCAACCATTCATTTCAATGTCACACACACACACACACACACACACACACACACACACACACATAGACCATAGGGATAAGAATACATAACAACAGTCTGGCTGGTATTATTACCAAAGTCCTGCTTGAATCTATTTTTATTAGCAGAGTTAATAAGGGATATGCAAGTGATGCTGGAAATGTGGCCTCACTTTTCTTCCTCATTTCCTCTCCGTCTATCTCACACACACTCTCACATACTCTGACACTTGCTATCCATCATTGCAATGAACTCAGTCACTGCCAAGTACTCCTTCCTTTTCAAGCCAGAGTCTGTCATAAATTCACAGAAAGACAAGTTCTCAGTGGTTTGAAAGAGCACGACGAGGGATTGCTCCATTCATCACTATCCTTACTCTGTTATACATATGAAGAGTGTGGTGCCTCGTGCTATAACTTCTCTATGTTGAGAAAGAGTCAGCTGTGTGATACTAAGCCACCAGTGTTCTAACATCTAACAGCTGTGAAGGTAAATGGAAGCTAATTATCAGTGTCCTGTGGACCAGACTGTTGATCTGTGGAAAAAATATTCACACAGTTTCTGATAAATATCTGTAAAACACTGATCTTTGTGAAAACTGTCTCTTTCCTTATCCATTAAAAACCGTCTACTTCAGCTGTTTTGACTTTTAAAAACATAGTAAATGTGGGCATTTTTTGACTCACTCAAAGCCAGAATATCACAAGCGGCAACCTCCGGCGCTGAAAAATGAAGCCAATGCGGAAGTGCAGAAAAGCTGCAGTTCCTCGAATAACCACTAGAGCAGGCCGCGGAAGGGAGTCAATTACATTTGAGCCCCATGTTAAAATGTCCGATTTTACGACAGAAAAAAACATATTTTTTTTATAAGGCGTTCGTTTAAAATATACAGCATACATCATTATGCACAATTCATAGCTGTCAATCTAAGTGGTGCCAATTTGATTGACAACTAGCCACTGACGGTCTAAAGGGCGTCACCCCGGCTAATTCTAGTCACTGAGTTTGGGAAAGAGATCGTCGTGGGGTTAGCCGGCTAGCAACGCTATTTAGCATTTAACCTAGCTGGTTAGCCGTAGCTAGTTTGATTATTTCGAATAAAGCGGCTTTTTTCAGCCAATAGCGTTCATTCGACCCGCCTCAGCTCCGCCCTCGCTCCACCTCTTTGTCCATATTTGGAGTAACCGGAGGTAGGCTATCAAGATGGACACTATGTCCATATTTTATACAGTCTATGGAATATCAGCTACTTGGTAGGCAGCAGAGCTTCAGAGACAGACACACCCCTCTGACATCATCAAGCCTTGTAAAGCTGGAGTTGTGTTTGTGTCCACCTTTAATCAGCACAGTCCAACGTTCACTCCTAACAGCTCTGGTTTAGACTCCACCAACTCCTGAGCTTCAAACTGTTCACCAGCCAGTACCAGGGTGTCCAAATGCTGGTACTGTCCTCCTCAGACGGCCTGAGTCAGCCGCTGCCGGGGGGGGGGGCGATCACAGTTTGTTTGCTGACCTGGGGCGTCTGTGATGTTTCTCGTGTCTTTATGTCTGTGGGTTGATGCCTTTCATGCTCCATTTGCTTCAGTATTCAAAGTACTGATTAATCAATAGTTCCCCAAAAGCTCATGGTGCAGTTTGTTTTTTGACGTCTGTGTGTTCCACCTTGTTTCCGAGCTCAGCCGTGTGTGTGGAAGCCGGTGTACACTCAGCCAAGGTGACAACAGGTGGAGGTAATCCAAGAAATGTCATGCATCCTGTTGATGGTCCTCACTGGCATTGTGTACATTGTGTTTGTGTGTGGGGGGGGGGGCTTGTGACAGGTGGAGGATTTCGGGTGGGGAGCGTCTGCGTCCACATTGTGTCTGAGGGTCTTGGACTGCTGGAGGGAGTTTCAGTGTGTTGGCTGTGTGGTTTTTTTTTGTTTTTTTTTTTGTAATTAAAATTTGTATTTGGAACAGAAGCTCTACATAGATCAAACAATCATTTACTTCACATTCCCTTTTTTTTAGTGTAAGAGAGTAAAAAAATATAGTAAATAAATTAAAAGTATATATATATGCAAACATATTTATAAAAGTAGTGGAGGAATAGTAATTCATAGGAGAGAAAAAAATTAAAATAAAATAAACAAATAAATAAAAATTAAGAAAATTACTTCACATCCTGACAAAGTATATAAACCAATGAACACATAAATAAAAAATAAAATCATCCCATGTACAATGAGAGCATAATCTTACATTATCCCCTGGTTTAAGGAGTTGAAGGGAAGGCAGATTTGGTCCGGAAGGTAAAAAGCGGTGGGGGGTGTTGTGGTATAGGGGAATTAAAAAAAAACCCAATACAACCCCTCCCCCCAAAAAAACAATCAAACGAACAAACAAAACAAACCAAACCACAAATGAAAAGGGAGATCTTCTGTGTTTATGCACCTATAACGCATATATTACAAAAATATGAACAGTTAACATATGAGTAGCTTATGAATTTAGGGGAGTTAGAGTTGTTAATATCTTCCATTTAAATTACTTAAAATCAGATGGCAATGGAGATACATATTCCACCCATGTTTTCCAACAACCTTGAAACCTCTCCTGTTCAAGTCCTATGAGAGATGTTAGTTTCTCCATTACAAAAACATCATAGATCACATTAATCCAGTCCTCGACCGGAGGGATGTTGGCTGTGTGTTTTTAGGATGTTTGATTGGTGTGTTTGCGTCACTGTTTGTCACCGTGCGTCAGCTTGTGTTTATGTGCATATGTTTGTGTCACTGAGTCTTTGCTGCGTGTGTGTTTGGTTGTGGCAAGGATACAAAGATCATTAAACATTAAGCTTGTTTTGTCAGTTATCACTTCAACAAGGGAGCATTTTTACGTCTCGGCGCAGTGCTCGGATGTTATAGATTCACTGAGTGAGTTTATTTAAACCAATGTCACAGTATATCAACATTTTCCCAATATTGTCTTGAAAGAAATTTCAAATATATTCTGCAGATAATTTGTTCAAATCATGATGATCCACTGAAAGTTGAGACAAATCATCGTCATTAATTGTTGTCCCATCGTTCAAACTGAACTGTGTGTGCAGGAGATTCAGCAGCTTCTGATTTTCACTGTCTCCTGGTGTTTTGAATGACTGTGAATCAACTTATGCTGTGGTGATTTGTCGACGAATCAGTTTGTAGATTGACAGAAAAATAAAGGAAATTCAAACCATTTTCTTACATCCCTTGTGTAATTCTGTAGCCAACCATGGCAACAATTGTGATTCAGTTTTCTTCTTTACCAAGCGAAACTGCAGGTTTCTTTCACACGTGCAGTTTGACAGATTGAGTCTCAGATTCA
>JBBMOC010000252.1:110598-115598 GCA_037975185.1 Centropyge bicolor | reverse complement strand
GGTGCAACGTAAAACAGTGAATGTGTGAGATCAGATTCTGTCTTTACATCCACGTGAACTTCATATTAAATTAAGGCCAGTCAACAGTTTGTCATTGTTTTCATGTAGAACCGGACCAGTGCTGTATTTTGATGCTTTGATGTAAACATGGCAAACTTTGATCACGTTAAACTCCCAGACAGGAGTGAGGTGACATGAAAATGTGTCATCATCCAAAGAAATGTACTGGCCAATGAGCATTATTGATTTATCCCCCACAGACAAATATGTAGTTTACAGAGTGTGAGATGGTAATAATGGACCCGACATGTTTGTGTGTGTTACAGGATGACGTGCCAATCAAGGAGATCAGCATCACTCACCATGTGAAGGAGGGGTCAGAGAAGGCCGACCCACGCCAGTTCGAGCTCCGCAAAGTCCTGGGACAAGGCTCCTTCGGCAAGGTACCTGCCTGTGTGTGTGTGTGTGTGTGTGTGTGTGTGTGTGTGTGTGTGTGCGCGCGCGTTTGTAGACCTGTCAGTGCTTGTGTGTGAGTGGGCTCAAGTGTGTGTGTAAGAGTGGGTTTCATTTCCACTCAAATCCCCATCATGTCTCCCTTGTGCCGGCGTTTGAGAGCCTGTTGGCATGGCGACGGCAGGACGAGGGCCCTTCACACTCACGCTCAGTATCATCGTCTTTATGAATGAGCAATTAGCCTCCCGCTTGAGGTGTGTGTGTGTGTGTGTGTGTGTGTGTGTGTGTGTGTGTGTGTATGTTGTTTATGTTAATCCACAAGTATGACCTAGAAAACAGGCTAACACAAACAAACTCATAGACATACACACACACACACACACACAGAGTACACTACATTCAGCATGGACACACACATGCTCTGATACCATTTGCTCCCATTAATACTCAACACTGAGCGATTACTCTCTACATTAATTAATACATCAGTCGTTGACTTAATTGTTCACATGTGTGTGTGTGTGTGTGTGTGTGTGTGTGTGTGTGTGTGTGTAGGTGTTTCTGGTGAGGAAGATCACTGGGCCTGATGCCGGTCAGCTGTACGCCATGAAAGTCCTGAAGAAAGCTACACTGAAAGGTAAGACATGAGTTCACAGGTGGCACAAACAAAGTCAACAGAAGCACATGTGGACGAAGTCTCTGTGAATCCGTCCTGTGAACATGAGTTTACAATGTTTCAGACTGAGCGAAGATTTCACTCGTACCTCGAGTTACATGCAAACACTTTTGGATTCTTTCTGTTCTACAATTGAGCAGATTAAGTGCCAGAAACTAGAAGACAGATGGTTTTGTTTGTCAAATTCTACTTGCAGCACCTTTAAAGTGCAGAAGTCAGTTGAAGGTCTTTGCTTTCAAATAGAAACCAGACAATGGAACTTCACACCTTGACATGAGACCAAACAGAGATACAAAGAGCTAAAGATGTGCAGGAGAGAGGAGGAGAAATCAAGAAAAATAAATTCCCAGAGTGAGTTTCAGCTCAAGTCATGCACCACCTTGTGGTGGAACAGAATATGGCATGCCCCTGTATTTTGTGTGTGGCCTCCCTCTCTGGCTTAATATTTGTTTATAACTTTCCCCTTTTCATTCTGGTTCTTCAACGTCTTGTTGTTGATCTTCCTCCTCTCTCTCCGGGATTCAGCCACTCATCTGCTGCGCTCTGGGAGTTTCTCCAGCCAAAGTAGAAACCAAATAAGGAGGGCTGTCTCATTTTGACTTTTCTTTAAGTGCTTTATCCTGTGATTGATGTGTTTTCCACTCTGGGTATTTCCAGTGCGTGACCGTGTCAGGACGAAGATGGAGAGAGACATCCTGGTGGAGGTCAACCATCCCTTCATCGTGAAACTGCACTACGGTGAGTCAACTAATCACAGGCCTCCATGATGAGTCACCACGTCGCACCGGCCAATCAGAACTCAGCGAGCGACAGACCTCGCAGGGAAACGTTGTTCGATCATATCTCAATTCACTCTCTTTCCATCTGTCTTTCCTCTCGCAGCATTTCAGACAGAGGGGAAGCTCTACCTGATCCTGGACTTCCTCCGAGGAGGAGATCTCTTCACTCGACTCTCGAAGGAGGTAACACCTCTGATCAGTGATCCTGCTGCAGCTCATGAGAGGCCTCTAAGATCTAAGACCTTATTTACATGAAAAATACTGTGCTCTGAAGAAAGCCTGAAAACACCGGCAGACCCAGTGTTTAAGAAGCAAACAGGAGAATATAAAACTGGGAAATCAACACAATCTTCATGTAACAAATAAAAAAGCCAGTTTATTTGTATTGGACCTTTCAACAACGAGGCACTTCAAGCGCTTTGCATATGAAGTATAAGGCAAAAACACAAAACACAAGGCAATATTAACATACACATTAATGGAGGATTTGAAAGGATAAAATGGAAGATACAAATAAGCTAAGATAGAATAAAATAGATCAACCAGGAGACTAAACAGTGGAGCTGCAGTTCAGGAGATGAATTCCCAGTCCCAGATTGAATCTAATAAAAGGCAAACAGAGAAGGCCTGATTTAAAGGAACTGATAGTTGGAGCCGGACTCTCAATATGTGGAGCATAAAACTGAACGCTGCTTGACCAGCTTTAGCGTGGACTCTGTGGACAGTTAGACCTGATCCAGACCATGTGAGAACTGAGCAGCAGATCAGAAATAAACCAGTCAGTGCTTCATGAACCGGTGGAAGGAAGCCGGTCTGAGAACTGGACCGATGTGGTCTCTCCTGGTCTCCTGGACATTCAGAGCAAAGAACAGCTACTTCAACGACCATGAGGTCATTAGGTGAAGTCTCTGTAGTGCAGCTCCTGTGGAACAGTCTAGTATCTACTTATTCTACTTTAATAATTATGAACACCTGAGAAACTTTAACTGGTTTTTAATGTGGAGTGACGAAATACTGGTGTGTTCTAGAGGAGGAAGAGAACAGAGAAGGATTGTCATACACAGGATAAATATCCCAGAGATAACAGCACTAACAAAGTGTCTTTGGGTGAAATCACAGAGATTTAGCAGCTGCAGGATTTTTTACTTCTTTCTCATATTTTCAAGCTGCAGTCCATCAACTTTCTGCACGTTCAAGTTCCCACAGAGATGACGAAGCACGATGACTCGTTGTTGTTTTTCTGTCTGAGTTTGAAATGTCACCATTATCACTATATCAAGGTTGACATGAAGAGGCTTTCTCAATAGCAACAACATGACATTGACAAAAATATAATGTGTGTGTGTTGTAGGTGATGTTCACAGAGGAGGATGTGAAGTTCTACCTGGCAGAGCTCGCGCTGGCCCTTGATCACCTTCACAGTCTGGGCATCATTTACAGAGACCTCAAGCCAGAGAAGTAGGCACACATACACACACACACACACGCACATGCACACACACGCACATACACACACACACGCACATACACACACACACGCACATGCACACACACGCACATACACACACACACACGCACATACACACACACACGCACATACACACACACACACACACACACACACACACAGGCACATACACATGCACACGCACACACACACACACACACGCACGTGCACGCACGCACACACACACACACACACACACACACACAGCCATGCTGCATTATAAATGTTTGTCTGCAGACATTTCCTTCAGAACACAAAAACCCCCATTTCTGTTATTTCAGCATCCTGCTCGATGAGGAGGGACACATCAAGCTGACTGGTGCGTAATATTACACCTGTTCTCTGTGTGTGTGTGTTTCTGTCTGTGTGTTTCCTGCTGTGTGACTCTGAAACAAGACCGACGTGTGTCACCTGTGTGTCTGTTGCTCTTCTCACCTGCGCGGGCTGCTGTAAAGTCTGATAACTGTTTTATCACTGATTCCTGTGTGTTCAGACTTTGGCCTCAGTAAGGAGTCCATAGACCACGAGAACAAGGCCTACTCCTTCTGTGGGACGGTGGAGTACATGGCTCCCGAGGTGGTGAACAGGCGAGGACACACGCACAGCGCCGACTGGTGGTCGTATGGCGTGCTCATGGTGAGAGGATGCTGCTGGTGTTTTGGTCACACTGCTGGTTAACAGGATGCAGGGAGGGGGGTTGGTTCAGAGCTGATGGCTCTGCCATAGATGAAGTCACAGGTAATCAGAGTGGAGCAGTGGAGCTGTGCTGTGAGTCAGTGATGACGTGTCTCGAGTCTGTAATGATGTTAAATAAACATTCTGTAATAGCTGTGTCTGAGGTGCTAAAATATTTAATAAGCTCTTTAATAAGAATCTACTCGAGCCTTTGATAATTAGCAGAGAGCATCATACAATCCCAGATCCTTGTGTGTGTGGATCAAGCAGCAACCTCCGGCGCTGAATAATGAAGCCAATGCAGAAGTGCAAAAAAGCTGCAGTTCCTTGAATAACCACTAGAGCAGGCTGCAGAAGGGAGTCAATTACATTTGAGCCCCATGTTAAAATGTCCGATTTTACGACAGAAAAAAACATATTTACAGCCTGGTTCAAAACATGGCTCTAGTCTCATAAGCTGTTTTTCTACTCCAATTTTTTATAAGGCGTTCGTTTAAAATATACAGCATACATCATTATGCACAATTCATAGCTGTCAATCTAAGTGGCGCCACTTTGATTGACAACTAGCCACTGACGGTCTAAAGGGCGTCACCCCGGCTAATTCTAGTCACTGAGTTTGGGAAAGAGATGGTCGTGGGGTTAGCCGGCTAGCAACGATATTTAGCATTTAACCTAGCTGGTTAGCCGTAGCTAGTTTGATTATTTCGAATAAAGCGGCTTTTTTCAGCCAATAGCGTTCTTTCGACCCGCCTCAGCTCCGCCCTCGCTCCACCTCTTTGTCCATATTTGGAGTAACCGGAGGTAGGCTACCAAGATGGCTGCGCACTACGATTTGCTTCATTTTTGCTCTTCAGAAACCTATGGGTGACGTCACGGACACTACGTCCATATTTTATACAGTCTATGG
>JBBMOC010000252.1:66620-105688 GCA_037975185.1 Centropyge bicolor | reverse complement strand
ATGTAATTGACTCCCTTCTGCAGCCTGCTCTAGTGGTTATTCAAGGAACTGCAGCTTTTTTGCACTTCCGCATTGGCTTCATTTTTCAGCGCCGGAGGTTGCCGCTTGATTCCTCCCTGAGGGGTCAGTGTGG
This sequence comes from Centropyge bicolor, assembly GCA_037975185.1. Classification (NCBI taxonomy): domain Eukaryota; kingdom Metazoa; phylum Chordata; class Actinopteri; family Pomacanthidae; genus Centropyge; species Centropyge bicolor. The sequence continues at coordinate 105,555 of JBBMOC010000252.1, read as the reverse complement.
AGCAGCTCTGTGTGTGTTTTACTCTGGAGGGACAGTCTGTCCTGAGAAGACTGAAACACCTGACTTGTTCTGGTCTGTTGTGCAGGTTGTGCACAGAGACCTGAAGCCCAGCAACATCCTCTACGTGGACGAGAGCGGGAACGCCGAGTCCATCAGGATCTGTGACTTTGGTTTTGCCAAACAGCTGAGAGCCGAGAACGGTCTGCTCATGACGCCGTGCTACACCGCCAACTTTGTGGCACCTGAGGTACATCAGTGTGTGTAGCCCTGTCTGCATCATCAGCCGTCTCTCTTTCCTCTCTTTGTGTTTCAGGAGCAGGATTATGGGGCCACCACAGTTTTCTGTTTGTCAGATCCTGTCTGTGATTGTCTTGATTCTGATCATGTAACTAAAGGAAACTGAGCCTAAATCAGTTTACAATGAATGAGCGACCAGATGAATGTTGGCTGTGGGAAAACATGGCTGAAGAAACATGTTGAAATACCACGAACACACACACACACACACACACACAGCTGTTGAGAAGCAGAGTGCATGAAGCTCTTTGTCCCAGCAGCGTGAGAGAGAAGCAGAAACTGTGTCTGAAGTGAAAGAGTGATGTTTCTGACAGGTGCTGAAGAAGCAGGGTTATGATGCAGCCTGTGACATCTGGAGTCTGGGCGTCCTGCTCTACACGATGCTGACAGGGTGGGAACACATCTCACTTCTTTACATGCTGCTTTTGTTTAAAACACTGACTTATCTACATGTGAATACTTGCTCCATCTCATCCTCCTCTGTGCTGTCCTCCTCCTCCAGTTTCACCCCCTTCGCTAACGGTCCAGAGGACACGCCGGAGGAGATCCTGGCTCGTATCGGCAGCGGGAAGTTCTCGCTCAGCGGAGGATACTGGAACTCTGTCTCTACTGAGGCCAAGGTGCAGACACACTGTGGACCAGCTCCTCCAACTGTAGATACTGATGTATTTGAACCCTTTGCATCTCCCTCATATCTTCAAGTCAGCAATGACTGATGATGTTGCTGTGTACTGAAAACATCTCCTCTATGTTTTATTATGTAGACGTAGATCTTTGCCCTCTGGAGTCTAAACATAGTGACGTCTGCCCCCCCCCCCCCTTCTACTCTCTGATCCACCTCACTGTACAGTCTGTTGTTCGAGCCCGAGCTCATTTGTGCCTCTGACCCCCCCAGGACCTGGTGTCCAAGATGCTGCACGTCGACCCCCACCGACGGCTGACGGCGGGTCAGGTCCTCCGACACCCGTGGGTGACGCACAGAGACCAGCTGCCCAAGTACACGCTGAACAGACAGGACGCGCCGCACCTGGTCAAGGTGACTCCAGCTGCCTCCTCACTGGTCCTCTGACCTCTGACCTCTGAGTCTGTCTGCACCAACACTCACAAACTCATCAGTCAGATTTGTCCCATCACTGGTTGTTATTATTTATACCTGTGTCCTGTTGACTAAAGGCCAGTTCTCAGGGAACGAAGGGAAAGAATCATTTCTTTTGCTGCAGATTTCTGTCAACAAATGAAAACACAACCTAAAAAGAAAACAAGTAATTGAAGTAGTTCATAAGCATGCACTTTAACCCTCTCTGTACCCCCCCCCCCCCTCCAGGGAGCGATGGCTGCCACCTACTCGGCCCTCAACATGAACGTTTCTCCGGTCCTGGAGCCGGTGGGCTGCTCCACTCTGGCCCAGCGGAGAGGGATGAAGAAGATCACCTCCACCGCTCTGTGACCTTTAACCCCCACCCACCCTCCTCAACTCTGACCTCGATCTGACCCCCGCCGGACCCCCGCCCTCCTCCCTCTGATCTGGTCCGGTGGGACAGACTACTGATGGACCCAGAAACCGCTAACGCCAAATAGGACCCCCCCCCCGCCGCCGCCACCCCTGCCCTGCCCTCTGTCCTGCACCTTAACGGACTCTTCTGATTGGATCTCGTGGCTGGTTGCTTCTCAGCTTTAGCATCAGTGATCCACAGCCGGACTGAGCTGTAACGAAAACCCGTCGACTCTTTCCCCCCGCGGAGGCCGAGTCCTCCTGTGGCGTCTTTGCTTCGGACAATCAGCGCGGCCTCGTAGAGCCGGAGCCCGAGCGTGTGTCAGGAACAAGAAAGTACTGTATTTATTGACTTCACGTGGGTAAATCTGAACATAGGATCATGGTAATCTAATGTATGCATTTAAAGAGCTAGGATCATTGTTGTTATACTGTCGTTATGGTTCTGCGTAGCTGTAGATCCTGTATTTAAACCTCAAGTAGCCTCTGAGATGACGGCGTCGACAGAAAAGGCCTGTTGCTGGTTCCTCTCCAGGTTTTTACCTGCACAACTTCAGGAAGGAAGTTATGTCTCTCAGGAGCTTGATTTTAGACATCTCACACTTCCAATATCCAGTATTTTACCTTTCAAAAATGCAAAACATAAAGAATAGAGATGAAATGTGCTCGTCTCCGCCTGCAGGTGACGGAGGTCCAGGGTCGAAGGATCAGACTGGCAGTGTATTTTTTTCTTATTGTCGACAAATCCCATGAAAAGACCAAAAACTAGCAGTGTGTCAGTCTCAACACTTCCTGACTTCCTGTCTGTGGCTCTCTGCTCCAAGCCCATTGGTTCCTGCTGAGGACGGAAATCTTTAAAAACACTCACAGATGTGGTTTCATTTTTAAAACGGTGCATTTGTTAGGGACTACTTTCAGTGGCGGATGAATCCACGTTTAACAAGAGGATATATCAAGCTTTGATATGCACACAATATTTGTTAGTAGATACATTCATTACTGGTTTTTCATGAGATGTGTTGACAATAAGAATCCGAAAATTTCCAAATCTAAAGTGTGAGAGAAAACAGTCATTTGTTTCTGGTCCATTAATTCACATAAATGAACCGAAACAAAGCGGCTTCTAACTTTATACTGTTAGTTTTTAAAGCTGCACAAGGCAACTCTGCATTTTGTGGCGCCATCTGGTGGCAACAGAGGGGCTGACTTTTTGAAAGTGAGAAGCACAGTGAAGGAGACCTCACAGAGGATTCTGACCTATTTTATACAGTCTATGATTCTGACCATCTGTGAGCTGAAATGAATTCATACAAAACAGCAGTGGAAGAAGTTTTCACGTCTTTTACACAAGTTATAGTAGCAGTACAACAGTGTAGAAATACTCTTTCACAAGTACAAATCCTTTCAAAAATTTACTGAAGTACACAATATCAAATTATACTTAAAGTACCAAAAGTAAATGTACTCACTGTTTCAGAATAATATATTCTAGTGGATTATACTAAACACATTCCTGTTAATCTCTGAATCTCTGCATGTACTTGTTTACTGCCCAGCAGCTCTGTCTATTATCATACTTCATAATTAATTAGACTATTTGTATTTTAGATTTTGTTTTAAAAATCTGAATCTGAATGAAAGCTTTCAGATAACTATGATTGAGTGGAAGCATAAAGTGGCAGAAATCTGCAGCATCTTTCAGATGAGACCAGAATAACTTTGGTTCTTTGTGCAGCTTTAAGACACATCAGTACATTTCAGTTACAAAAGCAGCTTTAACTTGAGGAGACGGGCAACATTTGCACGTTGAGGCAGATTCGAGGCGTCTGGTTTTGGGGTCAGCAGCATCCTGGAATCAAGGACCAGACGCCGATGCTGAAGGCAGGTGAAAATTTGGATGAGCAAAAAGGCGCGAGAGCTTCCTGCTGAACCCGGATCAGCCTCTGAGCCTCTTCTGTACGAGCCGACCCAGCATCTCTGTATGTGCAGCAGACAGGAGCTGAACTGTAAATACAGATACATGTCGAGCAACTCAGGTTTCTATGAATCAAGACAATGCATTTTTATATGTCCGGCAGGAGAGACATGTTGATAACGAGCACACGGGTGTGAGCGATGGGAGGGGGGTCAGAGCTCTTCTCCAAAACCTGATCGATCCATCGACCCATGGATGTTTGTCTGGTCGGTCGCCTGTCTCTCTCCCGTCTCTCTCCCGTCTCTCTCCCGTCTCTCTCCCGTCTCTCTCCTGTCCTCCTCAAAAGTCTCACTGATTGTGTTTAAAACCTAAACGTCTGGTTTTGGAGCGCGACTCTTCCTGAGGCGTCACTGTTAGTGTGTTTGTGACGAAGAGGCTCGTCTGTCAGCAAAAACCTTTAAAAGAACTCAAAGTGTAGCAGGAAAAAAACCACTCACTGGGTACATGTACAAACATTCCAGTCGTGTTCAGACTTCAGAACGACCTGCAGGTCTGTCGGCCATCTTGGAGGGTCATCAAACCAAAGTTCACCCAAACTACAAACGTTACAAAGAGCTTTTCATTAGTAAACGTCCTCCACTGACTCCTCTGGATACCTGAGGTGGATTAAGTAACATTTCCCCTCCAGCTTTTATTTGTAATGGAGTACTTTTAGATGATGGTATTTATCAGATGGAATCAGTCAGCTGGATCACTTCAACACTGTCTCATTCACCTCTTTCCAGGAAACGTGACTGAAGGTTTGTCTCTAGTTTGGGTGAACTGCTCCTTTGATCACAACTCAGAATCAGATTTAAAGTCGTCTCTTCAAACACTTTGTCTTCTATATTGATCTTTGCTTCTAGAAAAGCACCCAGCCGTTGGACACGACCTCCAACATGGCCGCCATCGGGCGCTACCTCGTATTACAGCGCTCTGTTGTTGTTGCTTCTCTGTGCTGGATCTGACCCACAGAGCTCAGTATTCAGGTCTTTGGTGGTTTGCCTTCTGCGGTGGGTGAACCTGTGCCTGTTTGTGCCTCCTCTCACCTGAGATTCCAACTGTGTCCACGAGCAGACTGAAGACAATCAGCGAGCACTAATCAAACCACAAATCCTGCTTCTGTTAACCACGAGTCCTTCACACTGCAAAGCTGTACGTGAGTGAGTGAGAACTGCTTCCTCCCCGTGGTCGTCTGAATGTCTGTCAACATAGACAGATGAAACTTTTTCTGCTCTGAGACTAAACGTACAGATTTTGTTTTATATATAATATGAAATATATAAGTGTTGATCTTCGCCTCGTCTGTCCATGTACAGCTCTGGGATAAAGGAATGTAAAAGGAATGATTTTTTTCTGTAATTACGAACAGGGGAATAGCTTTCTTCCTCCTCCTCCCTGATCTGATCCTGTCAGAGACGCATTCAGCCCTGCTGCTACGCCAGCTCTCTGTTTTTGTACCTGCAGCGAGAGTTGGACTTTCTATTAAAAATAATAAAAAGGATAATCAACTAACGACGCCTGCAGACTCTCATTGAACACTTGGTTTGTCGAAGCTGTTTTTAATTCAAAATAACACAAGACTGCACAAATCAGTGGCGTTTCCCTTTAATGATGTAAGAAAATTAAAGACAGAAGATCATGTTGCAGACGAACTGTTACAGCAAAGAATAAAAAACAAAAACACACATTGCAAAGATTTCATTCCAAATATATTCTCATTTTAAAAAAAAAACATAAAAAAGACTAAATGTTGAATAAAAGCAGCTTGTTGCTATTCATCTCAGTGTTTCTGCACCAAACCAGCTGATCTTCAGTGATTTTAGCACCTTGAATGCTTCATCCTCCACATGTAGAATATTCATGATTCATGTTTGCATTTTATGACCTCGACTGAATGAGACTTTTTTTAATGCCACAATTGCAAAAAATCATTGTAAATAAACAAGTGAACATTGTGTCAGAGCAGCTCCAAGTACAGTGTTTTCATCAGTGGTGAGTTTTTAAATGCAGAACAGCTCTCTCTCTCTCTCTCTCACACACATCTCATCTGTCACAGGATTATCTGAGGGATAAAAAGCTGGATACTTTCACCTCTCACCACAGTGTGACTGTAATAAACTGTAAATTAGATAGAGACATTTGTTCCAAGGGGTCACAATGCAAAACAGAAACACGTCTCCATCTGATTCAAATAAACTGGCTCACTGAAACCATTGACTTTCCATCCATCGATCATCCGTTCCTTTTCTGGGGAAATTGATTTTTTTAGCCTTTAATTGTCAAAAATGATAAATGCCACTTTGACCATCAAAGATTAGAAAAGATATTTAAATGTCGTTAATTTATCTGTTGAGCTAAAGGATTATTAGATCCATGTTTTTCTTTTCTAAATCTCGACCTCTAGTTCACATCTATGGTTTTTAAACAGATCGGATTTGACAAAACAATCTCAGCTGGCTGTTCTGGAGCTTCTGATCATCACTGGGATCATCAGTTTGTTTCCTCTTCACTGGATGAAACAGCTGGTCAGTCAAGGTTGGAAAAAGCTGTGTGTGAGTGTAAAACGTTGGAAGAATTCACTTCAGACATGCAGCTGCTGCCTGCATGTAAACATCATCACCTGAAATGATTCTGTCTGCTGAGAAGCTGCAGCATGATGAACAGATGCTTCTTCCTCTATGGTAACCGGAACAACTCAGGAGTAATACAGGAAATACAGTATTTACACACACATGCACCGACTCAAACACCAGTGAACAAATGCAGCATCAACACTGTGCAGGACAGAGGGACGGTCGGGGCCTCTCTTACTTTAGAGCTGATTAGTGTTGGGAACAGCAGTGACACACACTGTGTCTGCCTTCAGTTCAGTTAGTCACTAATTTAGCATAAAGACTGGAGCCAGGTGTAAACAGGAAGCCTGGTTCTGCCTAAAGCTTCATTAACGTGTTAAATCATGTTTGGTTCATCTGTCCTAAAATCAGACTGTAAATAGAAACGTGGTGGTTTTCAGGGGGTCGTGTGCTGAACTATTTCTAGAGGCAGGTGCAGTGACGTCCTGGTTTTTACACTTTGGTTGTTGTGTGGGTTAAACAAACGAGACATTTTGTGTTAGTGAGCTCTGAGGGCCGGTTGATGGTCGAGGAGCTCATCTCCTCATCTGACTCTCAGCAAAAAAAAACATTTCTCAAAATGTCAAACTACGAAGCTGGTAAGTAAAAACGAACATGTCCGTCAGCTTGATGGACAAAAATTAAAAAAACAAAACACAAAGACACAAAAAAGCATAATTTTCCTTGAGTGTTTCCACTGAAGCCGCCTGAACTGTGACACTGACGACGCTGCAGGTAGAAGAATCGACCACATGGCACAGAAATAAGAGGGTTTACAAAAAAGGCTTCTTATTTTTTTAACAGTCAAAAATATAACAATCTTGTCCAAAGTTCAGTTTCGTCAAAGATGCATAAACGTCAGACATGAGTCAGACAAACAGGAGGTCACTGAGCTGCTGCTGCTGCTTCGCTCTGACAGCAGCAGAAATTCACCTGGAGCCAGAGAAGGCGTCAGAAGTCAGAGTCGTCTGTGCCGGATTCAGCCAGATCTGGGGCTCCAAACATCTGCACGTGTTTGTCAACAGCTTCCTGCTTCTGCTTCTTCTTGTCGTGGTTTTTGATGTGAATGCTCAGGCCCCTCTCAGTCATCTCGTAGATCTGACACTTGGCGCAGTAGTACGGTGACACGCCCACGTGCCTGAACTGATCGGACAGGTACGTCACCAGCGACTTGAAGCTTCGGTTACAGATGTCACAGCGGGGGATGACGCCCGGGTGCTCCTTCTTCAGGTGCTTCTTCAGGCCCATCCTCGAGCCTTTGAAGCCCTTCTCCCCCTCTGGTTTCTGTCCTGCCTCCGCCGAGCAGAGGCGGCAGGTGAACACGGCGTCCTGGTTGGCGTGTCGCTTTGTGTGAGCGTCCAGTTCGATCTGAGTACGAACAGATTTCTGGCACGATGTGCAGAAGAAGGTCTTCTTCCCTATGATCTGATGCATTTGTTTTAAATGTACGGCCAATCCTGCGCCTCTCTTGAAGAAGCGGCCGGGCGGCGGGCACAGTGTGCACACCAGCCTCTTACCTGCGTCTGAATTCACTTTCACCACGTCGCTGTAGTTCTCTCCGAGCTCTAACACACACTTATTGCTCATGATCGGCTCCTTCATGTCCTCCTCCTCTTCTGTTAGCAGCTTCGTCTGCCTCGCCTCATGTCTCGGCCTCGGCGGCCCCCACGATTTGGACACGACGGGAAACGGAGCTTTGGCGTTCTCTTCCAGCGCAGGATGTCTGATCACTGGCTTTCTGGCCGGGAGCGATCTGTCGACGGACATGGTGAACTGGTAGCTCTCTCCCTCCTCTTCAGGATTTGAATACTCGATGACATAAACACCATCTTCTTCTTCTTCAGGCTCCTCCTCCACAGGCATGGAGTACTCCACCACCTCATAGTACTCTGCAGCGCCGTCTTTAAACTTCCCCCCGACATGAGACTGCTCCTCTGCAATGTGTGTGTCATCGATTCTCACCACTGTGATCTGGTCCATCCCACCTGCACTGTCCCAGTTTCCATTTCCTGAAGCGACTGAGGACGACGTCGCTTTTCCTGCAAGACCGCCTCCAACCACCAGGTGCTCCGAAGATGTCTAACAGGAGAGAAACAGAGCGTTTTTTGGTTGTAGGCATCACATTCATTCACATCCAACTGGTGTCAAGCATGTTGAGATTTGTTTTGTTTTTCATTGTTTGTCAGCCGAAAATTAATTGGCAACTACTTTGGGAGTTAATTAATCATCAATTTTAAGCATATAAGGCAAAAACACAGGTTCCAACTTTTTACCTGTTATATAAGTAGCTTTTAGCTTTAAGCTTTTCTTGGGAACATTTCGTTGTTTGTGGACTCACAAACAACAAAACAATCTCACCACAAACTTTACACTAAACAGAGTGGCCAAACAGCTATTATCAGGAAAGAACAAGGATCTGTAAAGTTTACAGACAATATCTGTGGCTCACTTGTCACTTATTCTCATCAAAACAGAAACATCACAAAACATTTTGGATACAAATATGTGAATATTTCTTTTTTGTTACATGCTGTTTTCAAGTTTTAATGCAATTATGAACCTCTGCTAATTATTGTTATTCATGCAGTGAATTCTGTTTACCTGAAATAAGAATTGTATGTTTTTACATTGTTGTAATGTTTGTATTTGGGGGTTTTACATCGAGGGGAATAAAAACATCACTGTCGAACAGTCTTTAACTAAAACATTTATGTCAACATGTGACATGTTTAAAAACACATGTTGAAAGTCACTCATATGAACACAGCTAGTTATTTCACATAGAATGTTGTTTTCCTCATGTCAGAGCGAAGCAGCAGCTCGTTTTCCTGCTAAACTTCCTCTTTTCGTTAAAAGGTTAAACTCACCACCATCCTGCTGTTGAAGCCAGACATCACAGCCGAACCTCGTTTAGCAGGTTAGCTGCAAACAAAACTGCTGCTAGCTTAGCAACAAGGTAGCTAACGTGCAAAGAGACTATAAGTCCCGACGGAAAATACTTGCTGCGGTTTAAACTTTGCACCAGTTGGCTATTTATCGGAAGAAGAAAAAAGTTGAAAGGCACATTTGAATGTTCAGCAACAGACGACTGTCGACCGATTCTCGCTGCAGGAGGGAAAGTAGATTTCGTTCAGTAGCTGAGCTCAAAATGTCTTTTTTCTCTCTGGGATATTAAAAACATCAGCAGCGCGTCAGAGGGACGACGCGCCCCCTGGTGGCGCGGAGGAATGCAGCGCTGAACTGAACCCAGAAAAATATTTAAACATTTCTGTAAATTCTGTTGGACATAACTAAACACGTCAATTCAAGTATTGTACTTAAAAACAGTTATAAAGTACTTGTAATTTACTCGAGTATTACCATTTTATGCTATTTCATGTTTCTAATTCACCGCATTTCAGAGGGAAACAATGCACTTTGACTTTCAAAACATATGATAAAATTACTTTATTTATTTTGAATATTATTTATTTTACATTGTTGTACTGATGCTTCAACTCAAGTGAAGGATATAAGTACGTCTTGAGTACAACCACACACTGTGTAAAAAAATACAACTAACTCTTAGTTTACCAGGCTATTGTCTCTGTAACAATCCACTGTTAGAATAAAGCAACGACGTTTTGAATAACTTGGCGGGCGCATGCGCAAACCGGCGGAAATCCTCGGCAGTGACCAGCTAGCTTCTCACACCGCTCAGTCAGTTTAGACGTGAGCCTTCGCTGCCTGCTGTAAACAGTTATTGTTTAACCGTGAGTCGTTTCCACCGAGCGGGATTAACGTGACCGAGGCGTGAAAGAATATGCCCAAAAATAAAGGTAAGAAACGGAGGAGGACGCGGTTTTTGGTGTTGTTAATCGTGTTGGCGCTGTCGAGCCCGCCGTGAAGACACACGCAGTGAAAACGTGACACCGAGCAGCTAAAGCTAGTTAGCAGCACGAATTAGTTCTTCACTCAGCCGTCAGCGGTGTCAGCCTGGAACATAACCACTAGATATGAATTTGGCTGAGATAATGATGAAGTTAGTTTAGACCGGATGAAGTTACTCAAGACTTTGTTCCTGTTAGCCGATTGGCTAACGTACTTGTCAGTGTAATTCCGTTGTTAGCTGACGCAGCTAGTTAGCTAGTTGTTAGTTAAACCCCACCCCAATCTGGCCCGTGACAGCTGCGACTTTATTTCGCCTAAATTAACTCCTGATAACGACAGGTAAATGTGTACCAGGTGATTAAACTCATGTGAACCTCATTAATATATAACGTCTCTAGAATGTCACTTACATTAGCGAACTAGCAAGCTAACGTCAACTTAAGCGTTAGCTACTGTTGTCAGTCTTTATGTTGTCCAGTCAGGCAGAGTCTGACACTGGCGTTTAAATGAATGTTGTGTTAATAACCTTTTACAGACCGATCGTCTGTGGAGGAAGTGCCAACTAGAAAATGAAACGTAGACTTAACTGGAACTGAGAGCTCACTGATAACCATCGTTGACTCAGTGAACAGCATCCATAAAAAACGAAGGGACATTAACTGATATCTTCTTGTCTTTTTTATCTTTATAGGTAAAGGAGGAAAGAATCGGCGACGTGGAAAGAACGAGAATGAGTCTGAGAAGAGAGAGCTGGTGTTCAAAGAGGACGGACAGGGTGAGTTCTGGTTTTCAGCTGATCAGGGTTCACAAGCTCCAGCTGCTGGATGTTAACTACAACAAAGACAGACAAAGACCCAGCACTGTCTGTCTCTGCCCTGGATGTGTCTCTCTGTAGAGAATTGAGTCTTCAGTTATGCCCCTTTTGAAACCCAACCAAGGACAAAGCTAATTCAAGGCTTAGCTTAAAAATAAACTTCACTGTAGTAACTTCTGAAGTAGCCATATGATATTCCTGTTGTAGAAATGTGAATGCAGACTTATTGTTGGGAAACTGAAAAGTAGGCAAATCTTTGAACCTTTGAAGCACCTCTGAACTGCGCTTAAATGCTGAATCAATCAAGGGAAAAATTGGTTGGCAACAATTTTAAGAATTGATTGATAATTTAATCATCAGTTTTAAGTAAATCTGCTTCTCAGATATGAATGTTCTGTGTTTTTTCCAACAGTCAGCTGAATAGCTTTGGACTGTTGGTTATATAAACAAGCAATTTAAAGACGTCAGCAACTGTACTTTCTGATATTCTATAGACTAACCAATTGGTTCAATAATAGAGCAGTTGGCAGACTAATTAATAATGAAAATAATGGTTTGTTGCAGCACTATATCTGAGGAAGCTATTTATTTATTTATTTTTACTTAAGTTTTAAGTTATTTTTACTCGATTAAAGACTTAAACGGTTAAACAATGGTCAAGTTATTGTTGTTAATTTTCTGTTATGTTATTTTTGTATTCATGCAGCACAGCTGAAAATTTTAATTAAAGAGAAACAAAACATAACCAAAACTTGAGCGCTGAGACAAACATTGATAATCTTAAACAGTCAGCACAATATAAAACTCTCATTTGAAGAAAAATAATTTCAGCAGTCATGTGTTGACAGGCAGCGGACATTGTTACCGAGAGCCTCACTAGGTGGTGGTATGAGCCTGCAGTTAGAAGAGTTCAGAGCTCCGACTGCAGTGCTGAGTGCTGCCAAAATCCCTGTTGGCATTGAAGTGAGCACAGCGTGTGGAGGAAGCTTTGCTGGTCTTAAAAACACGTACAGGTAGTGAAGGCCAGGCTTACTTAATGCTCAGAGTTTAGAGCAGGGGTTCTAAATATTAATATGAACTTAAGAAGAAATTTAAGGACTGTACTGTATAATTAAGTTAATACAGTTGGGCTTTTTCAGTTAGGGCATGGATGCCATGTGAATAAAAATGTGTATATATATATTTGTATTATGCAAAAGCGCTCGTGGCCTGGCCTTTTTTTGTACAACTGAGAACAGTAGAACCTTCCTATTCAGACACCAGTGATGCTGATGCCCTTGTATTTTGCTCCTTTGAACCATGGTTCACCTCCATCATCCATCATTAAATATTTCACCTTTGCTTTGTGATGCAACACCAACAAGCACCAACACCACTGGTATTGACTCAAAGAATAACAAAAACCAAAACAGGCAGGTAAAGAATTCACAACATTTCTAACCATAAAAAAGTTCTGGGCACTAAAGTGGAAGGAAGAAAATAATATTGAAGACTGTCAGAAAAAGCACTGGACCAGCTGAGTCCACTAATTAGTTCTGCTTCCTGGGCCAACTAAAATCAGCTGGGTTAGTGCATGTTGGCAGGTTGGTACTTCTACTCTTTGAACAAGGGTTAGCATCCTCTGAATGCCAGTCAATAAATCATTTGTTACCAAGCTGTCCCACAACAAACATCGTTCCCAAGACCTGCGCAACAGTATTGTTAAGCAACAACATTGGCACTGGTTACTACCTGGTTTCTGAACTCCTTTATGGTCCAATAAGAACAATTACAGCCATTATCCACAAGTCGAAGGCCATCCACCAGGATGATAAGGATGAGACAGGTGGACCGTCCAGCAGCACAGTGATCCAGGACTAACCACAGAGGAGACTGTTATTTGATTCCAATGGAAGAAAAAAAGGTGTTGGAATGGCCCAGTCAATCACCAAACTTAAACTCAGTCAGACATTGGTGGAAGGAACCGAAGATAAAGGCTCGCAAGCAGGTTCCTAGTTTACACAGGAAGTGTCCTGAACTTGTAATTGTAAACAAGGACTGCTCCAGCCAATATTAAAGAAATTCCAGTGAAGGTATTGAGGGCATTCCCCCTGTGTCTTCCCACTTTATTGCACATAACAGATTTAATCGAAGGCAATGTTTCAATTTCTTGACTTGTGTAGTTTTATTGAGTGAATCCCAACGTCTGGTCTCAATTTCATTTGAATAGCTGCATTGGAAATATAATGAAAAAAGCGTTGACATGTTGAATGCTATATTTTACATCATGTCTTGGTACATGTCTGTACTGCTGTCAGAACAGAAACGTGCTGCCAAAACTGACACTTGGTTGATACCAACTTTCCAGTCTCTCATTTTCAGCTCGTTTTGTTTGGTTTAGTACCTTGGATTAACCATCCTCTGCCCTGTTGTGTTTTTCAGAATATGCTCAGGTGATTAAAATGCTGGGGAATGGACGTCTGGAGGCCATGTGTTTTGATGGAACCAAGCGGCTTTGCCACATCAGAGGAAAACTCCGGAAAAAGGTAGGAATGTCCCGACCGCCCTCTCACACCTTTCCCCCTACCAGCACACACAGGAAACCCCCTGACGTAATGCTGAATCTGCATGTTCTCAATGGTCAGTCAGCCTCCGTTAACGCGGCAGTATGGACTCAATTGACCGCGTGTGCGCTGCGGTCACAAAGTGCAGAGTGCTGCTGTATGACACAGGGTAATCTCAGCTGTGTTTTCTTGTCCTGTAGGTTTGGATCAACACGTCGGACATCATCCTGGTCGGACTGAGAGATTACCAGGTGTGTTGGTCGCTCACACATGACAGTGAACTGACCCTCAGTGTGAGGACGTGGTACAGCTATCGTTTCTGTCTTCAGATAAATAAGCAGCAACATTTCTGTAGCAACCTTTAAGGGTTTGTGCTCTGAAAAGGAAGAAGGAACAGTTACAGTTCATTTCTGACGTCCTCATGTACAAAGAGACGGGTCTAGACTCACTACCGAGGGTGCTTCACTGTCATGACACATAAACTTAGGAGTAAACTTCTGCTCACAATCCACACTGATTTGAATTTTCCTTTAAATGTTGGCAGAAAAAACACATTTATTAAAATGTTTTTTAATTGACTCACATTAATTCAGGTATTCTGGATAATATTATTTTATCATATGTTTTAATTTCTCATTGTAGAATTTTGTTTCAGTCTCTCATGTTCTGTTAAGAAAACTCATAACTGTACATTCTTGTCTCAGTCTTTCACCTGTGTGATCAGGTTTTCAAACAGTTATCGTCAGCTGGCCCAAACCGTTGACTGTTCTGTGTCACTTGGTCGTATCTAATTGCCTCTGCCACTAAAACACTTAACATATTTTAGACTGAACACTGCAATGCTTCATACCTCCACTTCTGTTTCAGGATAACAAAGCTGATGTCATCCTCAAATATAACGCAGACGAGGCTCGCAGTTTGAAAGCCTACGGAGAGCTGCCAGAGCACGGTGAGTTAAACCCACACGGCATACCAACACCACACCTGTGTTTATTCAGCACAGACAGGTGAGATTATGACAAACTGGGAGAGGAGGATTTCATAATCTGGAACACAGTGCTTACCATGCTGCTGTTGCCTGCGCTGTAGTCTTGCATAATTTGCTTGGTAATGCAGATCTTGGTGAAATACCTGCAGTTTCTGACTCAAAACAGCAGAGGTCCTCACTCCCTAAATCAATAAAGAATGATCTTATCTTACTTTCCCGACCTTCATTACATCATTTTACTCCCATCATGCAGTTTTCAGTCACTTTCAGTTGTCACTTCATCACAGTGTAGTAGAAATATTATGTATTCTGATTCATGAACATGAATTTGAATGAAGGAATAAATATGTCCTTTATAACACTTCCTCCGTCTTCTTCTTGCAGCCAAAATCAATGAGACAGACACCTTCGGGCCTGGAGACGATGATGAGATCCAGTTTGATGACATTGGCGATGATGATGAGGACATTGATGACGTAAGCTCCTTTCATTTTATAATTAACCTTTCATGGATATCTCCCCCCCCAAATTTTGTTTTTTCTCTAACAAAAAGTTCTCAAATACTATGTTGATATTTGATGGTTGATAGTTGATAGTTAACTGCATCAGAAAATGACTAAATAAAATAAAAATGACATGGCACAAAATGACAAATGCCGAACAAAAGGTGAAATCATTCTGTTTTCTCTTTTTCCAGATCTAAAGACCTGCTACTGGAGGGGAAGGTGGGATTTTACTAGAGATGCTCCGATTGGGATATTTTGAGCCGATACACCGCAACAATAATGATTATTTTTATTAAGATCAGCCTATGCCAATCCAATACAATTTATTAATATACAATATGTTTCCATTTTATTCCAGTTTGTTAACCATCAGTAGACGTCTTTGTTGTTTGGAGAACTTCAAGTGCATTTCACGTAGGGGAGAAAACAACATCAGTACTTTGAGTTTATTGTTAACATGAATGAACATGAATGATGCTGCTTTTGTAAGACTGTCTCAGTTATCACTTGTAGCAACTGGAGGGCGATGGAGCTGGCTGTCTGGTGACTGGTGATGACACAGACAGTTTGCTTTCTCTGCCCTCATGAAGTTGGATTGGAGAATTAAGAGTAGGCTGATCATCAGCATCATATTTAGGGTGAATATCTGGAGCACTGCTAGATTTTTACCCTTTAGCTTCTAACATCAACAGAATCAAATCTGCAGTCTCATTCACAGAGATTTTCTTTCTTTTTTTTTTCTTCCTGTATTGTCAAAGAAACACTCACTATTTAGAGGAGGCTCGCGCCGATACCACGACTGCAAAGTATCTCACAGCAAATGCGTCATCTTTTTAAAATCTATTTATATTGATTTCACACTATGTGGAATTTAGCAACACGTACAGAATCTCTGGATTCGCAAATAAAAAGATAAACCATTTTGTTTTGTTTTTCTCCTCCCTTCAGCAGTCTGTATCATCGTCGCTGTGGCCTGTAAGACAGTCTGAAAGCTGTTTATTAATGACAGAAGTCAAGTAACACTGAGTGCAACTCTGTCTCTTTTTAGGGTTGTCACTTTAACGTCCTATTCCACTGACAATTTATTACAATGAACTATTTGCTTGTTTTTGATCCACCTGTGGCCGAATGAAGGCGATCCCTCTCCCCCGACATCAAACGAAGAATCAAAATGTATTTTTCTATTGTTTCCCGTATTTGTGCTTCTGTCTGTTTTTGTTTCCATGTTCTGTTTTGGCTGCTCGCTCTGTGGCTTCAACACACCGTGAAGCTCAGCTCGGTCAGCCGCTCTGTCTCATACTAGACCAGCGGTTCCCAAACGTCCTCGCCACAGACTCAGACTCACACACCAGTAAAACCTCACATCAGAGCAGTCCGTCTCACACATTCTCTGAACCTCTAGAAAATCTAACCGTAACATACAGTACTTTATTTTCCTTTGCCCCCCCTGGAAACTCCATGTTCCCTGAGGGGGCTCAGCACCTCAGTTTGGGAACCACTGCTCTAGATCACATGGGGCCTGTTGCTGCTGTTGCTGTAACTCTGAATTAATAAAAATGTACTATGATGTTTGAAGGCTGGGTTTCCAATAAAGATCTTAACTCCACTGACCTGGCAAAGTCATTTTTGGATGCTACGCACTTCCTGTGCCGGTGGGAGTTGGCAAGATCGGGCTGAAGTAGAAGTTCTCCGAAGTGGAGGCTTCACTTCCTTCAGAGATCCAAGCCAAGAACTTTGGTGTTAACAGAATGCCCAGATATGTTTTTCATTGGAGGGAGTACAAATATGATGTGTTCTTAGGCAAGAGAGTGAAGCCCCTTCAGCTGCAGGGCCAGTCTGACCTCTGACCTGTCTCTGTGTGTGTGTCTGCTTTGACTCTCTCTTCTACTCTCTTGGAACAGCACTCTTCCTCAGTGCAGACCGGTGCAGACCCGGTGATCTGCCAGGCGCAGTGTTCGGACTGGAGTGTTAGCATCCATCTGCATCACAGCTAACCACAACCTCAGCGTCTCTCCGTCCAGCAGAGGGAGTCCGCGGGAACTGCGGGAAGCGTGGCGCAGTTCGGAAATGTGCAAACACCGATCACTGTTCTTTTCAGGCACTCACACAGGTACACTAAGCAACACAAGCTCACATTTCCACCATCGACTTCCTGCAACAACTCAACTCTCGCGAGATCTCTTCTTCTTTGAGTATATTTCCGGCAGGCTCTGCGCTACAAAAGTGCAATGCCGCCCCCACCGTAATTTACACAAAATTACTTTGATTGATTGTTTGGTTTGTAAAGATTCGGAAAACAGTGAGAAATGTGGTCACAATGATCCAGAGCCCAAAATGACACCTTCACAATGTTGGTTTGCTCCAACCAAATAAACAAACCTCCAAAATACGACAGACACATTCAAACTACTACAGGCACAATTTAATGACTCAAGTGAAAAGCAGCAAATCTTCACAGTTGAGAAGTATGAAATGTTTTGACATAAAAAATGACTGAAATGATGATCAAAAAGTTTATTTTAGTTTATTTCTACTTGTATAAACTGTTGGAGCATTTATTTTAGAGCAAAACATCAGATTCTATAAACTCAAGTACAGTTTGTGGTCCTGATTGTTTTCATGTGTATTTATAGAGCTGCAATCTGACAGGACTCAGTGGACGTGTGTGTGTGTGTGTGTGTGTGTGAGAGAGAGAGAGAGAGAGAGAGAGAGAGAGAGAGAGAGAGAGAGAGAAAGCGAGTGTGTGCGTGTGTGTGTGTGGGGGGGGGGTTGTATGACGTCACATCGCTGCCGGGTCTCGCTTGTGCCTGGCACGTGCGCTATGGCACGAGCCAAATAATGATGCTGCCATAAGCCACGTGACAAGGTGAGAGAGTCATGACGGCTCGACACGACTTCAACACACCTGTGTCATGTGTTAAAAACAGAAGAAGCATAAACACCAATTAATCCGTTTTTAATAATAATAATTTCACTCTGGAATGGATTATATCCTTCCGCCAAGTTGCATAGTTCAGCAGCCTACCTGGTTGCTAAGAGACACAGAACCGCATGAATGAGTGAGTTATGATTTTCGGCGCATTAATATGTAAATTAGCCAAACTGTGAAGCGGCCGAAGATAAAAATGGACTCAGTGAACAAATTTATTCTGCATCAGTAAATCCGTCTTTTTGAGACAACTGAGTCATTTACAGACGCACAGAACAAACTGTATGTTCTACAGTGTTTTCATTTGGCGGTAGGAGGAATTTTCTCAATATTTCCCCCTTTCAGTGACTCGGTTAGCATCATGAACGCTCTTCATATAGCACTGAAGCTAACACCTCTGCTAGCTGTGAGACATATGGACGCTCCCGCCCTCCCTGTCTCCGCCAGCATCACATTCCCCTCCGTCTCCTCCTGAGTCATCGGGCTGCTGTGAGGCTTCCCGCGGCTCCTGTCTGCCCCCTCTGCCCAACACCCTCCGTCTCCGACATGACTGAAGTGGCTTCAAGTCGCCCTGAGATCACAGGTGAGCGAAACATCCCTCTCACATCAGCACCATCACTTCTCAACATGTCATTTAGACATTTCATTTCTTCACTGCAGATGTGTAGAAACGGGCCTCACAGACGCAGGCACAGCGTTAGTAATCAGTGTCATAATATGGATTTCATGGTTCACTACAGTTTGAAACGCAATGTGATTTTATGTTTCTTACTTGGTGTTTTATATTTTAAAGAATGATGTCACCAATTAATTCGATAAGGTTGGTTTTGTGGTGCATCTAGAACTGTATGGACAATTAATGGAGATCATTGTTAATATTCTGCATCCTCTGGTCTTTTGCATGGGTCAGATCAATTATTGCTGCATTTAGTCTGTGTAGCCTTTGTGAATAATTCAAAAGTTAGGAATGTTTGGTCAGTATATTTTGTAATAGACAGTATGTTCTGAATATGTTGGCATGTATTGCAAACACATATGTTGAGTCCTCCTATATGTTCTTTTAATATCCTTTGTAATTACGTGTTCCACTGCATCCCTGTTTACTGCCTGACAGGCCAACTGCTAAATGTTCTCAGGGATGTTCCTTTAATTGGCCGTGTTCCCTCTTTAATGCGGCGGCTTATGATCAGCCTGGTTGTCATATGTCACATACCTGAACTGAAAGAAGCTATTACCACCTTTAAAACATGTGATTCAGCTGATTTTTTTTTGCATGTGATGTCATCCTGAGCGAGGATGAAGCAGAGTAAAATCCCAGGACACTTGGGACTTAGCTCAGCTTTGCATGTATTTGCATATCTAATGACCGTGTGTGTGTGTGTATGTGTGTGTGGAGAGGATGTTTGCAGCCGTCCCCTGTGTGCTTGTGTGTGTAGGCAGACGTTGGTCGATAGTTTTCCTCTGGCAGATTTCATGTCAGCTTCACAGATTGAGAAACAAAAACACAACAGGAGAAGGACTGAGGGCCACACTCAGGGGTCCTACACTGACTGCTCACACTGACATCTCACCCTAAAGGCAATATGGTGACTGACAGGAGATTTAAAGTCGCTTCCATATTGACGAATGCAGCAGTCACGTTCGCCACTCCAGCTGTACATTTTTAGCTGTATTTGCCTCTTGGCCAACATAGCATGAATCATGTCAGACTGTTCTCTCCAAAACACAGCGCTGGCCCCTCCTCCTGCACCGCTGATCACCAGTAGGAATGCATCTCCTTCTCGATCACCATCCAATCACAACAGCCCTCAAGGTAAACTTCTAATCACATTCACATGCTTTGATGTGCTTCCATTATCTTCATAATCCAGGGCAGAACAAACTGATAACATGGCAGCATCAAGATGAAGAAAACACCATCCAAGTGGCAATGCTGCAAGTGAATCTAGTGTCTGAATCACATCTGGGTCCGCCTCCAATTTTCCTGTCTAAAATCTATGATCTTTGGTTGTTTCTGTGTTTTGTCACAATGGTTTCATGTTTTATATCCTGGAGTTGTGAGAAGATACTCTTGATTTAACAGTATTTTCTTTTGGTTGAAATGAGAAATGAACTTGAAATTATCTCATCTCACATCAAACAATAATTGCACTCTGGCTAAAACAATTCAATACAATACAAACACACCCAGTGGTGGAAGGTAAGAAAGTTCATTTAATAGTACTGTACTTGAATACAGATTTGAGGTACTTGTACTTTATTTACAGTTTTTCATTCCTTTCCTGTCCAGTGATGTATATGCAATTGAATTCATCTATTATTTTTTCTTTCACCTGCCTCAAGGCTCCAGGCGGCACTTAGCAAAAGAGCGACAGGAGGACAAAGAGAAGGCCCAAGGTATGAGTGTGGTCTGCACTGTCACCTGTCACTGGTGCACACACACACACAGATTGTGGGTGCAGTGTGGGTGGGTGTGTATGTGCGCGTTGTTTGGTGAAAAGCTTGTATTTCCAATTCACAAAACAATCTCAACTCAAGGTCCACTTACATGCTTGTTGTGAAGCTTTTGACTGTATCACATGGTCTTCATCAGAAGGTTGAGATGTTCTGTCAACTGCTGTTTCCAAGGTTAAAAATAAGTTTATTGTCATTTAGCTCAAACTTGGTGACGAGGTGGGGAATGAAGCAAATTAATGCGCCGAGTCCCGACAACCCGGGGACCATGTTCTCATTTTGAATGGACAACAATGTTCCTGGCTTACTGTGCCAGCTGGTTTGTCCTAATTTAATAGAATTTAGTGGTGGGAATATGCACCACTAAACCCACAGACTGACATGATAAAGGCCTTAAGGCAGGTCCTTCTTTAACATGTAATCTTAAGACCATATCTTGAAGGGGTCCCTGTGTCAAACCTATTTTTAAGACAATTATTATTTCAGTTTTGTGACGCACCAGCTAATGTTTGCCCAGAGGCTCTGTAGCAGGTTACTCTGGCCATGTAGTGAAGAACAAGCACAGTGTTTCTTCTTCACTACAGTATCCATACCTCAAAGTAATTTTGGTGTTGAAGTATTTGAGTAAATGTACCCACCCCCCACCTCTCACACGTGTGTGTATGCTGTGCGTGCGTGTTCAGAGATGTTGCTGCGGGATAAGGAGCGCCGTGCGCAGCAGCAGCTGGACCGCTGCGTCGAGGAGCGAGGGAGGAAGATGGAGGAGCAGAGGAGGAAGGAGCAGAAGCGCAGAGCAGCGGCTGAGGAGAAGAGACGGCAGCAGCAAGAAGCAGAGAAGGTCAGAGGTCACAGCACACTAATGATGCGTTCACTCCACATTAGAGGACGTGAGAGAACAGGACGACATCTCATTGCTGGGTCCAATCACAGAGGCCCCGACATCCACCGACACTGACATTAGATTTTTACAGCTGTTTTAAATAGTCAAACAAAAAAATAATACATATTCAGTTAGAATAGGGCGAAAATGAACAGAAATGTGCACTGACCTAAGAAAAAGTAAACAAGAAACCAGACACACGTACCATAACTTCAATAAGAAGCAGAGTTAAACAATAGTGAATTCTCACCACCACCAGAGTTGGAAACTCATGCAGTATATACATGAATCAAATAGACATGAAGGCAGCAGAAGTCTCCTCTACACTCTCCTCCACAGACCATGACATGTGTTCCTCTGTAGCCCCTTTATCCAACCTCTCCATCCTCGGCCAATTAATCCCTTTTGTTCTTCCATCACTCCCTTCTTCACGTTCACAAACTTAAACAGAGAATCACAGCACGACTTAAAAAACATCGGCTTGTGTGATGAGAAGCATCTTGTCCACAAGTGACCACTCTATCTCTTCCTTTTTCTCTCCCTGAGCTCTCTGCCACTGAACTAATTGTGTCGATCCATAACCAAGTCAGTGAATTTCCAGCTGCTGTTCAGCTGATCTAGAGTTTAAGAGAGTAGCAAGTAATTAATGCAGGGGTTCTACTGGCTTTCTGTCAGCTGACCAATTGTGTGCATTCAACTGAAACATGAAAGGTTTCTGGATCAGACCTGCAGTCACAGTGCCCAGGCACTGAATTCACCCTCCCTAATCCTCGTTGTCACAGCAGATTAGCAAACACAAAATACTGTGGAATACCACACAATGTATCACAGGAAACCATCAGGGAAGCTTGTAGGTGACAAGGACAGAAACAAATATATGACAACAGTACAGCATACCTAGGTGAACTCTTAATCGTATGAAAAACATCTTCTTGTTTTGAAGATGAAGCTGTTAATGGACAGGATGTGTTACACTGGTGGCAACAGCCACAACTAGGTCAAAGAAGTTGAAAGCGTACTGCACTGATTTATCATTGAACTCCTATAATCCTGCCAGCCTCACAACGGACAGTTAAAAAACAGCATCAGCCTGAAACCTGAATAAAACTCACCGTCCTACATGAGTCGTGAGTGGGCATCACTGAGAACCATTGACTCATATTATTATAATCCTGTTTAGTTAGTCCACATAAAAACACCCTTCAGCTCAGAATATAAATTATTAGTGCCTGTTGACATGCTAAGCAGCAGCTAAAGGGTTAACCAGCCAGTGACAGTCTGATCCACAGAGAGTTCACCATTCCCCGCTCTGAGGCCGGGGTGTCACTGTCTCTATTGATTTAAGGGCTCTGTTTGCATGCTAACAGCCCCCTCCCCTCCCTCCTCTCCGCACACTCATATGCATAACTTAATGACATAATGATTGGTCAGTCTCAGGGGGCGATGACATCACCACCAGCGTATCATGTGCCGTTTACTGGAACAGACAATCGATGTTCGCGGTGCTGTGACAGCACATATTTCACGTCTGAAACTGAAAGACAGACAATGAAAAGACATGGACAGAATCGACGTGCTTCAGGTCAAATAGAAGAAAACACAGAAGGCTTCAATACAGGATTTAAACCTAATGTTGGTTTAATCTTTTATTGTAAGAGTTCACTGCACAAGTGGTTATTGATCAGAGACAATGTTAGTTACAGGTGGGGCTGCAACTAACGGCTTTTATTAGTTAGATTTATCTTTTAATGATAAAGTCTATCAAACGTCTAAATGACAATTCAACTGTCTAAAATCCAATAAACAACAATATAAAACAGAGAAAAGCAGCAAACCAGTTTGTCATTTTTGCCGGTGACTCTGGAGCAGCGAATCATTTAATTGAGCAATCATTTCAGCTCATGTTTCTGATTTCATGATGGTTGTATTTTAATTTACAACCATTTTCTAAAAGATTTGTAGCAGCATTTAAAAATGATGAATCAGTGGAGGGTTTTAAAAAAGTCTGCTCCTTAAGGGCGTTGATTACAGCTACAGCTCACCTGCAGCACTTGGTTCATTGTGCTTTTAAGTTTTTAATTGTGATAAATGCTGCAGGTTTGTTCCTTTAATTGTCTGATAGGGCACTGCAGATGTGAATGAGTCCATCATGAATAATTCACCTGATACACAAAACAAATCACAAATTAAATCCCAGAACTTGCTCACAGTGTGTGGACAGACGAGCTATGCTACACTGTGTTATAACAAGCCTTGGACTTGATCATTCTGAGCTGGATCAGTTGTGTTAACGTTGGACAGATTCTCCTGCAGCTCTGTGTCAAGTCTGCAGTCTTTTCTCTCTCTCTTTGTTCTTCTTTGATCTGTATCTACAATAAATCTATATCTGTTTCCACTTCTATCATTCTACCCCCCCCATCTCTTACGTTTGTGCTCTCTCTTTTTAAATGGCTCATCTTAACCCCTCCCGTCCTCTCTCCTCCCTCCTGCAGTCTGTGCGTGACTCTGCATGCACCTTCAGCAAACCCACCCACAATGCTGAGACGGGACATTTCCATCCTTTATATATAGACAGCACACAGTAGCAGTGTATCAGCTTCAGATTGAGCAATTACTCTATGTACAGCTGCTGTCTGCTCACTAACACCACCACATTAATGGCTGTTGATTGAAAAACAAGTATGGAATGTGGCTGTAAATAGAAAGCTGATCCAAACACAGAGCAGGAGGAGAAAGATTGACACAGCAAAAGAGAAAGAGAGAGTTGTCTCTGAATTGCATCTTAATTTCTCTTTTTTTGCCGCATGTGAGCTTCGATACCAGTCAGCACAAATGAGGAAATAATTAACTAATCAAGAAAAAACAGAAATCTAAACAAATACGTGTACAATCATTTTAACTCTAACTAACTAAACTCTGTAGAAATGGCACTGAAGTGTCAAAACACGCAGTCAGTTACCTGAAAGAGAACACTATGTAAATTTGACGACCTGAGGAACGACATGTCTAATGATATGCACTGGTGTGTTTTTATAATGCATACGACCATATTGATTAGAAAGGCTTCTTATTCTTAGCCGTGGTGCTGCTTAGGAGCAGATTTTTATGCCACACCCAAGTGGTAGCACATTCTCACTGACAGAAGACAGGACGTGTTTGCATCCAGCAGTTCAGAGGTAATCAGATATTTACATAGTAATCGATCAATATCCTGCACTGAATGAAAGAAGAGGTAGCAAAGGTAGAAGTGGGATTGTTGTGGCAGTGGATTGTGCTGCAGGCGGATGTTCAGTCCTGTTTCCTGGACTTATTGTTATATACCAAAAAACTACTTAAAAAGTAGTAAATCATTCAGGACCGTGTCGTCCATACTGGTTTTCCATCATACCTTATACTTTGATAAGCACAATAATGAAACAGATGTTAAACTTCATCTTTTTGGTATTAGACAGGCCTGAAGAAAGCCTGTAATAACCCGTGAAATCTCACTGAATATCTGATATCAATATATATATGAATAATAGATAGACACTGTGCAGTCTGACAGTTTCTTCAGTTGTCGACATTATGATGGTACAAAGAAGAGAAGGACTCGTACATTATCTACAACCCTTGAAGATTTTTAAGATCACTCTAACCACATCATATCCATAGATCTATTTTCTGCTCGCTAAAATGAACACGCTGAGCAAAATGACAAAATTAATACATTTTGGAATTTCAGCACACACAATAAAAAGATGAGAAAATATAGAAACAGACATTTCATTCTTTTATTATTTCTCACCTGTATGAAAAAAACAATTGTGTGTAATATATCATAATGTATAGTATATATTGTATTGTTGTTTTATATTGGTTTGTATTTATTTCTTAACAATGTATTTAACAACTGAAAAACTAAAAGGAATGTATGTAGAACTACTGTGTGTTTGCCTCGATATGATACATGTGTAGAACAAGGGAGAGGAGGGTAGAAAGAGGGAAGGAGACAAGGAAAGAAAAAGAGAGAGTAATGGAGATGCAGCCAGTCCACCCACTCAGTGTGTGGGAGTTGGTGTGTGTGTGTGTGTGTGTGTGTGTGTGTGTGTTCATGCATGTGTGGGGGTGGTGACGGGTTGCATTTTGTCCCTGCCCATCTGACTAAACTGCTCTGTGAAATAGACTCGGTTATTAAAGAGAGAGAAAGGAGGGAGAGAGAGAGAGAGACAGAGAGAGAGAGACAGAGAGAGAGAGAGAGAGAGAGAGGGAGGGAGGGAGGGGTAACCAACTGTGAGGTAGGAGAGGGGGCTAGAGAGGGAGTCAGTGTTACCTAGAGGGAGCGGCAGAGAGAGAGAGAGAGAGAGAGGGAGCAGAGCTGTTGTGTTATGTACCACTGAGTGACAGACGAGCCAGCAGACCCGGAGCAGACGATTGTAAAGAGGGTGAGGAGGGGTGAGGCTGCTGCGGCTGCATGCGGTAACCATGGCGCAGCCGCCTCCGTGCGCATCGCCGGGCGCCCGTCGCCGTAGTGATGGCTCAGTGAGAGAGTGCCTGTTTTTCCCTGTGTCTGAACGCAACGAGCAGGAGAGACTGGAGGCCCTGGTCCGCCGGAGAGCCGGAGGCAGTGAGAGACGAGGAGGAGGTGGAGGGGGGGAGGCCCGGGACCACCTGGATAACAGGCCTAAACGCTGGACATGGGGAGGACCGCCTGACGGAGTGGAGGGTGAGTATGATGGGAGGTGGGGGGTTTTGTTGACGAGGCGATGGAGAAAGAAGGAGAGCGATCGTGGTGATGTCATCGGAGGGTTGGTTTGAGATGTAGAACAGCAGAGAGCATACGGGCGGATACTGATGGGGGCTGGGAGGAGAGGAGAGGAGAGGTGTTTGGGGGGAGGTCTGGAGGTCAGGGAGGAAGAGGGGGATGGTTGGATGAAAGAGTGGGGAAGACAAAGCAGAGGAGGGCGACGGTGGAACGAGATGTGAGGATAAAGAGAAGCAGGTGAGGATGTGAGGAGGAGGAAGAAGTGATGGAGGTAAAGAAAGGAGAAGGGCAGTGGATGGAAAAGGGTGTGGAGGCTGCAATGCAGGAGCTGCTCCGCGCTTTGTCTCTGTTGCCTCATCAGGGCCAGGAGAGGCTCTGTGTGCCTTTACAGTCACGTATATCTGCATGTGTGACGAAAGCTTCGGTAGGTAATGCTCGAGCTGTGAAGCTTCTGAGCTGCTGTTAGAGAACAGTTTGCTTTGTAAATGTGCTACAGGTGCGTGTTTGTATGTGAGTCATTGCTGTGTTGTTTCATTTCCATGCTGGGAGGCAGGTCTAATTCCCAGAAGAGCAGGAGTCACACATCAACCTTGAGCGCACCAAGGCCACACACATAAAGCCAGACGAAGTGCGACATGAGGCTGTTTACTCTGCCAACAGCCGTCCCTCCTCATTTATGTCTCTTTCTTTCTCTTTCGTATCGAATCATCCTCGTCTTTTCACTCATATTTCTTCGGTCTCGTCGGCCAGCAGGAGGCCAGAGCGCCACCGGCCAGGCTCTAGATCCTGTGGTGCATTCATAACGCCATCAATTATTCACAGTAGCCATCCAGCCAGCCGCCCTGGCACTGACCTGGGATCAGGGTCCACCCAGCACCTGGCCTGGCTCCGGCCCGGCTGACTGGCACAGAGGCTGCTCTGGGATCTGTCGGGCCCAGAGAGCGCTCACTGCAGCAGAAACAGCAGCATCTCATCTTACAGCTCCGCTCGATTAAAGGACAGAGACTCACTAAATACGCAAAGTGTGTGTATGTGCGCTGCGTATTTCTCTCTGGTCCCAAGGTGGTCCAGCTTTACCACTTTGTTCCGACTGGATGTTCAGTTCATCCTGGCAGCACTCGTAGTTTTCTCTGGACCAGGGAGGAAACAACTGACTCATTCATGTTCTCAGGCTTTATGTTCTGAAAAATTCAAAGACATATGGATGCGATTGATTGGTCAATAATAAGCTGGACTTCCAGGCTGTAAATCAACCAGCTGTAAAAGGCGACTTCAGCATGATGAAAGCAAATACAGCTGGGAGCTGACGGTCATCCATTACAAACACTGTTAAATCACAGAACTTTTACTTTAATTTCAAGTTGATATCCACAAGTTTTTAAAGGCACCAAGACTGTCAGGATGAACTTTTAGAAAAGAAACATCTAGTAAATTTCACTGCTGTATAGTTCCAAAAAAAGAGCTGAGACAAATGATTTTCCAAAGCATAAAAGACTGAATGATTCTAAATAAACATTTTCTAATGGCTCTGACATCACAAGCTGTGATTTATGTGAGTGCACCAAGTCACATTTTTCAAAATACTAACACCGGCAGCGTGGCTCAGGGATCGCTACGTGAACACCTTTGGTCCAGACTGAAATATAATATCTACTCCTTCGTGGTTCCCAGAGGATGAATCCTGGTGATTTTGGTGACCAAGAGGCTGACATTTGTGATTTGGGGAGAAATGTCTCCACAGCTGTTAAATGTACTTCCATGCAGTTTGGTGCAGATATTCATGACTTTTCATCAAACCACATCATCAGGTCAAAATGTCCTCCAGACTCTTGTGATCGTCGGTCAGGTAGCAGCAGTTTCCTCACAGTCTAAATGACTAACTCATCGTGTGGACTGTCCATGATGAAAGCATGATCTCATAAGTTGCTTTGAAGGCAGCATTACTCTCACAGCTTTATTGCATGATGCTTGTTCCACCATGTTGGCAAGACCTGGATCATGTTGCATCTACAGGGACGATGACTCGACATAATAAGGTTTTGATCATGTGGCACTACCTGCTGGGAGTGCTGTGTAGAGTGGGTGTGTCTCAGATGTTCCTTTGTTGTTGTGTCGGTGTGTGAGGATGGAGGTTGGTCTTTGTGTCCTGTTCGTATGTCGTGTTAGTGACGCAGCTGTGCGAGTGTGTGTCTACATGTGGACGTGTGAATGTGTAACGCTTTGCTTTCTCCGCTCTGCTTCACCTGCTGCCCAGGTAACCCAAAGACCCCGCCCTGCCATGCCATTGGCTCCGCTCAGCCCAATGAGCTTCCTGCTGCTTCCAGTGCCAGCCAATCCCGTAACGGTACAGACCACATGACTCTGTGTGTGCCACGCTCATAACGCTCCCCCACCACCGACCCTGCTGCCTCACCTGCAGCTGCTCCTCTGTCTGCATGTGTGTGGACGTCTTTGTACCGTCACATCGGCCGTCTTCTCGTCCTGGAGTGTGTGTACCACCTGTGTGTGCTGTGTCTGGTAATGACATCAGTGACGTGTCGGGGAAACGTGCCCCTTTGCAAAGAGATGCAGCAAAGGGGTTTCTTGGTTACTGTATTTCACACAGGTTTCCCTTCCTAATTCTCGTCTACAGATCGTGCTTATTTGCGTTTCCTTGTGCCACATTAAATATATTCAGATACATCCAGCAGCATTTGTGTTGATCCGACACCGAACCTGGAGCGAGAAAGAAGCAATCAGACGATGAAACTGCTCTGTTGATTACATTTACATCTCTCACAAGAGTTAGTTTTTTAGATGTAAATAAAGGATTGTGTTGCCAGGGTTTTTCTCTGTTACTGTACAGTTTAATTTGCTAAATGTGACAAAGCCTCCAGTGCACAGATGAAGGTTACTTGTTTTGGCTTTTATCATTTGTTAAATCGGCTGAAGAAATATATGGTTTGGGCTAAAAAATGAATTAAGCACGCTCACTGTTCAGAAGGTTGACTGTGTGTTGTCGTCTGCATAAAAACGATTCTGCCTGGATTTTAAATTGGTACTGTTGAATATTTTAAATACGCTCGGTGAGGCTCCATCTGCTCCTCACTACTCTTGTCTGACATCTACATTTTTTAGCCAGTTATTGTTTAGATTCCACTAATGTGACTTTCTTTGGTAACTCTGCTGATGCCCACGATGATGTGACTTTCAAAACCAACTACATAGCCAGAATTAAAGATAGATTTTAGACCATGTGTGTTTATCTCTAATGCACATGAGTGGAGAAGCCACATGTTCAAAGACGTATTGTTAATCAAATAATGACACTGTTTTAAAATAAGCAAACAATTCTTCATCAGCACTAAAGAAAAATTGAAGTGAAGAAATCTGAAAGTAACAGTGAAAAAATATCTTATGTCCTGCTTTTATTCGCAAAGACAAACAAATGTGTGACCTGCAACACTGACTGTTTCCACACTGTATTTGTGTTTATGTTGTGCGATTGTTCATCATTTTCATCAACAGTTCACAGCATATTTCAGTAGTACACTCATGTTCTGCTCATGAGAGTCTGGTTTAGAGCCCCCACACATGAACAAACACACACACACACACACACACACACACACACACACACACACACACACACACACACACAGCACCACCACCCATATCACAACAAAGGGCTGCTCCACTTCCTGTCTTCCTGGCCCAGGGCCGTGTTTAGTGATGCATACATATCGTTTCAGCAGGGAACCCAGTCTGAACCCACCCCACTCCTCTACAAACACACACACACACACACACACACACACACACACACACACACTATACACCATACCAGACGTTTACCCTGTAGCTATCTGTGAAAGTTATTAGACCCCACCCACACACCGGCAACTGCAATCAGATCACAATACGCACACACAGACGTATGCACACAAAGACACACACACATCCATCCACCAGACATTTCCAATCATCCCTGTCCCATGTTATTGAAGCAGCCGCTGCAGAAATCCTTTCTTTGTGTTGATCTTTTTTCTTTCTTTTTTTTGCACTTTTGCTCTAAAACCCACGAGAAATTTAGCTGAACCTTTGAAAATGTTCTAACTTGATTATCAGTTGGTTGAGAACACAACACTGCTGTTTTATGATGTCACAGTTTTGTCTTCTTTGTTGAAAAGAAGAAAAAAAAAGTGCCTGTAGCCCTGATGCAGGATACAAGATGTATGAGAGAGAAAACGAGCCAAAATTTCATCCAGTTAACTTCAAGCTCGGAAAATACATAAAAAAAATAAATTGTTTTTTTCTCATCAGAGTAATTTAACTTGTTATTCTGCAAAAAAAGAAATACATCCTGACAGAATAGAGCAAAATATTTTCCAAAAATCTTCACTTTTCATTTATGTTACATTAATACAACATTCATGTATTATCTTTGTTTGTTTACATGCACATGAGTAATAATCAGATCATAGAGTGACTTATAACTTCATCTTTAAAATATTAAAAATGTTTTTAAAAAATCTTATTATACTAAAATCAAGTTAACATTTTTAAACGTGTTTCATTTATCCTCCTGTATATTAAACACACTTTGTGTTGTGCATACTGGAATATTACATGTAGAAAGTTGTTGAGGAAGGAGCCACTAGCAGGTTAGCTTAGCTTAGCTTAGCTTAGCACACACACACAGAGAAACAGCTGGCTCTGAAGCTCATGAACTAACATGTTACATCTCGGTTGAATCTGTTTGTGCTAAGCTAAGATAAAAGGCTGCTAGCAGCGGCTTCACATTGAACCAACGGATATGAGAGAGCTATTGATCTTCGCATCTAAAAGTCCGCCTGAAAGAAAATAAGCCTAAGCCTAGCGTTGAACTATTTTTGTTAGAAAATGTTGCAGCACTAGAAACAGACTCTCACTTTGACGGGACTGCAGTGGCTGCCTCGGTATCATCATCCTCCATTTCATGATGAAGCAGTTTGCAGGTTGTGTCTGTCTCTGCTCTGCTGCTTCATTTCTGCCTTACATCACCAAGGTTAATTTATTCAGCAGCCTGCATGGCTTATCGATCAGCGGGATTATTTTCTGTGAGCTGGCACTTTCGTGTTTGTCGTGTGATGGGTGTTTGTTTTGGATCGAGGCGTTTATTGAACACATTCNTGCTTAAATGTATATAAATCATAAAATTGGCTTTAGGTGTTTTGTGGAGATGAAAACACTGCCTTATCCTTGACAAACAAAATGGCCTCACTGCTGAAAGATTTCATACTGCACCGCCGCTCGGCTCTCCCACAGAGTCTCCAGGTACACCCACAGGCAGGAGTGTTGGTGGGACGACGGATGCTGAGGAGGCGTCCAGACTGCTGGCAGAGAGACGACGTCTGGCCCGAATACAGAAGGAGCAGGAGGAGAGACAACGGCAGGAGGAGGAGAGGTGTGTGTGTGTGTGTGTGTGTGTGTATGTGTGTGTGTGTGTGTGTGTATGTGTGTGTGTGTATGTGTGTGTGTATGTGTGTGTGTGTGTGTGTGTGTGTGACTATTTTCTTGATGGAGTAATTGTTTTAAATCAGTTTTCAAGAACAAATGCCAAACACGTGTTGGTTTCAGCTTCTCAGCGGTGATGTGTTGCAGGGCATTTGATAATGAACTGAATATCATTAGTTTTGGGGCTATTTGTCAGAAACAAGACATTTGAAGACCTCACATTTGGATTTATGAAATCTGGGATTTGCCATCAAGATTTTTCACTGTATTCTGGCATTTTATGGAACAAAATTTCAGTTCGTTGAAAATATTTGGCTGGTTAATTTGTTCAGTTGTGATTTGCACTGGAACTGTCTTTTTGCATATCTGTGATAAGAAATGATTAACATAGGTCTCCATCATTTACCATTTATCAGTCAGTTATGTCCAAAGTAGAATCTCTTTTGTTTTACAGGCTCAAGGACAGACACCGAAAATTCTCTCTGTCAGCACTTTGACTTGTTGGATGGGTTGACAAAGGGAATGAAAATGCTTTTGATTGTTCGGTTTGGTGCTGCTGTATGGTGGCCTGTGCAGCTCAAAGCTCATGTGTCCCTTCAGGCTGAGGGCCGAGGAGGAGCAGAGGAGGCAGCAGGAGGCGAGAGAGAGACAGGAGAGAGCTGCACAGCAGGCTGAGGAGGAGAGAGCGAGGCGGGAGGAGGAGAGGAGGAACAAGGAGGACGAGGAGAGACGGCAGAAGGAGCAGAGATGGAAGGACATGCAGGACCAGCTGGACAGAGAGGTCAGGTTGCTCCAGGATTTTCTACCTATATGAAAATATACAACAAAAAGTGACCTAATGTGGTTGCAGCTATCTGGATGTGATGAGACGATGTCAATGTCAAGTTAATATATGTGCTGTTCAGCTGAGCAGAACTTGATTAATATTTATAATAAGTGTATAGAAACACCAGCAAAGCGTTTCCAGATCTGCTCTTAATAAAGACAGTAAACTATCTGATTGTATCTGAAGATAAATGTCTTATTTTTAAATCAACATTGTTGCGATCTGAACAAAACAAGAAAGACTGAAACCTGGAAAGAGAATGTGAATAATTGGATGTTTTTCAGAGGGAGGAGGCCTTCCTGCGAGCCCAGAAAGAGGCAGAGAGGAAGAGACAGGAGAGAGAGCTGCTGCACATCCAGGAGGAGCAGGAGCGACTGCAGAGGAAGAAGGTATCACATCTGTTACATCACATCAAAACATCCAGTGGTCTTCCTAAAATGGCCGTATTGAATTTGGCAAAAAGGAAAATCCTCAATAATGATACAGTTTAAAAAAAATAAGGAATAAAAATCAAAGTTTATTTCACCTTTAGTTGTTTTTTACAAACCCCACCAGTAGTGTTAAGTTGTGTTTTGTGTTTGGCAGAGAATTGAGGAGATTATGAAAAGAACACGGAAGAGTGAAGTGGAGCCTCTGTCTGGTGCTGCAGGTGAATGTAGAAT
Organism: Centropyge bicolor; assembly: GCA_037975185.1. Classification (NCBI taxonomy): domain Eukaryota; kingdom Metazoa; phylum Chordata; class Actinopteri; family Pomacanthidae; genus Centropyge; species Centropyge bicolor. Next base: position 72,506 of record JBBMOC010000252.1, on the reverse strand, counting down.
ACATCCTCCTCCTTTAGCACGACCTCCTGGACTCTGTGGAGCCCACCAGCTCACCAGCTCATCTCCCTGATCACTTCATTTCCTGCACCGTGGCAACTTTTTAATTCCATCTGTCGCTCATTTCATTCTCACCATGTTGTGTTTGTGTTTATTTAATGTTGTTGTTGTTGGGGCTTGAATTATTCTTACAACATTTGGATTTATCCTCCAGCTTCATTAGTTTTCTGTAAAGTGGGATGAGATCAGGCTGAGCTGCAGTGTGACTCAGCAGTGTTGGGCAGACAGAGGAACAGTGCCCCCTGGTGGTTGAAGCACAGTAAGACTAGCTTCAGCATTCTGCAGTATTTATCAAACTCTCTGACCAAACAGGGCCGACATTACTACTGTTCTGTCAGCATATTTCACAGGAAATGAAACACAGTTACAAATCCTGCAAAATGAATGATCTCAAATATAAAGTGTGGCTTCACTTGTCTTATTGTCACAGAATTAAACCTGTGACCAAAAGCCAGTTACAGGTGAAATGACACATTTACATACATTCCAGGCTTTACATATCCAGCCAGTTATTTTATTTATTTATATTTCTATAAATATTATATATATCATATTGAAAATTATATTTCAGAAGCACTCAGAGTGTCAGATTTTTTGTTTGGTCCAATTTTAAAAGAACGTATTTGTTTCTAATGATAACAAGAGTGTTTTTACTTTGAAAATTACTTTAACAGTTAATCAGTTGTCAACAGTGAAATTAATTAACATGTAGAAGGTCAGCACTGATGTCAGAATCTTTAGTGTCCTGTAACTTCTTCTTGTTCTGTCAAACAATAAAGACTATAAGGAGACAGCTTCTCCTGTGCCTCTCATCTCATATGATAAATTCCCAGAATAACTGTCAGTATATTGCGTGTTCGCAGGTTCTGACATGAGGGCAGAGGCTGCAGTCCCGTCTGAGGAGGACGCCCCAACTCCGGCTGAGGCCCCTGTCATCATGCTTGGGCCCCTGGAGAACAAGAGCTGTGTGGACGAGCTGTCGGATGGAGTCCAGTCCATGGACGTCAGGTGAGACGGCTTCGTTTGTCTCTCTCAGATGTTTTTAGTCGTCTCTCAGATCAAACCACAGAACTTCATGTTCAAATCCTTTTTTTTACAATTTAGCGTCAACTTTAGCACTGAGTCTGCATGTTTTTCTTTTCCAGAGAATAACAAGAAGAATCACAGCTCTTTTGTATTTTTTTTTTTTAATTCATGGCTCATGGACACATTCGTACACTAAATGCACACTCATGCAGACTGTCGTCATCCAGATCTCATTTTGTGGCACATCTTTTCATAACGAAACTTAAACGTGTGTAAAACGACCCAGCATTCATTTGATTCTACAGCTGTATTTTGAAAATTGCAAATTAATGAAATATTCTGTCTCTGTCATCATTGTGTCTTTAAGTTCTCCATCTGTCTCCATCAGTCCAGTGTCCAGGGAGGAGCAGGCCAGCGCTCATGAGTTTTCCCCGGTCACAGAGGGGACGGACGGCTGCCCCCTGGACCACCTGCTGGACCTGGACGCCCACGGACGAGGACAGCGTCAGGCTGCAGAAACACCGCCTTACCCCAAACTGCAGGCTGGCAGCGGGGTCGGAGACCTCAACAAGAACCTGCTGATTCAGGCGTACAGCGCCGCCTCTGACTCCTCCCAGCTCATCCACAGCGTCGGCCCGAGCAAACTGGACGTCCAGTAGCCTGTGGGTTTCAGTGGGCAGCACTGCTTCAATAAACACCATTGAATGAACTCAAAATAAAACCAAAGCCGATCATAAAACATCAGTAATGAAATAGTTGAGTAATAAACAGAAGTTGTCTGTTTATTATCAGCCAGTTTGCAGCTGCCAGGCAGAGTGTGTGCATGTGCAGTTATGGGATGGGATTTAATGTCCAATGACAGGAAGCTAATTGACTTTTTTTTTAGTCCATTAGCTTGTTGAGCGCTCACACGTCCAGTTTCCAAAGTCACTTTGCCGCAGCGATGCAGGACATAAACACACTAATGTGATGGTATAAGTGGGCCATGAAGGTGTTAGAGGTTAAAGACGCAGGTTGAAGGTAGCAGGACACACTGTGGATGTAGATGATGTCATTTTCTTCATCTCTCCATTTTGTCTTCTTTCTCTTTCTCAGGATCTTTTCAGGAGCTGGCAGGTTTGGTAAAACAGGAGCCGGGAGAAACAGACCACGAGCTCATCACCTCTGTCTGCAACAACAACTGTAATCATCTTTTCCACAAGGAACAAACGCTGAACAACTCACTGCACAGCTGTGTCACCAAACCTCGTAAACTCAGAACAGTTACGCTTCTGGACACATTTTGAGGCAGTGCAGCCGGGCAGGTTTGACTCACAAAGGTAACACAGTTTGACAAAACTTCACGGTTTTAAATAAGACAGAGAGGGAGGTGGGATCACGTTTGTCACATGAACAAATGATGTTTCTGGAGGGAAACTGACTGTAAACTTCAGATCATGTTAAGGCTTGTTGAAAATTTGCACTTGTCATGTCACAAAACTTCCTGTATGGGCTGGAGTTGAGGTTAATCTAGTTCAAGTCCTGAGCCCAAATCAACTAACAGTTCATTTCCACGTTACATATTTACATTCAAGGCATCTCACAAAACTCCCTGACGTCGGACCACGTTGTTTCTTTTTGTTCCGGACAACTGTCTGAAACCAGTGCATCCCCCCCTACATGTGTTCCTGCTGGAGTCAGCATCGCCCGGCTGCACTGCCACGAAACATCACTCAAATATCATCTGCTTTAATCTCTCATCCCTGCTTTTGTAAAACTCTGTAAATAGACCCGAGTGGGTGCAGGAGACTGTCATTGTAGCAGTTTATCTGGAGGGAAGCCGTGAAACAGACACTGCTGTGTGAATACTGTGTAGCATCTCCAGTGAGGACTAGCTCGTGAAGCTGTTCATGGTTGTAGCTGTGTCTGTCTGTCTGTCAGTGTTTCTGATGGTTCCTGTGTGTTTCACTCACCTCTGACCTGCTCAGCTGCTGACAGCCAGCCTGCTGTAGATATCCTGTCATTCTAACGCTGGAGAAAATCATCCACAACTGATATTATAACCCCAAACACTTTACAGCCTATAGCTTTGGTTTTTCTGCTGCTCGTCGACGGGCGTCAACAATCCAGAGTGAAGATATGAAGAAAACCTGGGAGGGAAAAAAAAAAAGTCAAATGTCCTGTATTTTTCTCTGCAGGTCAGGAAACATTGACACGGTGTGTTGTGTATTTGTCTGGCACTGACTGTAACCACGCTAGCTGCAGTTTATAGTGCGCACTTACAGTAGTTGTGTGTTTCACTGTTCTGAAGACGCTTTTATCTCCACCTCAGCTCATCGCCCCGACTAAAATATACCTCACCAATTCAGAACAGACTGTGGTGGGAAACAGCGTTCACCACCTCGCAGCTCATCACCTCTGAGGCCTTAAACCTCTGTGCAGTCAACCCGTCCTCTGAGCGTCGCTTTCAGGCTGTCTTTCATCCAGCATGTGCACTTTGCTCTTTAACGGCCCTTCTCCACTAAAAGATCCTGGAAGTAGAGAAACAAGGACTGCATATATTCCTTAAGCCAGTCTGTGTTTGAGTTTCAGCTGCGCCTGATAAAGCAGATCAGAAGGAGGTGACAGAACAGGCCACAGAGTTGACTGTGTGGATCATAGGAATACTGAGGTGCCGGGTCCAAATGCCCCCAGCAGAATCCCACCCTCCTTTGTTTGGGTGAAGGCAACAAACCTCGGCTCTTCTGCTCCTCCAGGGGGCCACAGTGAGGGAGAGGTGTCCGTCACCGCGGCAACCCTTCAGCACATTGTTTTTATGTTGTCACTCTCCTGTCGGCTTCCTGCTCTCCATGTTAGCTCATTAATCCTCCAGATTCTGCTGATACTCATTGTAAGAGGGTCTCCTGAGTCCCCCTGTATATGAAGTGAAAATAAAGGACATAATCTTTATCTTAATATTACTTAAGTCTGTGACACTGCAGCTTGGTGGAATATATCATTGTAGATGTGGTGCATGGATAACTGCTGAAAAAGAACAATAAACTTCATCAAGCCATTTGTGTCAGTGAGCTGGATAAATAAATGTATGAAAGCAGAACATTTTAGTGGCAGAACTGAAATGAAGGCACATGTTAAAGATTCAAAACTGTATAAGACGTTTAGACATTTGTAACGTGACATATGAAATGACAAATTTAGTGGAGGGCTTTAATGCAGCCACTTTGATTTATCATTCCATCTCACTGTGTGTTGACTTTCTGCTGCACTGACATTAAACCTGATCTGCAAATGCTGGAGTGAACAAGTGATTTTTGCTTGAGATTCCTGCACAGCTCTGAAGACATACAACACAATCTGTGACCGTTTAGTTGAAAGGTTGGATAAAAGCTTGAGAAGAGTTTATCACAGCTAAAGCAGGATTGACCCAAGTTGGCACAGAGTCAGACCAAAAACACCAACAGGTTCTGGGGTCAGGCCACACTCAGCAGGTGGAGTTTGTGACAACAGGGCCAACGATGGAAAGCACCACAACAGCCACTGAATGGACGTCGCTTTGAGAAGATTTAGTCGACTTTGGAGAGCTTTATTTTCAGACTCAAATATTAGCATGATGTTTGCGACATGCATGAGGACCACTAAAAAACGCTTATGTATACTATGTGATTTTTTTGCATGTTACAGATTAACTTTAAAACTACTCAGAACCAGTGAATGTTTCATTCTGAGCATGAAATTGTTTTTTGTGGCATTTTCACCATTTTTTTGGGGTGAATTTTTTGCATGTTACAAATTGACTTTAAAACTTAGGGAAGCTTATTGCATTCACTCGCTTTAAAAAAAACACCTTTTTTATTTTTTACTTTTTTTTTTAACTATTTTTTAAATTTTCCTTGAAAAGCTTTTTTGGGGATTTTTTTTAAATTATTTTTTAAAATTTCCACAAAAAAAATGTTTTTGAACATTTTTCCTTAGAAATTTTTTTTGTAATTTTTTTCTTAATTAACTAGATAAATTTTCCTGGAAAAAAATTTTTTCTTCTGTTTTTCTGAATTAACGAAATAAAGTTTCTTGAATTTTGATTTTATTTTTTTACATTTTTAAATAATAAAAAATGTTTCCTGTGTGTCGGCCGGAGGCTCTGACTTCCTGCCCGACACTCCAACAGAGGTACCTGATTTCGAGCATGGAGTCAGTACAGGTAAAAAAAAATTTTCAGAGAAATTTACCTCATTAATTTAGAAAATGCATGCACATGCATGTGGAGCAGTGAAAAATGCTGATGTATAGTATGTGATTTTTTCAGTGAATTTTTTGCACCATCTCAGATTTGCTTCATATTTTTTATATTTTAATGTCCTTGTTACTCATAACTGCTGTGCAAAATTTCAGGCCAATATCTCCACTACTTTCAGAGATATTAAGCCTTCTCATGCATGTGGACCACTAAAAAAACGCTGATGTATAGTATGTGATTTTTTTCAGTGAATTTTTTGCACCATCTCAGATTTGTTTCATAGTTTTTTATTTTAATGTCCTTGTTACTAATAACTGCTGTGCAAAATTTCAGGCCAATATCTCCACTACTTTCAGAGATATTAAGCCTTCACATGCATGTGGACCAGTAAAAAACGCTGATGTATAGTATGTGATTTTTTCAGTGAATTTTTTGCACCATCTCAGATTTGCTTCATATTTTTATATTTGAATGTCCTTGTTACTAATAACTGCTGTGCAAAATTTCAGGCCAATATCTCCATTAGTTTTGGAGATATTACGCCTTCACATGCATGTGGACCAGTAAAAAACGCTGATGTATAGTATGTG